>CM076572.1:828843237-829443237 GCA_034641835.2 Pinus albicaulis | reverse complement strand
GGAGGTCAGTTGAGACTCATACCAAATTTTAATACACCATTATGAGGCCATGTGGCAGCCAACAATTGGCCCACATGGTCCTCTTCCATTGGTCGATCTCCAACCAATTAAACCACAAGAAATTCGATCAACTGAATGAAGCCACTTGTCAACGCACCATTGACTAATAAAAATACATTCACCCTGCCCAGTCATATGCCTAGTCAGTGTACAGAGTATTGATTGGGCATACCCACCTCTTCAACTTTTAAAATTTTAGTTGTTTGAAAAAACAACCATAACACGATATCGAGAGTATACGATATCAGTTTTGAGTGAAACAAGTTGCATTAGATTAAGGGTGATGAGATATTTGTTTTGGCGTCGGTTTAGAGATCTTTCGAACACTTTGAATTTTGATCACTTTACTGATCCACTGTAAAGTGAATCCTATCTTGGTAGGAGAAACATAAAACACTTAAAAAACACTATAAATTTTTATATTATCTCAAATTTATTTGATATACCTCAAACACTTCAAAAATTGTTTCTCATACTTCCCCATAAATATATTATCCATTTTAAGTTAAAATAACTCACATATATTTTAATGGTAATAGTGCTCAAAAATATATTTCTTAAATTGTTTCCAATAAATCTTTATTTCTTTGATATGCTTTACTTTCCTTGGTTCCAACATACTGAATCCTTTCCTTGTATATTGTATATACACTACTATATATAGTAATATATTTTGATGGAAAAGTACGATGATACAAATTAAAATTGGCCGTAACATCCAAAATTACAAGAACTAATGTCATTTTTAAAATTTTATTTTATTTTTAATCAACCTAAATTCATCGATATTCTGATAACATGTCTTAAGCACGTCATACTTCCGATGATATTCTCCATAATGTCGTAATAGTGATAAAATGTAACGGTCATCACAATACTTATGAACAAACTTTTTATTTATCCATTATGCTCTTAATGGAAGGTTGGGCCACTTTTTGACTAGTCAACTTTGACTTGGTCAACTAGCATCGAAATTTCGGCGGTAAGTAATTTTATAATATGTTTCTTTTGAGAGACTGACATTTTAACTATAAGTACAACGGTTCTAAAATGTTGTGAGGTCTTCTTGTCGAGCAAAAATCATAGTTGTTATTATATATATCAATTGAATTTCAAAATATAATATATTTATTATTACTCAATTTATAACATAATCATCACATATTTTTTTGGGAAGAATGTCTAGAGACATTAGGTGGGGGAAAATCAAGGGGATGATGGTAAATGTTATTCTCCTTGCGCTAAATATGGAGGCTTACGTACCATAAAAGTTTTAAGAGAAACACCTAAATGACATTGTAAGAAACATGGGAACATTGAAGAGGGGTTGAAGGAATATCGTCCCTTGGTAAGCTATATATGCATTATCTACTGTGTTTATATTAATTGTATTTGTAAAACTTTATATTGTTATAATATTTTCTATATTGAATAATTTTAATTTGCATGATTGTTTCTAATTATAAAGCCAGGTTGTTGCCTTAGATGGTGTTCGAATGCCCCAAGTAATAGAAGAAATGTTGTAGAAGATGAGTTACATGGAAAAAATATTGAATATCAAGTTAATGATCCTATGGAAGAAGATGACAACAATAACATAGTTGAATATGACATGACAAATGAATTGATCCAAGATTTGTTCAATCAACTAGTCAATGATGAGGATGAGGACAATGATGATAATATTGTTGATGAACCTTTGCCAGGGAAGGCAACAACACCACTTTATCAAGGTTTAAAAAAATATTCTTTGTGGTACATTATTGTTGGTGAACTTAAAGGTTTTGAATGGTTTGTCAAACACTTGTATGACACATATCCTAAGTTATGTAATATGTTTCATCACATATTATACACAAAAGTTTATTTTTTATTTTTATTTTTTGTGTTAATTAATATGTAAAATAAGAATGTGATATTTACGATTACTATTCCTTACACTAATTAGTGATTTTTTATGTTGTAGATTGTTAGGTGAATTTCTGTTACCATTGTCAAATATTTTACCTTGCACACACCGAGATTTATATGCCATTATGAGAGAAATTAGAATGGAGTATGAAGCTATAAATGCATGTATTAATTATCATTTTATATAAAATGGACAACATGCATCAAAAACAAATTGCTTGCAATGTCAGAGCAATATATATCAAATCGATCAAATAACAAAAAGGTGTCTCAAAAATTTCTTCATCATATTCTCATTATTCCACATTTAACAATGTAAACTTTGAAACGAGAACTGAAACGAGTACCCGCTTTTTTGAGGTAGCAAAAAATCATCTGATTTTGAAAACTGTTGATTCAAAATACCTTTTTTTAGCATATTTTTGACACTTTAAAGTTTCTTATGTATCAAGTATGAACCCTTTTTTTTTAAATGTTAATGATTTTCATGTTAATTTTGAAAAGTGTTGATGCAACATCAACCCCTTTTTTTAGAAGAATTATTTTTGACACTTTAATTTTTCTAATATATGATATGTGGATTTGTTTTTTGAATGTTGGTGATTTTCATGCGGATTTCTGCAAATCCGCATGAAATATCATTTAAATTTTTTTTAAGGCATATTTTTGACACTTCAAATTTTCTTATCTTCTAAGTAATCATAATAATTTTTAAATATTGATTATTTAATCATTTTTCAAGTTGTCTTACTCCTCTTAATGTCTTTTGTCCAAAGATATTTGATTTTTAAGGGTTATCCAAATTTTTATTTTTTGTCTTCCTTTGTAGTATTTTTTTATAATGAATTTTATAATTTTTCTTTAGAGTTAAACAAAAAAAAATTAATATCTTGAAGTTATGATTTATTTAATATTTATATATAGTTAGCGAATATTTCAATACACATAAAATCATTGTCACTAAAAAATAATAATTCTAAAAACTTGACAAAAAATAAACATTTTGAATATAAATTAATTAAAAATATATGTATTTTAAAACATTTTTGCTAGAAACAAAATGTTAAAACAAATAAAATTATGGAAAAAAAATGCATAAAAAAATTAGAAAAATGACCAATTTTATGAATTTTATATAAAAAATGATAAAAATCGAAAAAAAAAAGTAAAAGAAAAAAGATTTTCAATAAAATTTGAAGTATTAAAAAAAAATGATATCTAAGAACAATTAAGTTATTAAAAAAAACACTGAAAAAAATAATTAAAAAAAAAAATTAAGGAAAAAAACATTGAAAAAAATAAATTAAAAAATAAAAATAAAAATAAGATAAGAAAAAAGAAATTAAAAAAAAAAAACTAATTTAATATATATATATATATATATATATATATATATATATATATATATATATATATATATATATATATATATATATAAAATTAAAAAAAACATATACAATTTTATTTATTTATTTATTTAAACAAAACACTAAATTTAAAACAATTAAAAAAAAGAAAATTGTGTTGCCCGAGGGTGGCCGCTGTGGGCCGGTGGAGCTGTCCGAGCTCCGCTCGCTACCTCTTGGGCCACCCGATAGGGCTGGCCGGAGCCAATTATCAGAATTGGCTCAGCCCCGCCTGGTGGCTCGAGGGGCGGATGTAGTGGGACAACAAAGCTGGCCAAGCTCCGCCGGTACGCAGCGGCCGCCCTTTGGGCCACCTGGCGAGGTTAAGGGCCGATTGTCAGCCCCTCAGGCACCTGGGCAGGTTCAACTTGATTCTGAGAATCAGGTTGAGCCTGCCCAAAAGCTTGAGGGTCAATATTTTTTATATTTTTTTATATTTTGATATATTTGTTATTAATTTTTTTAAAATTTTAATTTGTTTTTAGGTTTTTTTTTAATATGTTTATTAAAGTTATTTTAAATTTAAATTATATTTGAGTTCATTTTTTATTTTTAATGTTTTTTTTTAGTTATTTTAATTGTGATTTTTTTTTTTTTTTTTTAAATTTGATTTATGTTTTTTTGGTTAGATATATTTTTTTCAAGGTTTTTATTTTATTTTTTATCAGTTATTTAAATATTTTTTATAATTGTTTTTTATCTTTAGTTGTCTAATTTTTAATTTTTGTTTTGAAATTTTTTTACTTTTATTTTAAATTTTTTTTTTTTTTTCTCTCTAAATATGTCTAATTTCTATTATATGGTACAAAAATGTACAACATTACATTTCAAAACATTCCCACTAGAATTGCTATGCTAGCCAATTTCGGCAAGAAAAATGTTAAAAAAATAAAAAAAGAGACTGCCCCTGTTGGGGAAACCAGCCTAAAAATTAGACCAAGTAGCAGGAAGGGAGCTGCCTTAGACAAGGAAACTAGGACATAACATAAGAATCCAAAAATTAAACATAATGTGCAGAGAATAAGTAGGCAATAAAACAACAATAGAGCTGTGATTGACAAAAGATAGAGACACTGTGGCGCTAATCCTTCCGTGGCTTGTCATTCTGAATATCTTCAAGAGGTGGCTCTTCCACAATGAAACAATCATATTCTGAGAGGTCATCATCCTGCTTGGACAACTGGGGAGTCGGCTCCGGCATGGAGGCAAAGCATGCACCCAAGACTGCTACGTTGTCATCCTCTACTGAACTGCTACCACTATCGCTGCCCGAGGAATTCGCCGCGGATATTGTGGGCAGAGCCACAGATTTCCTAAGCTGCAGGAGGATGGAAGGTTTCATGGTGGATTTACGCATTCTTTTCCGAGACCCCGAGCTAGAGGAGTTGGAAGGGGCTTCAGGAATGCACAGAGAAATGAGGGCCGACACTCTTTGCTGGTCTAGCGTCTCCGTTGAATTCACATTGAAAGTGAGCTCAATTGGGCAATCCTTGCGGAGGGGAAGCAAAGGACGGGAGGGCTGGCTTCGGCCTCTGCCTTGACGACATTTCATACGATGGCATCGCGACATTAAGGCATTAGAGTTCTCAGAAGGAGAGGGAGTGCAGGTGGAGTTGTAGATAGAAATATGGCAGGAGGCCTTGAGCGGGAGAGCAGATAGAGGGTGGAGGGATGAACGCGCAGCGGTGAGGCTGACCAGCTAAATTGAGAGACAGAGGGAGGAGAGTGAGGGAGAAGCAACTCCATTTCCCATGAAATAGCGCAACGAGTGATGACAAGGACAACTATAAATGCACTCAGAGCAGGTGACAAGAGGGAGATTAATGGCGCCCTGATGGTAATTTGAGGCTTTAAAGGCTGCCCCGCATGAGCCATGCGCAACCATATGGCTGTGACAGCTGCCTCATGGAGGAGGAGCCATGTGACGGTCGTAGCATCGATTAGACACCGACATCCAGGGTTTTAATGCGTTTTTTAAATGTAATATTTATTTGTTTTTTTTAAACTGTCTAATAAAGTATTGTTTTTTTTGTTTTCGTTAATTTTTGTTTCTTTAATTATATTTTTTTATTGTTTAATTATTTATTTTTTATATTTTTATTTCTATCTTTATTAGGTTAATTTGTTTTTTTTTTTAATGTTTGACTTTTTTTTTTTTTGGTCTTTTTTATATATTTGATTTCTTGTTGTAATTTTTTAAATTTTATATCTTTTTTCTAATATATATTTTTATTTACTTATTATTTTTTAACTTTTGTTTTTTTATTGTATTTTGTATTTTATTTTTTTATTGTTTTAACTTTTGTTTTTATTTGTAAATTTTTGTTTTCATTTTTGTTTTGAAATTTTAAGTGTTTTTGGACTCGTGATATTTTATCTTTTACATGGTATTTCAAAATGTTGAAAATTTATCATTAAAAAAATAAATTCTTATTCAACACCTTCACTTTTCGTTTTTAGGGTGTTTTTGGCACACAAAAATTGGTTTTCACTGCCATTTTTTAAACATGTTGAAAGTTTACCTCAAAAAAATAAAATGAAAAAAATGTTATTCCAGCATCACCACTTTTCGTTTACGAGCTATTTTTTCATGTTTTTTTGGAGTTTTTTTGGCTAGAGTTCTCGTATTGAGTTTATAGTCTCTGTTTCATAGTTTACGTTGATATTTGCAACGATTGTTCAAGTGCGAAATAATAACACAATTTTTGGATTACCATGCATGAAAGAGAAGTGGAGATGGTGTTCTTCGAATTCTTTCAGATGGTTATGCATTTAGGGAAATTGAGAAAAAATGTTTGTATCTTAAGAATAAACCTCGTAATGTTAGGTTTTCATTGGCAACTAATGATGTTAATTCGTTATGAGAGCCGAGGTCCATTTACCCAGTGTGCCCGATTTTTGTTATCAACAATAACCTTCCTCTTTGGATGTCAATAAAGAGGGAGCACATAATGATTGTTCGAGGTATTTGTTTACATTCATTTTTCGAATGTAACATTTTCATTTGTCTTATTTGTTGCATAATATTTTATATTTGTTTATTTACTTATATATAAATACATATCATGGTATTAATTATGTGTAATTTCAAACAATTACTTGGTAAGTACTAAGTTAAAGATATGAATGTATATATCGAGCCTCTTATCGATGAGTTACTAAATTTATGGGTCAACATCACTATGTATGACATCTGTAAACCAATAAAGTAGGGAAATTCAATTCCAAGGAATACTTGTATGGAAAATTCATGATGCCCTAGGACTAACACATTTTTGTGGTATGTACCGTTCCAATATTACACTTTAATAGTGTATAATTATTTGAAGATATCATGCGTGTTTTTTAAAGAACACCTTCGTATAATTGGAATTAATCCATTTCTTAATGCAAATATTCAAACAAAGGGTAAATTTGCATGTCTAGTTTGTGGTCCTAAGATGAAATCTCATCACTCAAAAAATTTAGGAAAGGAGGTGTCTGATGAGTATAAGCACTTCCTCTGTAAGAGCCATAAGTATCACACTACTGAAAACCATCTTTTCGATGGGAAAAAAGAGATTGGATTAAAAAAAAAAGAATGACACCTCACCTACGGAAGTTGGAATATAACATAAATCATCATGGTATGCAATTTTTTTATGTATCATATATGTATTGTTTTGAATTTTTGTTTTTATATAATTTATCTTATAATATTTCATAATTATTGTTGTGATTTTTTCTATGCTTCATCATGCAGGTCATGAAGGTACTATTAATGAGTTTCCACAAGGAATGAAAAGTTACCCCACTCAATTCATGAGGTTGCCCTACGAAGACCTAAGAATAGTTCATTTGTTTGATACAATGCATATAGGGAAGAATGCGATAGAAAAATTATGGCGAATCATAGATGGTAGGAGGGATAATGACATAATCGTCAAAATTTGTAGTGACATTCAGGAAAATCCAATCATGCAATGCAAAGTGCAATCCGATAAAATAGTGATGGAGATCGAAATAGTTTTCCATGGTTATTAACATAGAAGCAAAGAAATGATGTAAAAGAGGACATTCGAAGAATTAAATTTCTCACATGTTTTTCTTCAAACATAAAAAATATCTTAACAAAGAAAGAAGAATTTGGTGTGGTAAAAACACATGATTGGCATACCTTTATTAAGGTAATTATCTGGTTATATTTATTTCATTGTGTATAAAATCTTTCGCCAAAAATCACATTCCAACAGATTTTGTCGATGCGTTTCAAACCAGCTATTGTGGTTCATCATCAGGACAAGATAAGAAATCTGATCTAGGACACAGTTTAAATAGATAGGAAACTCTGACTAGTCGTTATTCCAAAACAAATAATTAGACTAAATCAGGAATTAAAATAATATTAGAGTTATTATTATCACATAACGGATAATTTGACTAAATAAGGAAAATAATAGTTGAATTATTATTATTGTATTTTATTAATAATTAAAAGATTCAAATATAATAAATATTTATATATAATTAATTAAAAAAATAAAAATAAAAATAAATAAATAAATAAATAAATAAAAATAAAAATAAATAAATAAAATAGAAATAAAATGCACTAAGATAAAATACATAAATAAGAAATTTTATTTTATTATTATTATTTATTTATAAATAAGTAAAAATAAATAATCAAATGAAAATGAAAATGAAAATGAAAATAAAATATAAAAATAAATTAATAAATAAAGATAGATAGAAATACAAATAAAATGAAAATAAAAATAAAATAAAAATAAATGAACAAAAAATAATAACAATTAAAGAGGAATTATTCCATAATGGATAATATGATTGAATATGGAAAATAATAGTTGAAATATTATTATTGTATTTTATTAATAATTAAAATATTTTAAATATAATAAATATTTATATATAATTAATTAAAAAAAGAAAAAAAAAGAAAAAAAGAAAAAAAGAATTTTTTTTTTAAATAAATAAGTAAAAACAAAAGTAGATAAATAAAATGAAAATAAAAATATAAAAATAAAATAAATAACTAAAGATAGATAGAAATAAAGATATAAAATAAAAATAACATAGATAGATGAACAAAAAATAATAATAATATTAAAAATAAATATTAATGATAAGTAATTAAATAAATAATAATAATAATAACTGAATAGAAATAGAAATAAAAATAAAAATAAAATCAAGACAGAAAGGGAAGAATAAAACAAAAAAGAAGAAGAAAGGAAACGAAGGAGAACAGAAAGGAAAGAAAACCAAAGACTAAGAGTGAAGGGCCGGGATCCAACATATGCTAATACTCCACCCATCATCCTTGTTGAGGTTGACAGGCCTCTTTTCGATCTCTAAGGCCTCCCTTAACTTTCTATGGTGGAAATGGTCTATCCTTACAATAACTTCCGCATCTTCGATGCAAATGTGATGATTTGTCTTTTCCGCATGCTCTGCTAATGCAGAGGAGCGAGACCTATTATGCTTCAGGTTAGCGGCATGCTCCTGAATTATTTGACTAATGGAACGACCAATATCACCGATGTAAGGGGTCCCACAGGAGCAAGGAATCAAGTAAACACCCTTACCATCCTTAGGGCAGATCAGGTCCTTAACAGATCTAAGAGAACTCCGAATGGTGCGGAGGGGCCTAAAGGTTGAGGGAACATTATGTCTCTTTAGGATCCTCGCGATTTTATCAGTCGTTCCTTGGATAAAAGGAAGGTGAATGCCGGATAACCTATCACAATGTTCCTTCTTGACCTTAGGACCTTTTTCAGCTTTTTGAAAAGCTCTAAGACATTGAACCTTGTTATAACCATTATTAAGAAAAACCTTAAGGAGATGAGATTTCTTAATAATGGTTATAACAAGGTTCAATGTCTTAGAGCTTTTCAGAAAGCTGAAAAAGGTCCTAAGGTCAAGAAGGAACATTGTGATAGGTTATCCGACGTTCACCTTCCTTTTATCCAAGGAACGACTGATAAAATCGCGAGGATCCTAAAGAGACATAATGTTTCCTCAACCTTTAGGCCCCTCCGCACCATTCAGAGTTCTCTTAGATCTGTTAAGGACCTGATCTGCCCTAAGGATGGTAAGGGTGTTTACTTGATTCCTTGCTCCTGTGGGACCCCTTACATCGGTGAGACTGGTCGTTCCATTAGTCAAAGAATTCAGGAGCATGCCGCTGACCTGAAGCATAATAGGTCTCACTCCTCTGCATTAGCAGAGCATGCGGAAAAAACAAAGCATCACATTTGCATCGAAGATGTGGAAGTTATTGCAAGGATAGACCATTTCCACCATAGAAAGTTAAGGGAGGCCTTAGAGATCGAAAATAGGTCTGTCAACCTCAACATGGATGATGGGTGGAGTCTTAGCAGATGTTGGATCCCGGCCCTTCACTCTTAGTCTTTGGTTTTCTTTCCTTTCTGTTCTCCTTCATTTCCTTTCTTCTCTGTTTTTTGTTTTATTCTTCCCTTTCTGTTCTTGATTTTATTTTTATTTTTATTTTTGTTTCTATTCAGTTATTATTATTATTATTATTTATTTAATTACTTATCATTAATATTTATTTTTAATATTATTATTATTTTTTGTTCATCTATCTATGTTATTTTTATTTTATATCTTTATTTCTATCTATCTTTAGTTAGTTATTTTATTTTTATATTTTTATTTTCATTTTATTTATCTACTTTTGTTTTTACTTATTTATTTAAAAAATTTATTTATCTATTTATGTATTTTATCTTAGTGTTTAAAAAAAATAAAAATTAATTATATATAAATATTTATTATATTTACAATATTTTAATTATTAATAAAATACAATAATAATATTTCAACTATTATTTTCCATATTTAGTCATATTATCCGTTATGGAATAATTCCTCTTTGATTGTTATTATTTTTCGTTCATTTATTTTTATTTGTATTTCTATCTATCTTTATTTATTAATTTATTTTTATATTTTATTTTCATTTTCATTTTCATTTGATTATTTATTTTTACTTATTTATTAAAAAGTAAAATAAAATAAAATAATAATAAAATTTCTTATTTATGTATTTTATCTTAGTGCATTTTATTTTTATTTTATTTATTTATTGATTATTATTATTATTATTGTTATTTTAAATTAATTATATATAAATATTTATTATATTTGAATCTTTTAATTATTAATAAAATAAAATAATAATAATTCAACTATTATTTTCCTTATTTAGTCAAATTATTCGTTATGTGATAATAATAATTCTAATATTGTTTTAATTCCTGATTTAGTCTAATTATCTGTTTTGGAATAACGGCTAGTCAGAGTTTCCTATCTATTTAAACTGTGTCCTAGATCAGATTTCTTATCTTGTCCTGATGATGAACCACAATAGCTGGTTCGAAACGCGTCGACAAAATCTGTTGGAATGTGATTTTTGCCGAAAGATTTTATACATAATTTTATGGATCACAGAAGCCAAATTCCTGACATATATTTATTTCAGTTTTGGTATACATCTTCATAGTTTTTTTGTCTACTTTGGATAAAACAAATAATAATTAATTTTTCTTGTTACATTATGTTATATTTTATTAACTTATTTTATAAATTATTAATGTGAATGCAGGTGTGTGTGTGTGTTTTAGATACTTTATGGTAGTTTATCATGGGGAGGGTTGTATACATTGGTTATAGATGCTCATCATAAAGGAGCTACCAATATTACACAGGGAAATTGATTTAGTAAATGGTTTGAAAGATAAACACATATGCATTTTCACCGTGCAATATTTTATTAAGTTGTTTTATACATTATTAATGTGAATGCAAGTGTGTTATTTTTTTCCAAATGCTTTCCAATTTATAGAAATATGTTTATTTATTAAGAATTCAATTCTTTAATTGTTTGGCATATTGCAGTTGAAACACCACAATGATATGTTGTACAATGGTCGTAGATTTCACATTAACAATTTGGATGAAAAGAGGAAAACTTCTAATTGTGGGATAACTATAATCTTCCCGGTTACTAATGTTTCCTCTAGAAGTAACACATTTCCACAAGTCTCTGAAAATTGACTATGGGTATTTGGATGACATAATTAAGTGTGAATTTAATTCCTTCAAATTGGTTATGTTCAATGTCAAATGGTACAAGATAAGAATGAATGGACATGATATTGATAAAACTGTTATTCAAAATGATAATGGATTTACCATGGTTAATATATGGTCATTTGATCTAGGAATAGATAGCTATGATATTCCAAGCCAATGCAAGAAAATATTTTACTTAGATGTTCCAGGCAGAGGGGGTTGGTCATATGTTGTTAGATATGATCCAAGAGGAAGCCTGGTAGAGTATATTGTAGTAGAAGAAGATGATATTAAAGAAGATAATGATGTAGAGGAGAAGTTACTTCATGTGTTAGAATAAGACACTAAATAAGTTCAAGAATATGTTAATTGAGACAATGTTATAGATGAAGATGATATCGACAACATATGGTCAGATGAATAACTTGAAGAAATTAAATGAAATATAGGAGACAATGTTCCTAATGATGATACGATTGGAAGTGATAACATTGATGATGTTGATATGAACAATGTTTTCAACAAAAATTCTGAATCAGATGATACATATGTTGGCTTGGATGAAGAATACGATTAATGACATCAAAATTTTGAAATGTACAAGGTATGTGTTCATATGTTTTCAGTTGATTTTTCTTCTTTCATTTGTCTTAAATTTTTGTTTTCTTAGTAATTTGTATCTATGTTTGATTCTTACTATGTTTCTTTTAAATATTTATAGTAGATGAATTGGGTATTGGGGAATTGAGAGTGATCTTGGGAGGGGGGGGGGGGGGTGGGGGTGTAAGGGACCATATAAGCTTCCATCTTCACGTGGTTTTCCTTGTTTAGTAGATAATATAATATTATTGAAACCAAAATAAGTTCATTGAGGTATGTATTTAGCCTCGTCGAGGGTTACACGCTCGATTGATTGAGTACCCATCGTCAAAGAACCTTAATTCACTATTAAGAGGTCATAGGTTCAATTATCTCGATGCTCTTAGGGTCAGGTAAATTTTCAATTCATTTAACATTTAGGAATCAATGGAAATTATGCTTTAATTAATTAATCTTGCATAGAGTCTAGGGTTGTGAATGAGGCCAATGTTGATTTTTTATTTTTTATTATATATATATATATATATATATTTTTTTTTAGTTTTCTATTTTTATTTTAATTAATTAATTAATTAATTAATTTATTTCAGTTTGTTCTTGTACACACTAAAATTTGACATGGTTATAGTAGATGCATGCGTTGACGATATGGGAGGTTTCCCAAACTCAAATATGACTCACACAAAGGATTCAACAAAATTATTAATCTAACACACCCCCTCCTAAAACTTACCCAAAAACACCGATTAAAAGGAGGTGGTTATTATGTTGACCCAAGATCCAAGGTTCCATTATGGAAATGGGGTGCAAAATATTTGATCTTTTCAACTAACTTAAAAACCTCAGTTGAACATTACCGTTGTATTCACCTTGTTGATATGATTCCAGTTATATAAAATTTTACTTCAATGCGGCCTCTGGATCAAAATATATGGCCATTTGAGTTCTAAAGAATCAGAAGGTGCCAAGTCACCATTCCTCCCTGTGGCATCCACGTGGCAGTCCTAACCAACCTCTCAATGCCACTTGGCTTGAGCGTATTAGCTTCCGAATCGTTCATAGCATTAGTTCCTGTCGTGCTTATATTTATATTTATATAAACTCTGCCATAATGCCATCCACCTATATTATAAATAAATAAATAAATATAGATTGACGGACCATCATATGTTAGAAAACCGCCCATTACTTGATCTTGTTACCCCGACCCCTTAATTCTTTGCGCTTTCACATTTTCTCTGGGGTAATTCTTCCTGGCTAGTGTGTACGTGGGTCCTCCCTTGTGCCAATGAACACCCTGATGAGCTCACATATTCACTACTGCAACCGGTTTACATCATCCTGCGCTACTTAAGTCATGTTGCACCTTTAATATACTAGGGACCAAATTCTATGCACGCATGTCCCAATGGGTCCACCCCTCCACTCTGTCAATGCTCCCATTTTTTGGCTCCAACAAACCTTGCTCCTACCATGACATCTTGATGCTGTGTCAACCTAAATTTCCTTTTCGTGTTGTGCATGGGTACCTCTACAAGATTTTAGGATGGAAATCCTCATGCCAACTACCGCCAGAATCTCTGTTTAATTGGGTCCTACCTTCCACTTTTTAACACCGCGATAAGCCAAATCGAATGTGATTTGGATCTTCTTTTGGGAAATCATGGTCTCCACATCATCTTGAACTTCTCCACGTTGTAGTCCTACCATGCCATCTCGGTCCTTGTCAGTCTGAGTGTATCCATTGTGCGATCTTCCGCTATCTTTAGTATTGGAACTTCAAGTCATACGTCATCTTGGGTTCTCTCTCTCTACCGATGATCTCTCACGCTAAGTTTTAACCATTTGATATGATGGCCTTGCACTTGGTCATGCGACTAGTAACTTATATTTTAAACGAATACTCGTGCGACTCGATACATTCATCCAAGTTCATGGGTAGGGTTATGAGGCTGAGGATATGGGCGAAGGTGTTTCTCCCACTTTGCACCGTTTTGCAAAGGATTCATCCATGGCTCAACTATAGTGGTTCTACAAACATATGGAATTGCATCAAAGTCTAATTGTAGCTGTTAAAGTCTTACGAATCACACTTTGGTGCTATCCCTCGTGAGCTTCCCAAAATAATACCATCTCAAGGTTCTTGATGATAGGAATACAAGGCTTGGTTTAGGGACTTGTCCATTCGGATTCTTGGTTCCTTTCAACCACTCGAGTCCTCAATATCATAGTGAGAACATATTGAGTTGGGCTCTGAGATATACAAGTTTCCTTTGAGAGAGAAATGAAAATAACAAGCTTATAACAGTAGGTGGAAAGTATATGATGCCAAGAGAGCCACCAAGAAATAAACATCCCACAAAATAACATGGAATATCTCTTTACAATCCTATTACAAGCATAAACCATATATATAGGCACGTAATCAACAATATTACAAGCCAACAAATAGTTCATTCTCATGGAAGAAAATTCCAGGCATAAATCAACACAGTTGCAGGGAAAAGGATCATAAACATAAGCATAAAAATTCAACTAATTTCATCAACAAGACTCATGCAACAATATAATGAAACATTTATAGCGAATTTTATTTAAATTCACAACTTCCAACTCAGATCCTTTTCATTTACAATTCAAAAAAGAAAGGAAGCTAAAAATGGGACTTTAATTTCCACCCAACCTTAGACCTATTGTAGCCAGGATTACTTACAATAGTCACCCTCGAGCCAAATCCACGATCTAAGGGGAATTTTTCTTTCATTAGACTTGCAAAAACCATTCTTCAAGACATAGAGAATGGGAAATTATGATAGTGGGCGGTTTATCAGCTAGTCAAGCATAGAAAAATCCATTGTAAGGGTGGTTTATCAACCCCTTGAAAGCACCCAATGTGGTTTATCAGTTGTGTCAAGTACGCTAAGAGTGGTTTATCAGCCCATAGAAAGCACCCTTTTGCATGTAGTTTATCAGCCTTAGGAAGCACCTTGAGTGGTTTATCAACTATGTAAAGGACTCCATGAGTGGTTTATTAACCCAAAACAAGCACTCAATCCCCTCTTAGGAAATCCCATTCCTCAACTCATAGCTTATTATTACTTTGCTCATGAGCTCCACCAAGAAGAGGTCCCACCCCATATTGCTATGCATTCTCCTTTTTATTATTTTCCAAGTGGTCTCTTCATATTCCTCTTGGACTCTTGCTCTTATTTTATTTTTCATTATGTCACTATAAGGAAAAGACCCTCTAGCAGAGATTATAAAGGAGGTTTTTAGTGTTATAAATTGAACAAAATTGTCAAAAAAACATTTTCTACAACATCCATTTTCGGTAACGGAGGTTTTGGCGGAGCTTCTAACGGAATTTAAACACAACTAAAAAAAATTGGGCGGCCGAAGGTTGTTACGGATGTCTTTCTAATAGGTGCGTGAATTAGGTGTCAACGCACCGATGCGTTGTACCGTGAACACACCGATAGTGTAAACCTACCAAGCACCGAGATGGAAAGAAAATTTCGGACACCCCAGGGCATTTAGCAACGACGCGGTGCGTGTTAGCTAGACAGTCGCACCGGGCTAGTGGAAGGTGCATGCACCAGGCCATTAAGGTGTAAAACTGCATCGGGCCCTATACGTGATACAACGCACCGGTCCTTATACGTGATACAACGCACCAGGCCATCAAGTTATAAAACACATTGGTGCATTAAAGGAAAACCGCACTAGTGCATGCAACGCCTATTAGACTGCCCCTGTGGTAGTCATCGAGAAAGCACACTAGGCATTATAATTGGTATTCGTATTTGTGCGGTGCCCATAGGTTGTAGAAATGCACCAGTGCACAACGTCATACAAATGCACCGGTGCGTAGTGACTAAAGCACATCGGGCATTCTAATTAGTATTGGTATTTGTGCGGTGCCCATAGGTGGTAGAAATGCACTGGTGTGCATTATCATACAAACACATCGGTGCATAGTAACTAACACACACCAATGTTCATTTTGTATTTTTTAGAAACATCGACCTGTGAAAGTGCAATTATTGTGATTTTTTAAAATTCATTATTCATCAAAAGTCGACACATATCTTATAACAGTATTCATATCAATTAAAATTTTATTAGTGAATTTGAATGTGACGTTTGGATTAATTTGTTATATCATATCATCAGATTTTGCATCTCTTCATTATAATATTTAATCATCCATATACTTAATCAGTGTTGTAACATTTCACAACGACAACAAAGAATGCAATAGAATAAATTAAAATGTATTTTATTATATATATATGAATAAGACACTATTTTTCATACAAAATGGGACAACTATTGGTATCCATCTGTCTTTCAATTGGGACACTATGTCCATTACATTAAACAAAATGTCTGATTTCACAAACAAATATTTCAAAAAATACAATGCCTTGCTTTGATATCCAAACATATTGATCATCATTCTTCGTTGGAATTTCTGTCACTGCTCGAGCTACTTCCATGACTTGGGTTATTTTGAGGAATGTTTTGTTCACAGTGTTGATTGTTTTCTTCTTTGTCAACTTCCATCTACAAACATAAAAATAAACTGTAATGAGTGTATATACATTGGTGAAAATAATGAAAATTGCAACATTAAATAATATACATCAATGTAAATAAAAAGAAATGTACCATAGCAAGAATTAACTCATGCACTATACACATTCTTTCAAAACCAAATTTCGTGCCATCTTTCAACAATTCATTTGTTGGTGCAGTTCCATACTTTGTTTCCTGCAAGTTTTATACCCCATAACAAATCATATATTTAATATAAAATATTTTTTTGTTCTATTAATTATAGGCAAAGCTAAGTAAAACAAGATAGATGCTTACAAATTCCACAATTAATTTATGATATACCAACATATACAGAAAACCCATATTTAACCCAATGCCAATCAATTCGTCTGATGGTTCTTTTTTGTATGTTAGCACCTGTTTGAATACATTCAACGATGATTGTTGCAAAACAACTTAAAATATACAAAAAATGAAATCTAGTTAAGTTGTTATAAGGAAGTAACAATTACTCACAAATATAGATATCAACCCTTTTCTTCCTTCTCGTCCTGTTTTCTGTGCTGAATGAGTTCCATTTTCTTTTATTTTCTACAGGAAAATACTTGAAAATTAATATTTAATGTTAAATTTTTTATTTATTGTACCTAATCGAAAAATTCAATGATTACATATTACATTTGAAGTACGTTGTTGTTGAGATGGATCCTCATGCGATGCAATTATGTCAATTTCTTTGACAATCTCCTTGTACACCTTTTTGGACATACCTACTAGCATATTTTTGATATCAGCTTGTTCATCCTTTGATATTTTCATAATCTTCCTGAAAATGTAACATGACAATAAGCTATTTAATTTTTATATTGATATATGAAAAGTAAATATAACAAATATGATATTTATAAATGATTGCTTTCTAGTAATACATACATATAATTCTAGAAAAAACTTTTAAATGAATACTAATTTTTCATTCCTTTTTTTTGTTGTACGTTTTTTCTATTAAAAGTATGAAATGTCTCATTGACCAATTCTCTGGAAACTCATCCTGTAGTTTAGATAAAATTTGGTTCTTGGAATCATTGGATTGATTTTTGTATTATAAGTGGAAAGAGCGTCTATACATTCGTTCCACTAGATCCCTCAAAGTTTTGTAGAATCCCCCCCCCCCCTTTTCGTTAACCTTTAGCACCACTATAGATGAGCTAAGGAGAAATTCATTTTCATTTGCATGTTCTATTTTTTTCTTTTCTTAGAACAACATTCCTTTTCTTCGTTGGACCCTATAGAAAATTAAACATATGTGAATTAATAGATTGTTTGAAACATGTTATCTAATATTTTTAAGTATATTATTAATGAAAAAAAAAACTCGTATTGGATCGATAATATTTTTTCATTCATCTGATTCATCCTTCTGCAATTTTTCCATCAAGATTTTACGCTCTTCTGGTCTTAGATCAGAAATAATCTTATCGAGCTTCGTCATTTTGTGGCTCTGCATGATACACAGTAAAAAATACATATTATTTAAACTTACATATAGTTCAAAAATAATAATTTTTGTAAAGAATTTACAAAGAACTTGCCTTTTTTTCTTTTGTTGATGTGCTATTAGTATTTTTGTTACTTGATCTCTTTTCAACCATTTCTTTATCAATATGAAACCTGTACCATACCATTCATTAATATATTTTATAAATAAATAAAAAAAATTTCATGTAAGAAAAAAATTCAAGAAAACGGTGTGCCTTTCATGCAGTATGCACCGAAGGCGGTGTGACATGTTCTTATAAACACAACCCCAAAACAGTAGAAACACCATATGGTGCTCTCTGTTAACAAGGATAACCGGTGTGTTATATGTTAAATAGTGCACTGATTAACATAGAAAAATTAATAAAAAACCTCTAGTGTTATTTTTTGTAGCATAAGATGTCATGGAGGAGGCGGTGCGACATCGTTTTATAATTGCACTGAGAAAACGATAGAAAAACTGTATGGTGCTCTATGTCAATAAGGAGACTCGATGTGTTATATGTTAACCGGTGCATTGATTAACATAAACACACACACACACGCACACGCACACGCACACACACACACACACACACACACACATATATATATATATCAAACAACACGTGTGCGATGCGCTATAATAAAATAACGCACTGGTGCGCTATTTTACACAGGGCGCACCGAATAAAAAAATCTATTTAAAAAAAATCATGCAAGGGCCGACATGGATTGGGATCCGACTCTACAAGTCGTCCCGCTGGTTAGATGTCATATGCCTATATATATAGAAATACAAACCCTATAAATCTAAAATGAAAAGATCTAATTGTGAAGTCACAGAAACAAGAAGAAGTAAGGGTTTAATGTAAGAATGGATTTTTTTTTTTTGGCTGAAAATGCACAGTAAAATTTAAAATTTTTACTATGCATGTATTAAATCAAACAGAAACTGTAAAAAAAACAATTATTACAATAAAATTTAACATTTTTACTATACTATAGAGTTTGAATCATGAGATGTTTCAAATTCTTATTCTCTGAATAGTGCTTCTGTTCGAAACCATTTTTCTGCTGCACAATGCTCTCGTGCTCTCGTATGTCTCTCGTGCAAATCTCTCCCTCAATTTTTTTGCAAAAACAATGAAATAATGAATAGCTTTTACTATTAAAAGAATTTTTTATGAAATTAGATTTCTGAAAATAATTTTCCGCCCATTTTTCAATTTACCGCTTTTTTTTCACTTTAAAAAATAAAGTTGTGTTTTTTTATTTGTGGCTATTCGGTGCGTATGTTATCTAACCGCACCGATGCGTCAATTAATAACACATGAATAGTGCACAATAACTAAAACGCACCAGTGCTGTTAACTGTACATTAGCGCCGATAACAATAAGTCCATTTTTAAGGCATCGAAATTACTTTTAGATATGTACACCAAAATTTATTGTTGATTTTGCTCAAATGTAGGGAGAAAATCTCATAATTATATCGAATGGAAAATTATTCAAAATCCAACTCGTTCCATAATATTTCTCAAATTCCATCGCAGAGTTCTCCCTATCCATCTCCATATGTAATATTTATTTCAAATTTTATTTATATTTTCATTATGTAATTGATTTTGTTTTTTTATCCATGTCAATCAACTGAATAAAATTAATGTATACAAATTTGCAGATTCACACAGATTCAGAATCGAGTTTAGATGCACAAAATATTCAAACAACTCCAAAACGTCAAAAGCTCTTATCAGGAGCAACATACCGAAAGACGTATTTGGTAGATGAAAATGGACAACCACTTCACCCTGCCAATTGTAACATTGTATCTTCTAGCCACAATCTTGGGACAATGATGGTAATAATAATTGTTTGTTATATTAATGTAATTATTTCAACGTCAAACCAATTAATCATGCATTGTCAACGTGTTATTAATTGATATCATAGACTTTGTACTAATCATGTTCAAATATATTTTTTGAAATTATTAAGATTCTAGTGATGATAAGCGACCTACCTACCATTTTCCATTGCACCCCATGACAATGTCAGATCGAGATAAGGCTGAATTAAGGGAAAAAATCAGAGAGGAACGATACTAAGAATGGTTGAATCAACCACCTATTCAATTCCCACTACGTCCAGATTCACAAATTAGGAATGACTACAATAATAGTAGTTCTTCATAAGCTAGCAATGGAGGCAATCAAATAGAGGTTGGTATGGATGATTACTTAAGGGATACGACTTCCATGGAGAAAATGTTGTTAGATGCATTCCAGAATGATGATCAACTAGGGGATGATGCTCATATCAATGATACCTTTTTCGAAAGCCTTAAATTTGCTTCCACCACCCCTCTCTTTGGACTTGGCGGTGAGTCAAAGTCTACCTAATTGGAGACAATGATGTTACTATACAACTTGAAAGAAAATTTTGGCTTATTGAATGCATGTTTCTCAGAAATTTTGAGGTAATTTACCATCAAGTCCTCCCTTATAATTTGAGAATTATAATCACATAATGAACATTACAAATGGTCAATTTTATGAACATTAATAATTATATAGGCATTAATGTAAATTTAATATTATCCATGACCAGCTATAGGTTATTCAAAGATAAGGTTCTTCTGAATGATAATGTCTTGCCCGGTAGCTGCTAGGAGGCAAAGAAATTGTTGAAAATGTTGGGTGTTGAGTACATATCATATCATGCATGTCCAAACAATTGTATTCTATATAGAGGAGAATATGCAGACAAAGAGATATGTCCAAAATGTGGGCATGACACATACGATATATAAAAAAATAAGGGTAGATCACGTGGTCCTCCTTTTAAGATATTGAGGCACATGACTATAATCCCAAGGATTCAAAGGCTCTTTTGTTGCAAAGAATTAGTTATGTTGTAGGGATGGCATGCCTCACACAGAAGTGGGTTGGGAGTTATGTGAATCCCAACAAATTCAATAGCCATGAAGCATATAGAGGATACATGGCCCGAAAAATTCAAGGATGAAGTACGAATTCCACAACTCAACATATCCATGGATGGCGTCAACCCATATTCCCTCCAAAACACCAACTATTATGTTCGGCCTGTAGTAGTGATAAATAAAAATATCCCCCCATGGTTGCCCGTGAATAATGAACATATTATGTTGGCTCTCATAGTCCCTGGTAGAAGACAAGTGAAGAATATGGATGTCTAATTACAACCACTGGTAGATGAATTGAATGAATTATGGGATGGGATAAATGTATGTGATGCATCAAGACCCATCACAGTAGAGAGGAGTTTTATGTTGTATGGCATATGTGCTTACACGATACATGATTATCCAGGCTTAGGAGTTTTCTCTGGTAAATTACATGTTTATTGATTTGTTTATATACGTAACAATATTCTTTCACATATTATTTATTTAATTCGTTGTAATTGTTCTGATCTTCATGATATTCTTTTACGTGCCATGCATATATATTGTATACAATAATTTCGCAGGTTTTGTAACAAAAGAGTATTTTGGCTGTAAATGTTGTGGACCTTCTTTGAAAGCTAGATGGTCCAACGACCTACGAAAGCCAGTGTATGACTGCTCTAGGGTATTCCTACTAGAATAACACCCTTACAGAAGAGAAGCATCCTCTTTCAATGGTAAATGAGAGAGAACCCAAAGGCATCCAATAACGACACCAACTGAATGGATTAGAGCATATGAGAGATAGAAGGAGAAGGAGTTCATAGAAATGGTCGATTCAAAAGGGGAGCTTATGTTCGATAATCCAGAATTCTTCGACACCTATGTTGAGAAATTTCCCGTTGGGATGAAAAGGAAATCTATATTTTATAACCTCCCATATTAGGAGCATCTTAAGATTACCCACTTATTAGATCCCATGCATATATTTAAAAATGTTTCATATTATCTATGGAGGCACATATCATTGAAACAAAGTGACACATTGGTTGTTAGGAAAGATCTTCTTACTTAAAAAACTAAAAATAAACATTGGCTACGATGATTAGAAAGTACATGATCATAGGCAGGCGCTGGTCCCCTAATTGATATTTCAAAGAAGGTGATGTCCCATGGATTTAAAAAAAAGATAATATTTCTTTGGCAAAGGAAGTTATAATGGGTGTGAGGCTGCCATCTTCACACAAGACTTCACTACGCCGATGCTTCACCGTGGATGACCATTTGTTGGGGTTGAAATTGCATGACCATTTGAATATTCTAAGAGTACGTATAATGTCAAAAGCATGATTTTATTTTGTTATATTAATAAATTTTATCCCATGCATGGATCATAAAACATAACTAATTTTGTATATTATTGCATGTGTTTATAACTTTGCAGTGTCATTATCCTTTGTTTATGCATGGGTGTGTGAAACATGAATTCCCTCAAGACCTAGGACGTGCCATATCTAAATTATCTGCATTTGTACGCTGGATCACTTCAAAGGAGATTCATGTGGCTAACATTCAACAATGGCGTCAAGAGATAGTTGCGATTGTTTATATGTTTGAGAAGGAACTACCGACGAGTTTCATGGACTTACAGGTTCATCTTCTAATCCACCTAGTAGACGAGGTTGAATTAGTTGGGGTGGTTTCTTGTCGTTGGATGTTCTTCTTAGAGAGGTACATGAAGAAATTGAAAGGTTTTGTTCGACAAAGGGAAAAACCTGAGGGGTCTATGGCAGAGGGGTACATATCGTATGATTCTTTCTATTATGCCAGTGAGTACATCAAGTAGATTAAAAACAAACCGGGTGTGGTGATTTGGGATGATGAATGGGATGAAGACAAAAGAGAAGGGGAGCTAGTCCAAACGAATGGAAAAAGGCGCTTGATAAAGTGTAAGCGACTTATAAATTTTAAAATTTACATAAAGTAAATATTCATGTCGAACTTAGATATAATGTATATTTTGATCTCATATGTGCTATATGCCAGTTTTATTTCATCAGCGAATGCAAAAATTGAAGCAAACAATAAATTCGTTCTTTACAATTCTGAAGTGACACAACCGTGGGTCACATTGTAAGAACAAAAGAGGATGAAATGGGATAGTGACAGGAAATAATTAAAATGGTTGAATGGTAGAAGTGTGCCTTATCCCGATCATTTAAAAGAAAATATGCCAAAAATATGCCCCAACAGTTGGGTTGCTGACCAAGTCAGAGAGAAATACGGTGCAATCGGTCGTTACTCACGTGCTGAAGAGGATGTGCTAAACGTAGGGATTGGGTGAACCCACTCGGTAATAATCTATTTATGTACATTTTAAACTTAATAATGCACCTTTGAAATGTAATTACATCTATATTTCATATTTTAACAGTTGGGTTATTATAAGACAAATCACACTGTGATTTTTAAAACTTTTTTATAGGTTAGTTTGTTCCCATATATGTGGGCATATGGACACCATTTTCACACAGAAAACGTCGATGATGGACACATGACACAAGACTGTGGAGTGGAAGTCGAGTTCGATCAATTTAGTCAAGCTAGCCACCATGATCAAAACCTAGTATGAGGGACATCATGTTACGTTGGAAAGATACAAGAGATCATTGAACTGGATTTATCTTATTTCCAATGTGTTATTTTTAGGTGCAAGTGGTGGGATAGATCACTATAGTAGGCTGATATGTATCAACTCTAGAAATATGTGGGATGAAGCTAAGGAGCCCTATGTTTTCCCCAAACATTGCAACCAGGTGTTTTTTTGCCCAGATGTGTTGGATATGGATTGGTGGTTTGTATTGAGACATGGCCCTAGATCAAAACATATTTTTGAGAACAATAGTGTTACCATGCCAAGCAAGCTGGAAGATAATGAGGGTGATCATGAGAACCAAGAGTGACATGGTACATGTTTTATTTCATCATTTATATTTTTTAAGATGGATTTTTATAAAGAAGAGGACTTAATTACCTTATAACTAAGACTCTTTTTTTCGAAACATTATAATATGTATTTTGAATTAATTTGTTTGCATTGTGTTAATGTTAAAATCATTTCACTTGATAATTTGCAATTATGTTGATCTCGAAAACAATGACGTACTGTATAAAGTTCTTTTTTTATAATGTGAATTCCTAAAATAATACAACTACTTGATTGCTTTAAATGTGTGTGAATGATATCTTCAAAACGTATACTGTTATTTTTGGTATGTAAGATCATAATAAAATAATGATAATTCTAAACATGAATTTATTTGCATTATTTTCTAAACTTTATTATGTTACAAAAATTCATATTATTAATCTAGATTTATTATTTTACAGTTATTTATATTCATACAAATTTAGAAATTTACAATTATGGTAATTAAACAATATTTACGGTATACATTTTACTTACGGTAGTAATTATGGTTGAAAATTGACAATTCATTTACAATTTTACAAATTTACAAATTTAAAATTTTTAATAAAATTGAATGATGACAATACATACAATCACAATTACAATTTTACAATTTCACAATACAGTTACAATTACAATTACAAGTTTACGAATATTTTACATACAATTACAACTAAAATTAGAATTAGAATTAGAATTAGAATTTTACAATTTCACATACAATTAGAATTAAAATTACAATTACAATTACAAATTAGAATTAGAATTAGAATTAGAATTAGAATTAGAATTAAAATCACAATTAAAAATTAAAATTAAAATTGCAATTAAAATTAAAATTACAATTACAATTACAATACATATTAAAATTACAATTACAAATTAAAATTAAAATTACAAATACAATTTTATAATTTTACATACAATTAAAATTAAAATTTCAATTACAATCATGACAAACATCATATTCAACTAAAATACACATTCAAATTTGCTAACATCATCTAATCATCATGATCATGATCATCTAACAAAACACAAGCATTAATTTTATAATCATCAAAACACAAACATCAAATATACATCTCATGTCAAATAAATGCTATCACATACACATCTATCGCCAAGCACATTAAATGATCATATCTAACATGACCTAACAATATACACATCATGATGAACACCAACATGTAAATTAAGTACATCAACATGAACATAAAATACATGGACCATATATATATATATATATATATATATATATATATATATATATATATATATATATATATGATATGAAAAATATACAACTATAGTATAACTGCATATAAATGTCAAATATCTGGTGGTACATCAATACTAGTACTAGTCGAGGCCTGCTCAGTCGATGGTGCAACCTCATGCTCCGATAGACGACGTGCTTGCTCCGGAGATGCCTATTGATCAATCGATGGTGTAGTCTGCTCAAGAACTGCCTATTGATGACTCATCAATGGAGCAACCTACTCAGACATGGATGGTGCGACAAGTGATGATGGACCTGCCTCCTCAGATGGACCCGCTTGCTCAGGACTAGGTGTCTGCTAAGATGGTGCAGTTTTCTCATATGATGCTTGCTAATCAGGACTGGATGCTCGCTACTCATCATGATCTTCGCTGTGAGGTGAAGGAGGAGGAGGTGGAGTACTAGAATGATGATCACTACCCTCATGATCATGATCATCAGATGAGGCACTGCTCTGACGTGCATCTCCACGACACCTACCCCTCCTAGCTCGAGCCAGTGCTCTGGAAGCTCCAACGATATGACGCATGAGGGTCAAAATATTGCGGGGCAAGCCTCTCCAAAGCCGTGTGAGCCTATTATTAGCCTAAATATCTATGATCTTAACTAGGTGGACTCCCTCATCAACTAGCAGTCGACAAAGTTGGTCGCCCAACTCAATCCTAAATCTGGTGTCCGACCAACGCCTCAGCCCTGCGGATATCTGCACCCGATCAGGATCATATCTGTCACCTTGATCCTCTGCCTCTACCATCTCCTCATCATCAAAATCTACACCTGGATCATTCAGAGCGGGTGGAATCTCATCCCCAACGAATGTCCCAATATCTATAAAATATATAGTACACAACAATATTAATTAGACATTTTCACTAAATAATTTAATAAAAAAAGTTAAAGAACACGTTAGAATAAATTTGATAATTCTAATTAATTAATTAAGACAATAAAATGAAACTATATTAATTTAAAGAAAACACTAATATTACCTCTCACGTTTAGCGGCTCATCCTGTGTGAAGAGGATGTTGTTACACCCTCGCCAATCCAAACTAGCATACGAACATGGCACTCGAACGAAGGAGTGATCATCAACATTGGATAGCAACTCTAGTGCATTAGGACATATCCCAGTGGGAAAGTCAGACTAGCCCCTCTTGGGAATCATCTAGTCCCACATATGCATCCGTACATGCAACATCAGCCTACGAGACTGCCGAAAAAAAGTATGCCTCATCTCTGGAAACCTCTAAAAAAATAAACAAAATAACTCTGAAGCAAAAGGGAAGGTCAACCTCCGACGTGCTTGATAATGACATCTATCTAATGCTGTAAAAAATTTCCACAATAAATCACAGACCATCTCACAAGTCGTGGTGCCTGGAATAAAGAATCAACATAAAATAAAAGAGGGCAACTAATGAATTTCCGGTCATTGGTATAGTGTGCAATGTTCGTCAACAGTAGTGAGGGAACCTCACATCCTTTGCACCAAATGAAGCAATACGAAACTGACCAATGGACATCTGAAAATCTGTAGGAGAAACTATATCATCCCTAATGTATCTCTGGGAGTACACCAACTAAATCCCTGCTGCATAACCTACATGGACATCTGGGAACTGGCGAAAACACTACCCTCTCCTAGATAGGCCAGTAATAAAATATATGTCCTCCTTAGTGGGCGCGTACCACTGGTCAAGACCGACCCATAAAGCCTGTCGGTGGGCACTCCACTTGAAGATGAGTTGTCCCAAAAACTCACTATGGCCCTTCCAAGATGTAGCCTCCTCATAGAACTCGAGGAAGCCTACCTCCCTTAGGAGAAACTGGGTGGCTGCCGTAATAAGGCGTGGGTACATAAGTCTCTCCCTATCTCGTGCCTCCCATAGGTGAATCATGTCATAATGGTCCTCCATATGTTCTTGGTGTTCCCTTTATTCTCTCCGTTGATGTTGCTGAATGATTCACATATTAAATACATTTTTTTATTAAATGAGACATGTATATGTATATATATATATATATTTGAAAAAAAAAACAGTCGGTGTGCCCAAAAAAACAGTCACGCATGGGTACTGGTGCGTACGTTTTTATCGCGCACCACTCTCGGTGCGCATGGAAATTGTTCGCACACCGCAAAACATAAAATGTAATTTTTCTGTAGTGTGTTGAAGAAAGTATCCACCTCGGGGTGAATAGTTAGGTCAATGCAGCACCCAACAATAATTCATGGTCAACGGTGTGGTCCTGTAAATGACCGTATAGTTGACTATGTACCAGTTCGGGAGGGCGGTGCACCCTAGGGAGGATAGTTAGATTAGCGCACTGCCCTCCTGACATCAGTACATGGTCAACAGTGCGGTCCTGTAATCTAATGCACCTAACTATCCGCCCCGGAGTGCATATTTTAGTCAACGCACCACCCTCCCAACACTGGTAAATAGTCAATGGTGCGGTTGTTTAAACGAGCACAACGCCATGTAAGTTTAGAAACAAAAGCACGGTGCATGTTTTTCGGTACTGCATCGGACCCTAGTGCGGTTTCCGTTAGCACCATTTGTGGTGCGACCCGTAAATTTACATGCAGCACCGTGAACGGTGCGAGTCGAACAGCTTGAGCGCACCACACATTTTTTATTTTTTATTTTTAAATTGGTAAATTTTAAGGTTTTTTACAATTCTAATATGCTAAAATGTTTAGTTATTGAGAAACAAGTAAAATACTAGCACATTTGCGCGTCGAGGAGGCATATTTGCTAAGGAATTAGAGAAACAAAATTTGCCCACCTTTTTCGAAAATTCGAACTCCATAAGGTGGGCAATGGACGACAGCAGTGCGTGCAATGAGAGCACCGATGGCAGGGCGCCTCACACAAGAGAAATTCACACCTGTGCTTGAGAGGTCTAAAGCACTAAAGAAGTGAAAATGTGGTCTTTTCGGTCGATATTTTTTCATTATTTAACCCTGTTTCGGTGTGCGGGTTTTTGAGATGTACCGGGCGGTGCGTGGGTTTTTGAGACACATTGGGCCTGTTTATGAATAGCACACCGGTGCACTATAGTAATTAGATGCACCTGGTGTGTTTGTATGGAGAGCACAATGTCTCGGTGTGCCAATTTTTAGTACGCACCAGTTCATTGTGAGTTAAACACACCGGTGCGGTTTATGATGAGAAACACACCGGACAAAAAACATCCACAAAAACCTCCACTTGCCAACCTCCTCTAGAGACCTCCGCTACAAATCGATATCTGGGGTATTTTTATAAGGGGTTCCTCAAAAACATCTTTTCCTTGTAGCGTGTTCACCTTAAAATTAATTGATAGTGCCAAATAATCACACATGGGTTCATATTTCCTCTTCCCTCTTAGATAATGGATTTGTGGTCCCATACTTTAGGACATTACATTATTACGTTAAAAAAAAGTAGGGGAACAAGTACTAGGGGTGTCACAATAACATAAATGTTAAGGAGATGAAATTATTGATAATTTTTTATTGTCCATGTCATCCTATGCATTTACAAGCCCTGTCGAGGGTTAGGCACTTGATTAGTAGAGTACCCATCATTAGAGCACTTTATTTTGCCATTGAAAGGTCACATGTTCAGTTCTCTTGATGCTCACAGGGTTAGGTAAATTTTCAATTCACTTAACATTTAGGAATCATTAGAAATTATGATTTAATTATTTGGCCCAACACAGAGCCAGGGGTTGTGAATGGGGCCAATGTTGAAATTTTTTGAGCTTGTGCTTGTATGCACTGAAATTTGACATGGTTATAATAGATGAATGCGCTGATGGTATGAGAGGGTTTCTAGACTCAAATATGACTCACACAAATAATTCAACAAAATTATAGCATAAATGTTGAGAATATGGAATTATTTTTTATTTTTTATTGTCCTTATCATCCCATGTATTTAGGCTAGCCTCGTTGAGGGTTAAGTGCTCGATTGGTCAAGTGCCCATCGTCAAAGCACCTTAATTTTCTATTGATGGGTCACATGTTCAATTCTCTTAATGCTCTCGGTGTCAGGTAAATGTTTAGTCCACTTAAAATTTAGGAATCAATGGAAACTATGCTTTAATTAATTGACCCTTTATAGGGCTAGAGGTTGTGAATGGGGCTAACGTTGAATTTTTTTTTATTTTTATTTTTTATTTTTATTTATATATATATATATATATATATATTTTTTTTTTTTTTAATTTTTAATTTTTTAATTTTATTTATTTTTATTTTTAATTTTTTAATTTTATTTTTATTTTTAATTTTTTTATTTTTATTTATTTATTTATTTATTATTTTTTTTTTTTTTTTTCAGTTTGTGCTTGTTTGCACTGAAATTTGACATGGTTATAGTAGATGGATGTGTTGATGGTATGGGAGGGTTCCTAGACTCAAATACGACTCACACAAAGAATTCAAAAAATTTATAACATAAATGTTGAGGAGATAAAATTATTGATTATATATATATATATATATATATATATATATATATATATATATATATACATATATATATATATATATATATATATATATATATATATATATATATATATATATATATATATATATATATATATATATATATATATATATATATATATATATATATATATATATCAGTTTGTGCTTGTATGCACTGAAATTTGACATGGTTATAGTAAATGCATGCATTGATGATATGGGAGGGTTCCCAGACTCAAATACGACTCACATAAATAATTCAAAAAAATTATAACATAAATTTTGAGGAGACGAAATCATTGATTAATTTTTTTACCTTATCATACTATGTATTTACTAGCCCCATTGACGGTTAGGTGCTTGATTGGTCAAGTAGCCATCATTAAATCACCTTAATTTTCTATTGAGATTTCACAGGTTCAATTCTCTTGACACTCTCAGGTTTAGGTAAATGTTCAATTCACTTAAAATTTAGGAATGCAGGGAAATTATGCTTTAATTATTTGACCCCACACAAAGCTAGGGGTTGTGAATGGGGCCGATAATGAGATTTTTTCAGTTTGCGCTTGAATGCATTGAAATTTGACATGGTTATAGTAGAGGCATGCATTGAAAATATAGTAGGGTTCCCATACTCAAATATGACTCACACAAATAATTCAACAAAATTATAACATAAATGTCGAGGAGACGAAATTATTGATTATTTTTTTGCTATCCTTATCATCCTATGTATTTACTAGCCCCGTCGAGGGTTAGGCACTCGATTGGATGAGTACCCATAACTAAAAACACCTTAATTTTCTATTGAGTGGTCACGATTTCAATTCTCTCAACGTTCTCTAGGTGAGGTAAATTTTCAGTTCACTTAAAATATAGGAATCAGTGGAAATTATGCTTTAATTAATTGACCCCGCACAAAGACGAGGGTTGTGAATGATGGCAACATTGAATTTTTTAATGTTTAATGTTTATTATAGATTTTGTTATTTTTTTCCTAGATGAAGAATCAAATACTAAATTTGCATGGTGCCTAGGGATTGCATCTAACAATCAAGCTAAATTATTAGCCCTATGGCAGGGATTAGAATTGGCAATGGAAAGGAAAATTAGACATATGATGGTGTTTGGTGATTAAATGATGGTTACTCAACAATTGCGCAAAATCAAAGTGGAACCTTCATATTATAATCATCCGTGATTTATATAATAAGTCTGCGAATTCTCAAATTTGAGACCATTGATTTTTTCCATGTCAAAAGAAATCTCAACTTCGTTGTAGATTCCCTGGAAAAATGTGGAGTCATTCTCGAGAAAAGGGGGATGGAACAAGATGGCTAAAGGAGGGTAAATCAATATATCCCACGAGTGATGCAGGAGAATTCCACTTCCATGTCAAAATTTGTTTTGACTAGATATAGGGGTTTTCATTTACCAAGGGAGTTGGTTCCCTATTTGAATGTAATGATTAATTATTTGTTTTCCCTATGTTATAAAATTATTTGTAGATAAATATGTATTTAGGAATACAAATTGTAATTATATCTATTCCTTAGGATATATATAGAGAATATATAGTGAGTTAGAGAAGAATGAGGGAAGTTAGATCTTTTTAGGAAAATATGGATTTGGAAGATCTAATTTATGTGAGGATTCTTTGGATGTGAACTAAATTAGTTTTGATTCCTTTGTATTTAGTGATTAATAGCAAGACAAGAAATTAGTGTATAGAGGTGTGCACGAAGAAGATAGAGAGGATTTTAGGGCCGAAAACAAGGCGGAGAGGGATTTTACTGTAAATTTGGGTGAGAGGGCCTTTGTAATTATTACGTGTGCACTTTAATAGAAATTAGTTTAATTAAATTGTGTTGTTATATGAGATTGAGTCTTGTGATTGTATTTAATTATATGCACTGTAGGTATGATCAAAGCTCAAGAGGAATTAACACTTCCGTAGAAGGATACAGAGAAAGAATGAATTAATATGAGAGCACACAATTGTACATGATGGGCCTTCATTTCGAAGGATAAAGAGCGTGCAGGAGTTGAATGTAAGAGGAATATCAAGAGGATTTTCACAAAGAATGCAAGGGAACAAATATTGCATAAGATACTTAATGGTTGAGAGGAGTCGAGAAGGAAAAATGAGGAGAAATGAGAGATAAGAAGAGAGTCGAGAAGGTGCTAGGGTGCATAACCATTACATATAATCACTGCTGAGAGCGTAACACTTAGGCATTTTTGAATTGTTGAGAAATCTAGGGCATTTGCATTAGGTGATTTCTCTTTCTTTAGTGACTGTTTGTGAATGATTTTTATTTCTTTAGATTAGGATCCTCTTTCTTTACTTATTAGTGTTCTTCTTCATCAAACAATAACCAATGCATAAACACAAATAGATAAGAGACACATCATGTAGGCTATGATCTAGGGCCAAAACCTATCACTCTTTGAGGGGAAAACCCACAAAAATTCTTCTTATAGAGATTCCAATTGACGAATACAAGGACCATGACCCTTGACCTATTTCGCTACTCCAATACCAAGACACAACCAACCTCCTTCCTTGATTCTCTTCCACTTATTCGATCTTCCTTAAACTGAGATAATCTCTTCATGGCATTGGAACATGTCAATGTGAAGTCACCAAACCATCATCGTTGTAGTAGCATCGAATCCATAGTGATACATCATTGAATTGTGGCCTACATACAAACCATTTAACTGTGGTTGTTTTCCCTTCCTGTGATCTTCACCGAGACATCATAAAATTATAGTTCCATGCATCACACCACGAGAACATTGCTGTAGCACCAAGTAGCCCAAACCCTTATCTTCTGCATTAGAGTCCGAACTGTATCACTATGATATAGTCCAAAAATTTAGGGTAATCTGAAGTATGTTCATTGTGACCAATCATCCACATTTTAGAGAGATCTCATAGTGGAGATCCGAAATTGTCTCATTGTTTTCCTCATAGAAAAAATCAGAGGAGAATCTGAATTGAACTGTGGAAATGCGAGGTGCCTAACCTCCTATTTATTGTAGTTCATCAATCAATATAAACCGACTTGAGTATACCGAATAGGTGTGTCTTCACATGTGAGCTAACATGTCTTATAATTGTCTTAAGGAGTGCTTCTAGACAACTTATAGACTCATATAAAGTTTACATAGGCTCAAGAAGATCTCTTCATACATGACATTAATTATTTGACTCTAAATGACAAATTCTAATGTTATTAAATGAGAGCCAACTAAAATCACTTGCTCTTGAAACCCATGAAGCAAGGATTACAAAAATAATTTCATTTTTTTTTATTAAATCATTTACACAAGTCACAATTACATCTCATTATGAAGACCAAAACTAGTTACACTTTTCAACACTCCCTCTTAACTAGGGAGGTATTCATAATGGTATTTGGCCATTCTCAATTTGAATAATTTCTCATAAGAAGAATTAGATTGGTAACCCATATGTATAGCATCATATCAACCAACATTTTCACACAGAAAGGTCTTGACTAATAAGTCCATCTCTCCACGATATATTGAGCTCAATGCTGGTGAGACCATTGATTTAATAAACACCCTCATCATTGTCTCTCTTGGAACATACCCCACTCGGGTTCTCCCAGAGTATGTTCAATAATATTCTTATCTTGGATTCTCGGTCCTCAAAGAATATCAGTCCTTTCACTTCTCCTTTTATCTTGGATGCCCTCTGACATCCTCAAAGAGTATCAGATGCCAAATGATTACCCAATCCTCCATTCTATATTACCAGGTGAAGACCAGAATGATGTGTCTATCTCTCCCTCTCAATTAGGGAGGACATATTCCAATAAAGGAATGTGATCATCCCTATACAAGGAATGTACATAAGTCCCTCTTGGCTTAGGAATTTACAAGTTTCTACCAAGTAAGAAACTTGTTGTCAGGCTCCCTCTTAATGTAATATTCCCAAATGGGAAAAGCAAGAATATAGTGCAAAACCATGGAAATAGAAGTGTTAAACATCACATAAAGTATGAGACCAATATGGAGACTTTCCATTCATCATAACAACAACATATATGTATTAAATAAGGGGCCACAAAGAATATAACAAGATAGAACAAACCTCCAATAAAGAAAAAACCCTCAAACTGAGGTGCTGCTACTATATCAAAATGCCGGAGACATTGCTACAACGCAGTCATGGATGCACTGCTATAGAAAATGAGTACAAAAAATATGAGGGCTGATATATGCCTAAAAAATAATGTACAATTAAGATCAAGGCTCTATACAACCTCCAGAAAAGAACCCAAAAGGGTCTCCGGGGAAAACACCCAATAATACAATATGAGTTGCAGCCCTAGGGCTGAAAGTATGCTGCAACAAGAAACTGAAGAAAAATGGCCGAAGTTGATAATAAAATGAATATTATCTCCTCCAAAGGATCCTCCAGATGAAAGGCTGGCCCCTTCATTGAAGAAATCACTTCCCAAATCACCTACGACAAACACCCCTGCAACTCCTCCCTAAAATAACGCAGATCCAGACTAATACCGCGCTGTATGGGATAAAAAAACTATGGCATGATGCTCCAGGTTCTTATTTACTAGCCTCCCAAGAGAAAGGAACCTTCCTCCAATGAGATCTAGCTCAAAAATCCCAAATAAATCCTCCACAACTTCTGCCCTGCAACACAACACAAAACCTCAACAACAACTGCCTTGTACATTAAGACTGAAGCCTTGGCCCGATGCCTAAATGTGGAATGTAGTGCAAAGCTCTTCCTAGAGGCTTCTTAAGGTAAGAGGTGGGATTCTTGATCAGGAACACCCTGTGCTAAACATCACTGCAATCTTAGCTAAACAACTGAAGAAAGATATATGTCTAAACAGACTATATATTCAGAAATATCAGATACCAAAACATAGCATAATATGGCTTCCATCCTCTTCCTTATATAAGTGATGATATTTCTAACCATAAAACCCATTAATTTATGACACTAATTCCATGCAAAGAGTCTCCATCTAAAACTGTGCTGTCCCATAATGAATGCCACTCCTCCATGATCTGAAAATGACCTGAGTTACTTAGCTCTATTTCAACGATTGACTGTAGGGGCATTTACTGGATATGTCACCTTTAAAGAAAGGATGAGATCCAGAGGCTACCTGGACCTATACAAACTTTTTCTATAGAACTTTATAGAGATTAACACTCAGGTTCTTAAAATGCGGAAATTTACCAAGATCTTTCCTAGTTCTTGTACAAAATGTGAATGACAGCTATTACAACTCAATTATTTGTTTATGTGATTTAACTGTTAGACATGAAATGATTTTTATATATAAATATATGAATGTTTAGATTTAAAACTTTCACATCAATCACATAATCAATATCATAAGACAAAGAAGTTTGTGACAGAGTTCATCCCTCCTAGACTATGTCTCCGGGTCCGCCTCAGAATTGTGTGTCCATTGTATTCTTTAAGCCAAGTGAAATATGCTACAATGAATCATTAGTTGCACTACTGATGTTGCAGATATGGATCATCCCTTGAAAAGGCTAACTGATACAAACTCTTTTCTTTCAGCAATTAAGAAAAGACATGGATGATTTGCACATAAAAAAAAACTGAGGAACTGAAGCTTTATGGACCTTTGACTGGATGGTGGCTGAAAGAGTTTTAGAAAGTCGAAGTTGATCTCATCAATCATCAACGTACTTCGATACTGAATTTATGCAAGGAGGATGACCTTTGCTCCTTCAATAAACTTGCAACAAGAAACTATCCACCAATTATATATTCTGTCTTCTTAAGAGTGCCTACTTCTTCTTAAAGTAGGGAAAACTCTCCTCAACCTCATCTCTTAAGGTCTCTCCCTCTCAAGGTGACCTTTTTTTACAAAGAAATATACTTTCCTTTATATATAAGGGATTTTTTTTAATGATTGGATACTATGCATATCCATTTAAAAAATAATTTAGGCTTCATGATAAACTCTCATGACTTGATGGCTGGATCTCGAATGCTTCGAAGCCACATCTGAAATAAGTTGAGAAATCATTTATGATAAGGGATCGAATCCCTATCTTACACATACACCTAGGGATTAATCCCCAATCCTTAGAACTGTATTTAAAATAAAATACCCATTTTAGACTTTGGATATATCAAACGGCTTATTAATCGGGCAGACAATACAAACCGGGCAGAGTAATTGGATATGTGAACATAGATCCTTTCCGGCGGTTACGGTCTTATCCGCAGTCTTGACTCCGGCGGTTTGGCTTAACAATTGGCGGTTTTGCATTACTTTTCACATGGCATATTCATCACAGGTTCTAACATATGGCAGTCTCTAGAACTTTGACACTAGGTTCTGCTCGTCTTTTGGCACGCGGCTTGAAACCTGTCATAGTCACAAAATCCCGATCATATGCACGTGCTTTCATCACACGGATGTTCTAACATAACACTGTGGATTTATATTAAAGTTTTATTACAATAAAACTTATAACCGAAACTCTATTGCACTATGGTTTTATTACCATATCACCCGAATCTTAATATAAAACCCTTTCGCCTAAAGGTTTTACAACATTACATCGAACCTTTGATAAGGTTTTTGACTATGGATTTAAATCCGACTTCCGAACCTTGTTTACAAAGGTTTATGGCAATGTTTAACCGAACCTTTGAATAATAACGGTTTTTACAACATAGTATTAAACCCAACCTTAATACTTTTGCGCTATAAGGTTTTGATTCATCATCTAAACCTTAAAAAAGGTTTATGGTTTTACTATTGCACTAGGAATGTTTAGACTTAGGTTTCTAGGACTTTGATTGACATTTAGTCCTAGGAATAGACTTAGGTCTTTACAACATGTTAAGTGTGTTTTCATTTGACACTTAGCGCTAGCCTTTAGGACTTAAACCTAGTACTTAGGATTTAAACTTAGTCCTTTTTACCTTAGGATTTTTTTTGTCCAATACGGTTTACAAAGCGGACTACAAATATTTTTGACCTTTACAATTAAGACTTATGACAAGTTTTATTACATAAGTCTTTTGACAAACTTGTTTTTTTTGTCGCAGGTCAACTTGAAGATGTCTTGATTGGCACTTTTGAAACATATTTGTTGGTGTCGAAACTAAAGTTGATGTCGATCGATGTCAAACATTTGAACTCACAAATTTGATGACCATATTGATCAATACCTAAATTATTACATAATCTATAATTACCAAATTCCAAATAACCATCTTGGTCGTTTGGGTAATTTCGATACAATTTTAATAATCTAAAATTGGATCACTCCATGACAATGCTATTGATTTGGTTAAGGTTGACCCAGTCTATGTGTTCCAACCCCTTTTCACACCTAAGGGTGCTCAATTAAGCTGCCAAGATATCCTCCTTTCACATTGGCATTGATTTTATTCATATTAAGGAGATTTATGGATCTCCATATCCTCTTATTCATCAAACAAGAAAGCAAAAAAAAAATCTATATTCCAACTAGCTCATGGCTAATTGGGAATATTACACTTAATCAGGGACCTGCAACAACTCCTAAGATAGAAATAATGGGACAACCAATGCCTCTTAAGAAATATTTTCTTCGATGTCATGAATTTCTTCTTTGTTATGGAGTCTTCATCTTTTAGGACCTATTCATAGGGAAAATACCATCTATCACTTTCATCCATGAGTCATTTCATCATTCCTTTTCATCGGAGAGTGATCCATCAACATTTTACCCTGCCTTGCTTCATGTCATGCTGCTATATTCATACCATATTTCTTCAAGGATCTTTCATCCTACCATATGGTTATCAACGACGGAAGACATACACTTCCTTTGGCATCCCTGCATAAGCTCATCCAGATATTGTTCAATTTAAAAATGAACACTTAAATCAAAATTACCTTTGTGATGGTATTTCATCATGACATATTCCAATAGGTATCAACATCCTGCATATATGTTGACACATCCCCCAAAGATATCCATCTTTAGGAGTTTCCATATTTTTTAGAGTTTCATCAGAGTCTTCATATCTTTCCGGGAAATTTTCTAGGAAAATATTCTTAGTCTTTTGGTTGTTGATTACCTTTACTATGGTTGCATATCTTATGATATCTTCCTTACTTTCTTCACACTTTCCATTCCTAGGAGCTTCCAATCAAAGTTTCTTAATTGTAGTCAACCAGCCTATACTTCATATGAGGATATATTATGTTGCTTTCATCTTGTGTTACATATTCCTTCCTGCATCCTTTCAGAGGATGAGATCCTTTTCCTTTGATCACGATTCCCAAGATAGAAGTAGTGATCTATGTTACCTGCAACCATACAACATGTCATTATAATATTAAATACAAGCATACATACCTCATTTACCTTTAGGTCATCTAGGCTTCTTTCTATAGCTTCCTTGATTGAAATATTTTCAACCCCTTGATTTGCTTCATTCTCTTATGTCATCATACCATCATCCCATGAATTAAACAAGTTGGAGTTCTTGATGAAACACTTGCTTCCTCTTTGGATTGGTGAACCCTTTGATAAGGATTCCATCAGAGAATATTAAGGATCTTTCATATCCCTATCCAACAAATGTTTTCATTTTTATTTGATGTATGATGAGCCTTGGCTTGGATGACTTCTTTCTTTCCTTCAATATCCAATGAGGTTCCAAAGAGATATTTTCTTCATATTTGACTACCATGGATTTTGTTCCTTCTGTCCTCCATGATTCCCCATGGTGATGTCACGAGCTCTTGTTTCTAATTCTTTCATGATGCCACATTGCATATTATTATTTATTATAGCCATATCCTATAACAAAATATTTAGGAGCTATGAAAAGAATTTTTGTGAGGGAGACTATCTCAATCATAGTAGAGATCTCTTACTCCCTTCTTTCCTTGGTCTTCTTCAGCGTCCTCCATATTTTCGGTGATTTGAGCTTCTTGTCCATAACATTGAATCTTAGCTATGCTCTTCTTTCTTTTCTGTGGACCAATTTTTTAAACTTCTTTTTTCTTCTTGCAAATTTTTGAGTTCTTTAACCTTCAACATTTTTTCCCTCAACTTGTCTTTTAGCACATAAGCCACAAGTTGTTGAATGAGGTAACTTTATTATCCATATGGACATTTGTTACTTTTCTCATCAGAACATTGATGATTTATCTTCATTCCTCCCAGATCTCATAGTTGAGATCTTATGAAGATATCCCTTCATTATTTGATACCTTCAATGCAATTATTTATCACAATTTCAGAGAATAGTTCTTTCAGATTATCATATATTCCCTTGATGTCTCAAATCCTACTATATGATGGGATCTACCATATGAATCCTTTCCATGTATTCAAAGGAGACCTTGTTCAATAAATTCAGTTTCTTCAAGGATCATGTCTATCCTTCTTTTTCATGCAAGAAGTTTAGGTGACCCAACCAGCTTATGGATCTCCTTGCAAAAACGAAGTCATTTTACCAAATTTGATTATAGAATTAAATATACTTACTTGACAAGTGAAGATGAAATCTTCACCTTTGTCACTTTGATGGTGGTTGAAAAAGGTGTATTAATGTCTCCTCAGATGATCTTCTTCAAGGATAAGGATGAGATCCTTGCTGTAATGATAGGGAGATTTCCTTATAGATTTTGGAGATGATAATGCATTCTTGCCTTCAAGATACTTTGACTTATTTTGTAGTTAATGAATGCAGATAAGAAATTCTTCTAGGATCTCCAAGATGATGTGACTTTGCTTCTCTATAACTTGGGATACCTTTCCTTGTAGATCTCTTCTATAATTATAATTGAGATCGTATCGTGATTCCATTTTATAGTTATATCTCCTTACTATCATATTATTGATATCATATTTACTATTGATATCATACCTTCTTTCCAAAGGTGGAAAAGAACCAAACTGAATGATATGTTTAGTGTCTTTAATGAGGGAAGCATCTAATCATATAAGGGATAGATATGGGATATAACATAAAAAACATGTGATTTTAATATTGTATGTGCGTTTAGTACTGAGATCTAAGATATAGTGTCGAGATAGTGAGAAGAAGTCACTATCGTGTTCCCTAACCTTTTGTGTTCCAAAATGTATTGTGATCACCTAGATCGTGTGTTTCCTTGACCAAGATCCTTCTTGAGTGCCTCTTAGATGAACTGTTTACTGTGATCTAATCCGTAAGTGCCTCTTATATGTCCTTCTTTAACTATCACCATAGCTCTGATACCATGTTGAGAAATATAGGGCATTTGCATTAGGTGATTTCTCTTTCTTTAGTGTCTTTTTGTGAATGATTTTTACTTCTTTATATTAGGATTTTCTTTCTTGAATTATTAGTGTTATTATTCATCAAAAAGTAACCAATGCATACACATAAATAGACAAGAGACATATCATGTAACTATGAGCTAGGGAAAAAATATCTCACTCTTTGAGAGGAAAACCCGCACCAATTATTCTTATAGAGATTCCAATTAACGAATACCAAGACCATGACCCTTGATCTATTTAGTCACTCCAAGAACAAGACACAATAAACCTCCTTCTTTGATTCTCTTCCACTTCTTCGATATTCCTTAAATTGAGATCATCTCTTCATGGCACTAGAACATGTCAATGTGAAGTCACCAAATCATGACCACTATAGTAGCATCCAATCCACAATGATACATCACTGAATTCTAGCCTACATACATAGCACTGAATTGTGGTTCTTTTCCTTTCCTGTGATCTTCACTGAGACATCATAAAAATTTAGCTCCATGCATAATATCACCAGAACATCGATGTAGTGGATTCTGAATTGTATCACTGTGATATAGTTCGAGAATTTCAGGGTAATTCGAAGTCTGTTCACTGTGATCAATCATCTGCATTTCAAAGAGATCTCACAGTGGAGATTCAAAATTGTCTCACTGTTTTCCTCACCGAAAAACTCAGAGGAGAATCCGAATACGAGGTGCCTAGCCTCCTATTTATAATAGTTTGTACATCAATATAAGATGACCTGAGTATGCTGAATAGGCATGTCTTCACATGTGAGCCGACATGTATTATATATATTTATATTGAGTCCGACCACGAAGAAGGTGACTATACTTGTCTTTAGGAGTGCTTCTAGACAACTTATACACTCATATTCATTTTACATAGGCTCAATAAGAGCTCTTCATACATGAAATTAATTCTGTGACTCTAAATGACAAATCCTAATGCTCTTAAATGAGAGCGAACTAAAATTTCTTTCTCATGAAACCCATGAAGCAAGGCTTACAAAAATAATTTCATTTTTCTTTACTACATCATTTACACAAGTCACAATTACATGTCATTATGAAGACAAAACCTAGTTATGCTTTTCAACGTGAATGTTGACAAAATTCTATCAATATAGTGCCAAGAGACAAATGGATTTATAATACTGTCAATTAATAGTGCGGGCCAGAAAATGTATTTCTTGGAAGTTTCAAAATTACAATAATGAAAAGATTTGGTCACCGTCTAGCAGGAATAGCAATTGGCAGCTCTAAAAATTAACAGAGGAAAGTCAATGACAGAAGATGAAATCAAAATTACATTTCCCGGATTTGTAAACCTGGAGGTTTTGTTAATATTCTATTTTTATTGCATCGGGATATGATGAGAGGGCTTAAGTGGTGAAGTGGACCCTGCTCGAAGGTTTTATACCCTGATGACCTTTGGTAATCCATCATTCCATCAAGCCATAATTTTAGTGAGCAACAAAAATTAATGGAGTTCACTGCACTAGAAGTATTGAGTCAGGAAGGGAATTACTGATGAGGAGAATGTACAAAGGTGATGGAAGTATTGAAGTCGATGCATACTGCAAATATATTGAATATGGAGGAGTCGTATCTCTGAAGAAGGTTGAAGAGAAATCCCAACTTGCTCTACTGCTTCAAAAAATTGGTCCGCTCCATACCAAAATGGACTGCTGCAGGTCAAATTTGATTGCCTTAACTTTAAACTTGACCAATTAATCCCTCTATAGGAAGCATTAGATCTCAAAGAAAAAAAGTGATGGTTGTAAAGGTTGGGGCACCCCAAATGGAGGTTCCAGAGCAACAAGTGACAAAGATCGATGAAATGTGTGAGGACCTGGCCACAGTTTCGTGTCACCCAGGACATGAAGAAAATGAAAATGTAGTGATTTTTTTCATTATGGAATCAAAATGTTTGAGTCTCAAGCATTATTTGGTATTTTTTGAATTTAGCCGAAGACGATTTCGTATTAGCTGTAAGAGGTTCTCACCTTCAAACTAGATTGAATTAGTAGAACAAAACCTACCCATTTCTTTTAAATATATATTATAATATATATAACATATAATAAATAATATAAATCATATAAAAATTATATATATATATATATATAATCAATGTAATTACATAATATAACACCCGACCATATATTATTCATATTATTTCAAAGGCACGGACCCATATGCTATTCATTTGACCCACATATTCTCTGTAGGACATGCCATAAACCCTCATTAACACCTAAGTGTGTTCTCCATAGATCTTTCTTGCATATTCTCCAAAGGCTGTGCCGTAAACCCTCATTAACACCCGACTATGTTCTCCATAGGTCTAACCTATGAATTCTCTGCGGGTCACGCCATAAACCCTGATTAACACCATATTTTTTTCTCCATAGGTCTCTCCTGTGTATTCTTTGCGGGATGTGCCATAAAACCTAGACAAAACCCTAATTTTTTCTCCATAGGTATCGCCTATGTATTTTCCATGGGCCATGCCAAACCTTGATAAACACCCAACTGTGTTCTTCGTAGTTTCACATTCTCGATGGGAAAAAAATTTCATTTCATGGGCATAAGGAGGACACCAGGAGAGCACGACCAAGATGAGAGATGGAGGTAATTATGAACTCCTATCTTATGTTTTGTATGAGCTTATTTTATATGAATTGATTCATGGTGTTTTTAGTCTATGTCACTGCATTCGATACATTTTTTTTCTTAAAAATCAAAATTGGTTGAATCTAGAGGCTTTTCGGAATTTGCTGATCAATTGAAATTATTTAATGAAAATTGTCTCTCTCATTCCCCCATGGGTGTGTTGGAAAGTGTAACTAGGATCAATATTCATATTGAATATGTAATTATGTATTTATGAAGAAGACAAAGATAATAATATATATTTTTGGTATGCTTTCTTCATGGGTTTCATGAGAAAGGTTTTATTATAGGTCAAAAGAATTATTCTTGATGTCATTTAGGGATTTATATTCTGGTTATGAATGTATTAAAGAGTCATGTTTATGATGAATCAAATTCACACTTGTATGCTTCAATACCTTGTCACATAAACCTTTAGGTCAAGGCTTAGAATATGGCTCAATTCAACATTGAAGAAAGTGATCAAGTTGGCCTCCATACCTCTACACAAGTGGGTTCAAAGGTAGGCATTCACGTTGGCTCAAAAAGGCAGATATGTCCTATATATATAAGGATGAACTGCAACTCATTTTAGGGAAGCATTGCAGACAAGTTTGAGATAGAACAATGAGGAGTAGTCTGAGTTTTCGAATAAGGTTCAAGTGTAAAGTTTGTGGATTACAATCAAAAGGATAAGGGTTATATAGCAAGGAAAAAATAGTGCTCAAATGCATGATAAGGCAATGCTCAAGTGCATAATAAGAAAATTCTCAAGTTCATAATAAGACAGTGCGTAATAAGACAATGATCAAGTGTGAAAGATAACATAATGTTTCGGAGATAAGACTATAGTCAATACAAAGAATAATGATTGTATAAGATTGTGTTAAGTACTGGAATAAGGCTGTTACGTGACAATGTTAATATATAAGCTGAGCAAGGAATTATATCATTATATTATGAAAGGTCTGTTCATATCAAGAATAACTGGGTATAATATGAAGATCAACCAACAAGATTGAATGTGAAAGGTATGCAAAGGTCAGTTCACATCAAGATACCAATATCTCCCTAGTTTTGGTGCAGGACGATGCAAAACAATGCAGGAAAGAAGGGTCAACTCAAGGAGTTAATGAATAAGTGGTGACAAGGTATTGAAGGCATATAAGGGTCAAGGGTCTGAGTCATGGTCATGGTACTTGTCAATTGAAAGTCTATAAGAATAATTTCTTGTGGGTTTTCCTCGCCAAGAGGGAGAGGTTTTGGCCCTGCCTTGAAGAGCCTAAATCTATGTCTCTTGTGTTTTTGGTAATTGACTTGATGAAAGACTTAATAAGCTAAGAAGATAAGAAATATGTAAAAGAAGTAAGCTAACAAGTAATTATCAAGAAGATAATTTGAATTAATCACCGCCCTACCAAATTCTCAACATGGTATCAGAGCTAAGGTGTTGAACACAAGGAATACTTGACAAGGAGACACTTAAGGAAGCAAAGATCAGTGTTTGGGTTAAAATGTCAGATCAGTTTGCAAGGAATATTCTTCAAGGGATCCACTAATCAAGTAGATAATCTTTGCCACCAAAGATTTATTACATTGAAGACATTGTTAAAAGGACACATCATCAAGCTCCAACCTTCAATATCCAACACCTTTGAAGACATCATCATTATGAAGACATCCTCTATCATTAAGATTCCAACATCTACATTGGAGAATTAGATCTAAGAAGAAGTTCCTACCTTCATCATCAAGGAAGTTGCTGGAAGGAGGAAGTCATCCTACTCAAGTAAGTATCTATGAAATTATCTAAATCTATCAAAATAACTTACTGTAAAGAGAGAAACAAATTGGTTGGGTCATCAAACTTTAGCGCATGGAAGAAGAGGACAAATTTTAATGTAATTGAAGAAAAAGTTATGGGCTACATCGAAGGGTCTACAATTAAACCCTAAAAATAAGATGCTCCAGATCATGCCAAATACATAAAAGGAGATATTAGAGCCTAGAGGATTCTCATAGAATCCATTAAGGACTCACTCATACCTTATGTATCAAAACTGAAAACAACAAAAGAAATATATGAGAAACTGGTGGTGCTATTCTCTCTGAGTACTGCAGGAGAAGCAATCTCTCTGAGACAAGAACTATACAAGATGAGATTTTCAAGAGAGGAAGGAATCACTTCATATTTTATGAGGGTTTTTGAAATAAGAGACTAACTGCAGGAATTGGGAGAAGTAATGTCTGAGAATGAAATGACTACAATGGTCCTGAATTCTCTACCAGAAGAATGGAGAAAATTCACTTCAAGCTTATACAGGAAGAAAGAAGAAACACCATTCCACGATCTATGGTCTCTATGTAAAATAAAGGAAACACGATTAAAAGCCAAAGTTGATATAGGATCAAGTGAAGGGAATCAAGCCTTTGCAGCCATGTCCAGGAAGAAAGGAAGATTCAATAAATTTGGTCCTCAGAATAAAATAGGAAATATGGAAAAAGTACGATGCTTTTGATGTAATGAACTTGGGAATTATAAAAGGGATTGTCCTAAATCTAGAAAGGAAAAGAGGAAAAAGGAAAAAACTTATATCATAGATGTAAGGGAAAACTGATACAAAGAAATCTAAGAAAGAAGAAATGAAAGATCTCTATTATGATTAAGATCATCTTCCTCTTTAAGTGATTTCTATTGGTTGTAAAATAGTATGATAGGAAGCAATGTATATTAATAGCATCATGATAGAAACATATGAGCACTTGAAGAAGTAGCTCCTACAATCCTCAATGATAACAACATTGATGGAAGGTAGTCATCAAGATCAAGGATCATGATTCAATAATCAGTATGGAAATAGGTGCTGAACTTTTCTAATGGAGTTCTATATGGATTCACTGGTTAGAAAGAAAGAAAAAGGTTTAATCGAGAATTTTATGTCGCAAAATTTTGGGATATGATGACATATTGATGGAGCAGGTCAAGGGAATGGAGTTATTCATTATAGTAAAATTACTGCTGGATGAATAAAAAGGAAAGGGATGAGGTACATATACCTATATGCTGACACTGGATGTTGTGAAGTCATGTCATATGGTTGCAGGTAATGGACTTTTATATTTAGAAGTATGATCTATGGAAGGAGGATCTCTTCTGGTGCACATGTTTCCACTAACAGATGAAATCAATTATGTCCTCATATGAAATATGAGGTGGTTTTACACAATTAAGGAACTGGATACTGGAAGTTCCCAGGAATGAATATGTGTGGAGAAATAGAGGAAGAGATCATGCAGTACAACCATGTCAAGAGGCGGTTATCATTTGGAAACCAAGAAGATTGACTAGGAGATATCCTAGGAATATATGTGGACTCTAACAGAAGTATGATAAATAAGAAGACCCTTGAAAATACATATCTTTAGGAGATGTGTCAATCTGATTAAATGATGCTGACACCTACATGAAGATGTCATGGTGAAAGATCATCACTAAGGTAGCTTTTGATTTAAAAGTTCTTATGTATATTTTTATCTGGATAAGTTTATGCAGGGATGCCAATCATGTGGAAGGATGTATTATCCTTGGGATATTTTTCGAAGGATAGCAACATGGCATAAAGGTGGACCAGATGAGAAGGACTTATGAATCACTTTTAGGTGGATGCCATGAATCATAGATGAAAGTGATTGATGATTTGTGCCCTCTGAAGCCAAAAGTTGAAGATTCCTCAATATAAAAATCCATGACATTGAGGGGAGGAATTATTCATGAGAAGCTATTTATCTCACCATTGCTACTCCAGGTCCTTGGTTAAGAGGGAGGATGGTGGTAAGTCTCTTACTTTGAAGAAAATTGGAGTATTTACTTCCTGAGTTAAGAGGGAGTGACATATATGATTCTATAATTCAGGTGTCATGCACTAGACCATGAATAACAACCGTAAGTTTTAGTGAAGACCATGTGGAGAGAATGGACAGACACATAATTCTGGTCTTCACCTGGAAGACAGAATGTAGGATTGGTTAATCATCTAGCATTCGATACTCTTTAAGAATGAGATAGGGAATTCGAGATAAGAATAGTCGTGGACCGATATTATTTGAGGGCTAGCTACCCAAGAGAAGAATAGTCCAATAAGGTCATTCTTCGGGAACACCTGGGTGGAGTATGTACCTTGGAGAGACAATGATGATGGTGTCTATAATTCATGTGTCTCACTAGCATTGTAACCCATTGTCTCGTTGAGAGATGGGGTTGTTAGTCAAGGCCTTGCACTAGGAAAATGTTGGTTGATATGACGCTATACATATGCGATTACCAATCCAATTCTTCTTATGAGATTCTTCAGATTGAAAGTGACCATGTATCATTTTGAATACCTCCCTAGTTAAGAAAGAGTGTTAGAAAGTGTAACTAGGATTGGTCTTCATATTGAATATGTATTTATCTATTTATGAAGAAGACAAAGATAATAATATATATTTTTGGTATGCTTTCTTAATGGGTTTCATGAACAAGGTTTTATTGTAGGTCAAAAAATTTCTTCTTGATGTCTTTTAGGGATTTGTATTCTAGTTATAAATGTATTAAAGAGTCATGCTTATGATGAGCCAAAGTCACACTTGTATGCCTCAATACCTTGTCACATAAACCTTCAGGTCAAGGCTCAGAATATGGCTCAGTTCAGTGTTGAATAAAGTTATCAAGTCAGCCTCCATACCTCTACCCAAGTCAACTCAAAGGTAGGCCTTCACGTCGGCTCAAAATGACAAAAAATTCACATATATATATATATATATATATATATATATATATATATATATATATATATATATATATATATACATATATATATATATATATACATATATATATATATATACACACACACACACACACACACACACACACACACACACATATATATATATATATATATATATATATATATATATATATATATATCCAGGGGTTGAGAGATGGGGTTGTTAGTCAAGGCCTTGCACTAGGACAATGTTGGTTGATATGACGCTATACATATGCGATTACCAATCCAATTCTTCTTATGAGATTCTTCAGATTGAAAGTGACCATGTATAATTTTGAATACCTCCCTAGTTAAGAAAGAGTGTTGGAAAGTGTAACTAGGATTGATCTTCATATTGAATATGTATTTATCTATTTATGAAGAAGACAAAGATAATAATATATATTTTTGGTATGCTTTCTTAATGGGTTTCATGAACAAGGTTTTATTGTAGGTCAAAAAAATTCTTCTTGATGTCTTTTAGGGATTTGTATTCTAGTTATAAATGTATTAAAGAGTCATGCTTATGATGAGCCAAAGTCACACTTGTATGCCTCAATACCTTGTCACATAAACCTTCAGGTCAAGGCTCAGAATATGGCTCAGTTCAGTGTTGAATAAATTTATCAAGTCGGCCTCCATACCTCTACCCAAGTCAACTCAAAGGTAGGCCTTCACGTCGGCTCAAAACGACATACCTGTCATACACACACACACACACACACACACACACACACACAGATATATATACATATATACATATATACATACACACACACACACACACACACACACACACACACACACACACACATATATATAGATATATGTATGTATATATGTATATATATATATATATATATATATATATATATATATATATATATATATATATATATATATATATATATATATATATATATATATATATATATATATATATATATATATATATATATATATATGTATGTATATATATGTATGTATATATATATATATATATATATATATATGTACTTATATATATATATATATATATATATGTGTATGTATATGTATGTATATATATATATATATATATATATATATATATATATATATATATATATATATATATATATATATATTAGGATGAACTGTGGATCATTTTAGAAATCATTGTGGACAATTATGAGATAGAAAAACAAGGAGTAGTCTGATTTTTCGGATAAGGTTCAAGTGTAAAGGTTGTGGATTACAACCAAAAGGAGCAAGGTTATACAACGAGGCAAAAACAATGCTCAAATGCGTGATAAGACAATTCTCAAGTGCGTAATAAGACAATGCTCAAGTACGTAATAAGACAATTCTCAAGTGTGAAAGAGAACGTAATGTTTGCGGAGATAATACTATAGTCAATACGAAGAAGAAGGACTGTATAACGCTGTGTTAAGTATTGGAATAAGTTTGTTATAGGACATTGTTAATATATAAGCTGAGAAAGGAATTTATAATTATATTATGAAAGGTTTGTTCATATCAATAATACCTGGGTATAATTTGAAGATCAACCAACAAGATTGAATGTGCAAGGTATGAACATGCAGTTCACATTAAGGTACCAATAGCTCTCTAGTCTTGGTGTAGGACGGTGAAGAACGGTGCAGAAAATAAGGGTTAGCTCAAGGAATCAATGAATAAGTAGTGAAAAGGTCTTGAAGGCATACAAGGGTCAAGGGTATGAGTCATGGTCATGGTACTTGTCAATTGAAAGTTTATAAGAAGAATTTCTTGTGGGTTTTCCTCTCCAAGAGGGAGAGGTTTTGGCCCTGGCTTGAAGAGCCTAAATCTGTGTCTCTTGTTTTTTTGGTAATTGACTTGATGAAAGACTTAATAAGCTAAGAATATAATACATAAGTAAAATAATTAATCTCACAAGTAATTATCAAGAAAATACTTTGAATTAATCACTGCCCTACCTAGTTCTCAACATGGTGAAACTTGAGATAGACAATGGTTCTTGGATATATGGACATGAATTTTAAGATAATCGTAATGGTCCATAACCTTAGTCAACACATTTATTGTTGAACATTATCAAATTATATTGCACTATCCATTGGATCATATATTATTTTATGCGACATTAAAAAAATTGATCTAAAGTTATATGATGGTAATGAATATCTTTGGTTGAATCTCATGCCAACTTCAACTATTACTTCCCATTGACCAAGGCTTGTGTTTCTTGGTTTAAATTGTGTGGCTCTTGATATTTAACAACTGGAAATATTAGTATCAAATTAATTAATGTAATGAATTATACCCATAATTAAATAATACTTAGTATTATTATGATAGCTTGTATGGTTCTTTCTCCTTCTTCAATAATTGAAATCACAAAGTTTTCTAAATCATAATGAACTGATTCTACTTTGCGAAATACTACCTACAAGGAACTAATTATCAAAACTATAAGACCTCTTAAAGCAACTCCTTGTAGTATATGCTAGAACTTATAAACATATATCATAGAAAAAAATAAAAAAACTTAATATTTATTTTCCAAAAGTTGTCATTATTTTTTATTAGTTTTGAACATGAAAATATGCTATAGGAAGACACTAAGATACTAATTAATGAACATGAAAACTCTATATCAAATTTATACTATTTTCTTTCTTTTATTGTAATTAAAAAAGGCACAATAATGCGTTAAAAAATATTTAATCCTAGATCTATGGAAGCAAGATTCAGTGTTGTTCCATATGGTCTTGTTAATGTTGCATCCTCATCTACGTATAAGTTTTGTTTTTGTTGTAATAAAAGGTTTCCATATTTTCTATGTTCTCCAACTAATAGAAGAATATCCTAGGTACATACTCTAACAATCCCTCTTACCCATGAAAGTGTTATACCCAATATCAAGTTGATCTTTAAACATCTCAAGCTTCCCCCTTTCAAGGGGCTTACTTAAGACATCAACAACTTGTTGATATGTGTAATATTCTCAAGTAGGGAAGCAACAATATTTTAACACGAAAATGGAAATAACAGTGAAAATCATTACAAAAACATAGGAAACCAATATGGAGCCATTATATTCATTTTATCAGCAGCAAATAAGTACAATAAAAATGGGCACAACTCAAATTATCAAGGCAAACAAGCCTCCCATGAATACATAGGCCAAATATAAAATGCTGCTACATTACAGAATGCTGGAGAACAAGTACATCAAAATTTTAGAAGGTGCACTACTACTGGAAATGTACAATAATATAGATGTGCTAATGTATGGCTCATAAAATTCCAGGAGTGGATATCTAAGCTCCCAAACACATTTCCAAGTGAACCCAGGAAGGGTTTCCTGAAATACACAAAATACAGAAAATACAAATATGGCCCTAGGGATGAATAATATCTGCAACTGGATAGCTAATAGGAGGTGGCTGATCTAATGTATAAATTTATGAAAAATCCTCCAATATATTCTCCATATGAGAGGCCGATCCCCTCACTGAAAATCCAGCTCCCCCAACTAGGGCTCCAAACCCTCTACAGCAACTGCTCACTGAAATAACACAATTCCTTCAGGAAACTGTGATGTAACTGATAGAAATACCTTATTTTGATGCTCAATGATGAAATGAATCTCAAAGATCTCCCTTAAAAGCTTCTCGGATGAAGGGTAGCTCCCTCCACTAAAAAACAAGCTCAGAAGTTGGGTTTCTCAACCCTCCACTGTTGCACCCTGCAACTCAGTACAACTCTAAATAGTATCTGCTCTATAGAAGAAAGCTGTAGCTTGGCCTGATGCCAGAATGTGGAAATAATGCTCTAGAACTTCTCCTGAGTGGGCATTCGAAGTCCCCCTAGGATGAAGGTGGGATTCTTGCTCGGGAACACCCTTGTGCTAAACAAGACTACAGTCTTAGCTAAACATCTGAAGAGAGCAACAAGTCATACTGACCATAACAAAATAATTATCCAATCATGCCTTCTATGGCTTCCATCTCCTTCCTTATATGCTTGGTGATCTTCCTCACCTTGGGCCCCACTCATTAAATCCATTACTTCCATGCATGGAGTCTCCCTCCAAAACTGCGATGTTCGTCAATGAATGCCACTCCTTCCATACCAGCGCTGTTGATTTGGTCAAAGTTGACCCAGTCTACATGCTCCAGCCCCTTTTCACACACAAGGCTGCTTAATCAAGCTACTAAAATGATCTCCATTCACATTAGCAGTGATTTTATTCCTACTAAGGAGATTTATGGGTCTCCATACCCTCTTATTCTTCTAACTAAGAAGAAAAAACAAAATTTAATATTCCAACTAGCTTAAAGCTAATCAGGAATATTACAGTCCTCCCCTCCAAGTGTTTCTTGTCCTCAAGCAACTGTAAAGGTGAGTTCTGCAACTCTTCTCCTCCTTCCTTGGTGACACCTCCATGTGATAAGCTCTCCTCATGAACCAAGTGTCTCCCAATCAACCCCTCCATGAAATGCTCCTCCCAAGTACTCATGAGATGCCAATGACTCACCTCATAAGTAAATAAAAGATCCAATGTAGCAATCATGGTTTGCCCAATGTTATCCCTGAATCATGAAGCATAAGAAATATGGATAATCTCACTCCCAAAGGGCACATTCAATCCTTTCATCCCATCTCCAATCATACCCACAATAATGATAAGGACATCATCAATGTATGGGATCATAACCAAGGATAGATAAGCTCCCATATGTAATACTGGAGGAGGATCATAGTCCCACATGTGGAACCAGCGCAGTATGTCTCCTGACTACCTCAAAACATGATATCATAAGTGGTCTCCCCACCATTTGTTTGCTGCCATAGTATTCTCACATGCTTTGATAAGGTGAGTAATGTTTGGTGCCAATGGAGTACACCCTGAATGATATGTCATATCCCTAAATCCTCCTAGGGAGTGGCCATGCTCAACACTATTTATGGCCCCAAGTTGACCATGAAATTTATAAGGAAGAGTGCCCCCACTTGGAGAAATGGCCTGCACATGTATGGTAAAGGAATTCAAATATTCATCAAGTAAATCATTATGCATAAAAACATGATCCTTACCATATACCTTGATTGAACTAATGGAGTGGCTCATAGATGTGTCCCCTCTCATTCCCAATGAGGAAAGAGGTGGCTGTGATAACTATATCAAAGATTTATGTCTCTCCTCCATATCCAAATGATCCATGCATATCCTAATATGCTGATGTATCTCCTCTTCAAAGCCTTCCCAAATGAATCCCTCCATGATGGTATGGTATGCTCTCATGGAATAAGTGTGGATGAAGAGAAAATATTCATGTGGTGCAAGTAGTAACTTCTCCTTTAGCTTGGATTCTCTAGATAAGAAGATCCTACTATGATAGTATATGACCCCATCTCTTACTGAATATCCCTCATCTAATAGTGGTCATCAAGTATCATGCATGTAAAAATATCCTTGGAGTAATCCACCAACAACTGGGATTTCCAATACTGATCTATTCTCCATAGTGACAACGCTGATGATCTATCATGTAAAGCATCTATCATGTTGCTACCCCCTTCTTTGACATCTCCCCTACCAAAGTCACATACTGGGATGCTGTTATCTTCCCTCTATTGCTCCTCCTGTAGTTGCTCATCCTCAAGTAAAGGTTGAAGCTTTTGGGGGTTAGTCTTCCATGGGAAGCTATCACCCATCCAAAACTTCCTGAGTCTGGCCAATGTATGCATGAGTGGCCACCATCCTCTACCATGTATGGAATATTTCTCCCCAAGTGATAATATCTTCTGAGCTTCCAAAATCAAGGAGTAGTCTCCTTGCACTATGCTAGTGCCATCCTCCATCCCTGCAACATCCTCTCTCAACGTAAGATGTGGGGTGAGAGTGGGTAATGATGATATTGGGATAATTTCTCCCTCCTCGTTGAGCCTACCCAAGACTCTCTGCGTTGTACCATGACCTCCCCATGTTCCCAATCCTCTTGGATCTATGAGTGGTGTAACATGTTGTGAGACATTTCTCACCAAATCCTGATCAGGTGGCCTCCCAAGTGGAATGCCACTAAATAGTAATGTCTCACGGGCCAAAGTCACCTGCATAAGTGATAGGACTGTGAGATCCTTGCTTCCAATGTGCAAATCCAGCTCTGTTTTCTGTGTAGAAGTTGTTTGTGAGGGATATGTGTGCACACCCCTAATCATCTGATGTTTGCCACTCTTTCTGTCCATTTACTCCATCTGCAGAGTCTCACAATCTGTGGTGACCTTCCCAAAAGTAATCAACCACTACACACCCAATATCACATTGGTGTCAAGTATGTCAACCAAAAAAAATTTATTAGTCAATGTATATGTCCCCATGGTGACAGATAAATATGGAACATAATGCATGCACTGCATTGTTTTAGCTCCTGGGACCAAAAATGAAAATCCCTCAAAATCATGAGTGGGCATTGCCCTCATCTACACTAGTTGGGCATCAATAAAGTTGTGGGTAGCCCCACAGTCAATAGAAACTGAAACCCTCAGATCCTGAATGGAACCTCGAACCCTCAATGTCAAGTAATTGGGTACTCCTCTCATTGATGCAAGGGATCCTCCAATTGGAGAAAATGCTCCATTCCCACCTCCTGGTGGCGGTGGATCCTCTCCTGCTATCCCAACACTATGAACTCCTTCTGGTTCCTCTTATTCTTCCTCATCATCAGAAATACCTCTATATAGTGTGCCTTCCCTGCTGCACATCTATGTCCAGGTGCCCATGATTCTTGGCATGTGAAGCAAAACTTCCTTCTCCTCAAGTCTCTTCAGACATCATCACTAAGAGGTACTTTTTTTTGACTCTCCTTAGAAGGATGAGACTTCTCATATTTTACCTTTGATGGAAAAGTGGGCTTCTGCTGAAATGTTTCCTTTTCTCTTGGCAAGGCATCTTGTAGACCTCTAGCCCTTTCAATGGCATCTTGAAGGGTACTGGGTTTGGTAGATTTAACCAACCCATGTAGAGGTTCTGCTATCCCATCAATAAACATATAGAACCTCTATGTTAGTGTGTTTGGTGCACGCATGTATGAAATCACACCAACTTAAGGGGTGTGGTTTACCCATTTAAGTTATTGGTCACAGGAAGAAAAAGAAGTGGAGTCAAGCGAGTTAGTGGAACAAGCTAGAATCATAAACATACTATATAGATAAATAACATGCATATATAAAATAAAACTAAACTAAAAATAAAAAAAATAAACAAAGCTCTGAATAGAGTCAAACAACTGCAATAATACAAACAATGGCTCTTCAACCCCTCTTATTGAGTGTTGGTAGGAAATGAGGATGAAACTTTAACCCTCTTGCCAAAGGGCCCCTAGAACATGGGTTCTAAGTCCCGATGCAAGGATGTTTTTACTTATAATCTTGCCTCGGTGCAAAGTATCCCTCTCTCTACTGTGGTGGACTGAACTTGTTCGATGGCCAGCAATCGAGTCCCCTCTATCTTCAGCTCCAGATCACACATTGCTGGTATTTCTTGGGAAATTATGGCCAACATAACAATGTGTTCTCAAGTTCTTCATCTCATGGTGGCCTTATATAGGAGAATTCAAATCCTCCTTCCCTCTCTTGGTACATTTTGGATGGTGACCGAAGAGAGGGGGATGATTCCTTTGTGTGCCACAAATATTCCATTGTGTGCTCCCTTGATGTCTAAGGAGGCTTTGCTGGCTGTCCTTAGGCGACTTCAAGTGAGGAATCACTATCCTGGAGTGTGCTTTTTGTGGTCCCGGAAAGTGAATTTCGCCACTCTCGGGATTGTGCGCGTTTTGGGTCAAAAGGCACACAAAGACACTCTTCACGAAGGATTATACACACAAAAGCATTTATGACTTGCTCAAATTTGATTTTTCCTCAGACCTTAGAGATTTTTAAATACTTTCTATATTCTCTAATGTCTTTCAACCTTGTAAATCCTTCTTCCTGACATTAATTAATGCCGTCTTCTGCTTGTATGATTTTCCAGTGTTAACAGTTTCCCCCTAATGTGTGAGGTCTAGGAAGAAGAACTGTATAGCTGAAATACATTATAGTTTCTTTTCTGTATATCGTGCGTAGAGAGAGAGAGATCTACGTGAAACTCAGAATTGGAAATGCCCTGCACCGGTTCGAAGAATGACCATGTGCTATGGGACCCCTGTAAGAAAATATAATACATATACAAATTTTATATGAGGCAGGCATGTCCCATGCTTGTGATGTTGTGGCTAGTTAAACAAATCTTTTTGACAGATACATGTTCTGTCTGTGTCACTAATATGGTAGTGATCTGGTGGTTGCTGACGATGACTGCTGACGCCCTCCAGGGTGTTTTTTTATTTGATAATAGGTGGAATTTGGTACCCATATGCATAAAATTGGTATGGAATATAGTTGCGCATTGTATTCATAGGTGCTGACTGGTACCTTCTTGTGTAAGAATTGCTGAAAGAGACACTTATGAAGGCACAGGTCTTCGACGAATTTGATCAAAGTGCAATGGTTGTAAGGTACGATACCATCTTGACATGAAAGCTTTTGTTGTAGTCAAATGTCAGGAGGATCAATGGCGTCTGTGGGAAATGATGTCTCCCAAGTGCCACCTGAGGATTCCCCTTTTATGGAGAGGGGTAACCCAAGGTACCGCTTCCTTTTTTGAAAATAGGTGTTGAATTCGACAAAAAGGAAGCCTCAACCAAATGGGGGGTTGCTGACATGAGGGGTCAAGGACCTGGATGTGATGAGTTTAACATAGGCATGTTGGCTGGGGGTGACTAAAAACTGATGGTGGGGATTCAGTGGCCCAAGGTTGGAATGTACTAAGCAGCTTGGCGGTAGTCATAGTTATTTCTGATGGGGAAATCCATGGAGTCGGTAGGAATTCCAGGGTGGGTAAAAACTAGCTATGAATGTCATGGTGGCTTGTGCGTGGGGGTGTGATACTCCCACCAAGGGTGTTCAAGGACTATTTCCATGGGAAAAAGGATGAATGAGAGGGTGGGGGATGTACTGCACCGTTTGCTGTCTTTGTACACTTACCAAAAGAATAAAATAATAGGGTTTGGTTTGTACAAAACACAGAGATGGGTGCCCCAAAACATGAAAGTGTTCGCTCACTGATGTTGTGAGGAAGGTGTTTTGCTGAGGGTTTTAGTTTGTATGGTAGAAATTTACCTTTATGCATGGTGGATGGATGGGCATGAGGTGCTTCCGGGACTAAAGTGGTATGGTCATGGTGTCACTTTTGCTGTGATATATGGTCAACTCTGGGTGATGAGCGCCATGGAGGGGAGGCTCTACCAACCAACGAGGATGTTTATCATGTGCAGGGTGAGGTGATGATAAATACGGTTGGATATGTGGAACCTATGGTTGATTTATGATGGAGAAATGATGTCAGGATATGCAGAGTTTACTGGGACTCTATCATGCTCGGGGTAGAATGATACCTGCTCTGGATCTTTCAGTAGATGGAGTTGTGAATGGTTTGCGAGCTTTTCCTGCAAAAAAAACTACCTCAAGTGAAAGCATCTTCTTTATCAAATATTATTGAAAGTAATGAGATTTTTAAAAAAGAAGATGAGAGAGGGCATACTTGACGACGCTGAAAAGTTATTTTTTCTGGAGTGTGATTGTGTGGCATCACCTCTATCCGTTATGGAGTGCTGATCACGGTGCAACTTACAGTTCGGAGAAAGGACCTTCTGATCTCTCATTATGGTCCTCCAATTTTTGAAAAGGGAAATATATGGGTGAATATGGCCCTAATTCAATTCATTTGTACTTCTTGAGTTCTTGAGAGTTCAGAGGCTTCTGCATAGCATTTCTTGCCATTGTGGTCAGCCTGAGCACCAAGGATTAGTGATATCATGCCCAGGTAACCTCCATGACATCCTGCACTTTAATTTTTTGAGTCTGATGGTGCCGGGGTCCGTATAGAATTGGTTTGTATGGATTCTGAGTGCTTTTTGCCCTAGATTGCGCATTTTCCGGGGATAAGTGCACTTTAAGTGCTCTTTTCCCCTTCTTTGGTGCACCTTAAGTGTGCCTATGGAAAATACAGGTGCGATTAGGGCGCGCTTGTCTAAGGGACAAGCGTGCAAAAGGCCGAGGTAAGAAATTTTTTGAGTTTTGCCTATTTTTGATGTTTTTTCTGTTGCTGATGGGTACCTGTTTAGATGACAAGTTGTTATGGATGGAGAGGGATTAGCCCGAGCTCCAAACTGCATTGACTGCTGATGCTGGGGCGCGTCGTCAACTGGCACAATGGGGGCTACTAAAGTTTACAGAGAATGAGCTTCTTCGGTTGCAGGACTGATTGCTTCGTTACTTGATCTGACATTGGTCTAGGAGGTGCAACATGTTTGTGTTGTGTGGGAAAAACTTGGTCATCTGTCGTGAGATGGATGTATATTTTGTGACTAGGTTACTGCCTCATGGTGAGGCACTGAGATATCCAATCCCTTCTGGGAGGGTGGATTTGGAGAGGTTCCAGAGACGTCATTGTGGTGGGGTGCCTCTTATAGAGGGGTGCATCAACATTGCATCAGTGACAGATATGGCAGAGCGATGTGCTCTGGAGATGATTGTGCGACTTGTAGGGTCGTCAGATCTTCATCAGGCATCAAGCCCACAGGTTGGAGTCTTGCACCGGTTGAGGTCCGAGCACTTCTATGATTTTGCCTATTTTTTCTATGGAAGGATGGTGATGCAGCTCAACAAGGTCCACTATGGATAGAATTTGTTTGCGTATGCCAGCATTTTGTGCAACATTATGTACGAGAGGGTGGTGTTGCTGAGACCAGTGGTGGCGGTGCCTCCTGGGGGGCCACGGGAGCCTCATATGAGGAGGTGGGCTCCGGTGATGCCGCGAGGTGGTGGGGGCATGGTGGGGCATTACTGGAATGCCATGACAGACAGAGGCTTGGTTCGAGGTGAACCCCTAGATGTTATTTCCATTCCCATATGCGGGGATGGACTTCTGGGGGGATCTAGATATGGGTCTTCCTCCTAGTTATGCTCGGGGGCCAACAGATACATTTTTTTATGTTTTATGCATTTATTTGAGTATGTACGTTCTTATGTGTTTTGTTGGTGACACTGACATAGTTTTGGTTACTCTTTGTAGATGTTGGCGAGGTAGATTGCCTTGTGGCTCGATTGGTTGGCCATGGTCCTCTTCGGAGACCTCTAGGTGGGCAGGGAGGAGATGCTTCTGGAGGACTTGGTGGTGGTGCTGGCCCTTCAGGGGAGGGAAGCAGCTCGATCACTGTTGAGGTTTTGGTCAAGCGAGCTCGTGCTGATGCAGAGGCGACATGTGCATATACAATGGAGGCTCGGATTGCGGAAATGACTACTCAGGTGTCATTTCTAGAGGATGCCTAGGGTCAAGTGGACCTATTGACCTAGGGGATGCCTTCTCAGGGTTTTACGGATGATCTCGAGGAGGTCTGGCTAGAGACGGTGATGGTCCAAGAGCGGGACTATCGGCCTATTTTACGTCGGGTGGCAGTCTCAGTTGTGACGGCGGCTCCAGTGGTGGTACCGGGAGCAGTTGTGGGTTCAGGTGCTCCTCTTGAAAGGGCATCACCCTAGAGTATACTTGTACATGGGGAAAGCGCCCATTATGAGGATGCTTCCCCTATTTTTGACGATCTTTTGTGTATATTTGGGCTGGTCGATGGGTCAACGACACTATTTTTTTTTTGTACTCAGATATATACATCTTATATACGAGAGATATTTTTTGCGGCTCTACATGTTGTGTCACCTGTTTCGGTTTATGGATGATGTTATGCTAATGAATATATATGTTTTTGGTTTTTTATGTATGATGGTTTATTCGAGATACATTCCAATTTAGGATATTTTTAGCTATGTGATTAGTTTCTTGGTTTTGACTCCTTGGTACATGTGTAAATGTAATATAGTCAAATTGTCTGCTTAATATTTTTGCATGCAAATATTTTCTAAATATATGTGTATCTCTTGTCTCAAATTTTTGGTTTAACTGCGACACTACTAACTGGGAATTGAGGTAGACATGCATATGGCGTATGCCCTGATGGAGGGCATCGCACATAAGTCCGATGACGGTGTCATATTCTACCTAATTGTTTGTTGCTGAACTGATGCACACACCGTTTGTGTAGAGTGGTGATCGGTCAGGGTGATAGATGACCTAGGTAGATGCATCTAAACTTTGAGACCATATTGATGCTCCATCAGAAAATCTAAAATAAGGTTCAGGTTGGTGATCCATGGTTGCAATTTGAGTGTGTTTAATAATTTTTTTGGTCAAAAATTCTCAGTGGTTGGGTTGTGTACATTCACTCTAGGGAAGGGCCATCTTGGCCCTTATGGGTAGAATTTCTTAAGGAAAAGGCTGTTGATGGGGTTGCTGAGGCATGTCCCGTCTAATTCCATCAAGATGTATGCCCCCTGTCAAAGGAAATGTTTGATGATGTAGGGTCCTTTCCACAAGGTTTTTAAAAAATTTCCTGGCCCTAGGGCTTCTTTTGCGAAATCATAGCGGAGGACTAGTTCTCCCTCGGTGAATGAGCGAGGGTTGATGTGGTGGTCGAATGATGCTTTTACTCGTTTCTTGTGGGACTCATTGTGTTGTAGTGACTTTTGTCAGCTTTCTTCAACGAGCTCCAGTTGTACTAGGCACTGTTCTAGAGGCTAGGTATCATCAAGGAGTTCGATAGCGACATGCAAATTGGGGATCTTGCGGAAATAAATGAAAAAGTGCAAGGTGCCTTGATATTTTGCGACAGGAATAAGGTGGAAATCCTGGGATGCGGGGGCAGCTGTAATCCTATTTCTAATGTGCAATGATACAAATCGTATATGGTGAATCGTGTCATTGACGTTCGGTGGGGGAAGAGTCTCCGTGATGGGATTTTGCATAAACACAAGGTTGGGTTCCCCGCTAGGATGGTCAATTTCATGTGGGTGGAGATTGTGCCTGTTGCAGAGGTGCCTGAATGTTTCCATTAGCAGGCATACCTCTGGTGCGTGATTTTGGCCAGTGAAAATAGTGCATGGTATCACTGTGCCAACATAGTAGATTGTATGGGAATCGACACTACTCGTTGTCCCTGATGTGGACGCTTGGAAAGGATCTATGGTAGAAGAGGGGGCCTTCTGCTTCCATTTCCATATTGTTGGCTTGGGTGTGTCTGACTCTTTGGGGGAGTGTAGACTCAACGTTGCTCTTGCCGCTCTTAGCTTGGGGAGGTGCACACATTTAATCGTATGGTGAAAGTGTGAACAAATGCGGAAGTAGGTACGTGTGATATTCCCTTGGTTAGAGAGAAGTTTCTGAGGGAGAGAAGAGACTATGAAGAAACTATTTGCAAGGGGCTTCAGTTCTCTGCACTGATTGAACTGGTGGTCATTCAGGTCACATAGTCCGCATGTTATACTAGGTTTGGCCTGGGTAATGCTTGGTTGGCGTGTCATCCTAGTTTTCCCATCACGCCCATGTGGGTGTGGGGTCGCTGGTCGAGGGGTAATGTACTTTCTAAATCGCCCAAGGGTATCATCCTGTTTCTTCTGTATGGTATGAATCATATTGATGGTAGGACGAATTCGTGAGATATAAGTACAGTGTTGCTCGTAGTGATTGCCTTGACATATTAGGAAAAATAGCCTAGATATGGGGGTCCCATGTGCTCAGTTTGTGGCGTGGCAGGGAACTAGTGTTGTAACACTGCTAAATCAGGGTAAGTGGAAATTACATGATTGGGCATTTTGCATAACGTGCATGTTGGTCTTCTCTATAGAGAGCGGTTGGGGGTAAATAGGGGTTCCCTAATTGGTCGCTTTTCAGCTGACAAGAATAGGATGGATCTGGTAGTCACATCCTCTTGGGTTGTGGAGTTTTCTGTGGATTCCGTGTCCATGTCATCTTCTTGGGAGAGGTGGATTATGGCTGAGCACAAACTAGCAAGGGCTAGCCGGAATCGGGGGGATATAGTGACAATTCTCCAGAAGGTGATTGTTAGCGCACAAAGGACATGTGAATTGCGTTGCTTGCAATCCAACGTAGTAAACCTGTTCTATAGGATACCATCTATGGATGAGTTCCGGGGCTGTGCATTCTTTGAGGAAGTGACCACATTCATCACACAGTGTGCAGCGTATAATAGGAGGGGGCATGACTGTGGGTCTTTCTGGTGCCCTTCGTTCCTCCTGTAGGTACATGATGGTACGAGGTTCATTTCCGGATGCCTGGGTGGAGGGATCCTCTTGATAGGATCGCTCGATGGCGTGTAAGGCGTCCCTATATCACGTAATCTCTAGGAAATTATTGGTATAGTGCCCATAGTTGCTACAGATAGCGCATGTGTGATTGGTACACAATGATTTGCCTTTACCTTTGGTGGTAGGTTCCTTTTTACAGGAACGTGGCATCGCGATGTCTGTCTTAGAGCCAAGGAATGGTTTTAATTCATCCAGCTTTGGGCAGATATGGGTAGGGTGACCTATTACGTCGCATATGGCGCGAACTGGTGATTCCCGTTGCATGGCGGGAGTCACCATCTTCTTTCCTCTCTTTTCGGTTTTCATAGCCGTAATCACTGGTTTTGCAATGGAAATTTCCTTTGCAGGGGTGGTTTCAACCGTTTCTTGGACAGGTGGGGCCTCCTCGGGATTGAGGGGCTTCAACCCTGTGGCAGTGATGTGAGTGGATCCTGTTCTCGTAGGGGGAATGAGATACCAAAATGGTATTGCCAATGATATGTTTGGTAACACTAGTGTTTCCAAAACCTGCTGGGAGACGAAACCAGCTAGGGGGTAGAGGAAAGGGGTTTGGGAAGTGGCGTAGGCTAGAGAGGCTTCCATGGCCGATGAATCGATGCCATTACTGCTCATGTCCGTGTTCTGACTAGGTTTAGTGCTTGATGTGGACATCATGCACAAAAAAGCCCTTGTGACATAAGGTGATGTCTTAGGGATAATGGGAGGATCTCCTAGGAATGATCCTAGAACGGACGACGGTTTGAACTGGCTGGGGCCATATTCTTGGTCCCATGAAAGTGTATCTGAGGATGTATCTATGTAGGGTAGAATTACATGAGTGTTTTTTAGGGGTCGCTTCTCGCTATGCATCAATTGGTCTATAGTAATGATCCGGTCCTTGTGGGAGAAAATCATAATGCGGAAGACAGAGGAGGCTATGGCTGACATGGAGTACATATAACTCTACCCAAGGAGTATATTATAATCCAAGTGAGCGTCCAAGACTTCAATGTCTATGTGGACTGTCTTTCCAGCTAAGCAGACCGAGACGTTTTGGTAGAGGTTGATGGGGGTCGAAGGACGACCTTCGAATGCTCTAAATGTGATGATTGAGGGTTTTAGTTCGGGATACCCTAACTTCTGCCAAACATTTTTTTACATGATGCACGTGGATGCACCCTCGTCAATGACACATTGGTGAATTGTGATATTTTGGACCAAAATTTTTATTTGGAAGGCAACCATGGAAGGAAGCCTCGGGGTGGCTTTTTCTAAGTCAAAAGCCATTAGGCGTGTATCAAAAGGGTCGATATCGCCTAAAGCGGAAAGTAAGGATTTCCATTGTTTTTGGCATGACTGCAATACTTTCAAAGTTGACATAACAACAGGATATTGTGCTAAATCATCCATGATACTATAATTATGGGCCACTTTGGAGTAGTTTCCTGCTCGCCTATTGGGTCCCTTCACCATATTTGGCAATGGTTTTATAGGCATCCTTGAAATGGTCAAAGGTGCAGTCGGTGCACTGGTACTTGTCCCTGACGTATTGGTGTCTAGTGGGGTGTCGTAATTGCGATTCCATGTTTGGAAAAACATCTATTTTCTAGTCATGTAGATTTCGTGGCTACTTTTCTTGGAGTCGTCTGGATTTTGTTGTTGAGTGCTTACCGTCCCTTGATGGGGGAAAGGTTAGTGCATCACAGTTGATTGCTGGGAAGATCCTCCTTATCCTCGGTTACTCTGTAGCTTCTTCAGCTTAGGGAGATCGAGACAGTGGTGAGTATAATGGCCATACTCACCATATATCGAACAAGAATGGTTTGTTTGAAGAGGTGGCCTTTTTCTCTGCCGTTGGGAATTGCTTGGCTCCTGGCTCTGATTCCGGTTAGAGTTTCCTCCAGCCTGGGATCGTAGCAGGTTTTGTTGGTTGTTGCCCCCCTGTCCAAGATTCCATTTTGGATTTTTTTTTTCTTTTTATTCACCACGTTAGGAGGGTAGTTCTCCTGGTTATATTGGTTTTGGGAAGGCTGCAAAAAGTTCACCTGTGCATTGGTTTGCATAGCTGGGGACTGAACATAACAAGGACCTTGGTTTACACCTGCCTGTTGGAGGGGAGATATTCCATCATTGTTTCTCTTTGTGTAATGGGTCCCCTGAGCTGGAGGATAGGGTCCTCCGTGGTGATACGCTTGCGCCCTATTGGTCAAATTTTGCTGAGGCATATGATGACTTTGAAAATTGGGTTGAGGTACGTTTTGGGTAGAACTTTACGTGTAACCGAGGTTTTTACTACTGCTGCTTAGGTAACCTTGGGTCAATGACCAAATTAGTCTGTCTGCAGAGTTCGACACGCCTGTAAATTCTTGATAAGTTTGCAGGCGCAGGGCGTTTGGAAAGATATTGTAAATATATCCTGACTGGGTATAAATCGGCTCAGCTGCTGGGCTTTGCTAATGGCTTCCTCTTTAGATGTGGGCCTTTGTTGCACCACATCCTTTGAAATATTTTCCGTGAGAGTTTTCAGGAACAAATATAAAAGAATCCGGTCATCGATTTTTTCTTTAAATAAACTACGACGCTGCCTCCATTCGTGGAGATGGTCCGAGATATGGACGGTGGGGGTTTTTCTAAAATGTGTCAGTAATTCCATTCCAGAATCATGGTGACTGGGTAACTGAAAATATGTTAGGAACATGGTTGAGAGGGTGCTAAAGGTTCCATGTGAAGCATAGGGTTTCTCCATGTACCATTTTGCAGCTACTCTTGTCAGAGTGTGTTGAAATAGTCTCAAGCGAATAGTGTCGTCAATGATACTGTTCGATGAGTACCACAGGTGAAAGGTCATGACATGATTACCTGGGTCTTTCGCTTGGTTTCCTTCAAACTTTGGAATATCTGAAGGGAGCTTCGTGGGCATGGGAGGCCATGTAGGGTTTTGTGCGATGGGGTCGTTCGTCAGCTTGGTTAAATCGGGTAGATTCAACGAAGCTGAGAAAGGTGATTGGGAGGTTGACACCATTGAAACTTGTGAAAACACAAAGTTCTAGTTAGGAAGAGGGTTAGTTTGTGACATACCCTGTTGTGTATTTGACTGACTTCCCGAATGGGTCAAACTCCTCTGCCCCCTAGGGGTCATGGGAGGAGTGGTGTTGGGAGACCGACCAGGGTTCCCAACTAAGGATGCCCCAATAAAGGACGAACTAATAATGGTGGCAGAATTCCATCCTTGACACTTAAACGGTGAAAGAACTGGAACCCATCTCGGTAATAGGGTGAGGTCCAAAAGACGCCTAGATCGACGAGGTCCCATTGGGTCTGTTCTGGTGTCCACTAGGTCTGGTTTTGGAAAAAATTGAGGGGATAGAGTCTATGATCAACACAAAATTATGGTCACATACATAAAACAAAGTGAAAATAAAATAAATTTTCCCTTTAAATTAATTCTATGTGATCAAGAAATCAAAGAAGTGGTTTTTGTTTGTTTGTGTATGATACTCAAATCCTAGAAGACCTATTCATCCTTACACACTCAAATGTAACTGGGCCTTGAGAAGATATCTTGCGAGTGCTGGCACAGCATCCCGTAAGAGATGGCGATGCCCCTAGTCAGCCGAATAAAATCCACCAAGGTAAGGGTAGAGGGTTTGGTGCTTGCCTGCACTGCCACTTATAGGGAAAGGAAGCCCTAGATTTGGCCACTAAGTACCACCGTCCCACGTGAGCGTTCGAGTCTTGGGCTTCTCGGTAAGTCAGCTAACAGTACCGAGTATCAACCAAGTTAGGTAGCCCTGACTGATACCTGCACGCACTGCAGGCACCTAAGCCTAACCCCCTTTGAAACGGGTCTCTGCCGCGCTCGGGTTTTCTTTTCCATGGGATGATAGGTGTATTTAAAGCTCCCTAAGCAGTCAAATTCTATGTTTCAAGATGAATAATGATCAAGGTGGCTTATTGCATACCTCCCCCCTTGATCCTAACTATAAATTCTTTTGTGGCCCCTGTGGGGAGAATTTAGTGAGTTTGGTTAAGTTAGTTTTAGGTGTCTTTGCTTTGATTAGTGGCTAGATGTGTGTGAGAAAAAAGTGGACAAGCACTAGTTTGAACGTGTGGATATGCGATGATGCTTTTCAAAATCCCCTATTAAAATAGGTTGTATTGTTCCTTACTCAAAAGAAAAACATGTGCGGATATGGGCCGCTTTTTATTTTTCCTAGTTAATCTATGTGATCAACTAAAGGGAGATGGCAAGTTGTGAATAGAGAGTGTTCATATGCTTGCCTAGGATCACTGGAAGGTGCAAAGGCAACATAGATTACTTTCTCTTCTATCGACAATTCAATCCTAGTCCCGAAATCCTAGTGCAAAAATTTAACTAAACTAGTAACTTTTACACTAGAAAAAAGAAATAGCTAAGCATGCGTGGACTTGGGCCACTTACTTGGGATAGTTATCTAGTTGTGTTGGTACCTAAATTTGAAAAACATAATTTTTATTTATTTATTTATTTTTTTTTTTTTTTTCTGAATGCAAGTTATTTTCCCCCCTACTTAAACTATGTGTGGACTTTGCAAAAATCAACTTGAAATAAAACTGACACTAAGCCTACAAAAGCAACTAAGAGTGAGCTTTGGAAAGCTGCGGGGTACCTAAAATAGTGCTGAAAGATGTATTATGGGCTGCCACGCACTTTACAAGTAGGAAAAGATAGAAATGTGGGAGAAATTTATTTTTTTCTGACTTTTGCGCGCAAAACGCTGAAATAGGCACGATGTCTGTGCGTGGATCAGCTTTGAACGGGTGCCCTGGGCACATCTGTGGGAGGGAAAAGCGAAAAAATGTCTGCAAAAGTAATTTTTGGAGCTGTTCTTCTTTAGTCTGTCACTTGGGATGAACTAGGGACTGCAAGAGAAAAAGGGGGAAATTCATCTCCCTTCCACAGCACAGACAAGGGTCTCTGCAAAAAAGAGGCACAACCACATAAACTTGGTAATAAACGTTAATGGAGTTGCCAATCCCGTGTTAGTGTCTTAGTGCATGCATGTACGAAATCACACCAACTTAAGGGGTGTGGTTTACCCACTTAAGTTATTGGTCACATGCAGAAAAATAAGTGGAGTCAAGCGAGTTAGTGGAACAAGCTAGAATCATAAACATACTAGATAGAGAAATATCATGCATATATAAACTAAAACTAAACTAAAACTAAAACAAATAAACAAAAGCTATGAACAGATTCAAACAATTGCAATAATCCAAACGATGGCTCTTCAGGCCCCTCTTATTGAGTGTTGGTAGGAAATGAGGATGAAACTTTAACCCTCTTTCCAAAGGGCCCCTAGAACATGGGTTCTATGTCCTGATGCAAGGATGTTTTTACTTCCAATCTTGCCTTTGTGCAAAGTCTCCCTCTCTCTACTGTGGTGGACTGAACTTGTTGGATGGCCAACAATTGAGTCCCCTCTATCTTTAGCTCCGGATTACAAATTTATGGTATTTCTTGGGCAATTTTGGCCAACATAATAATGTGTTCTCAAGCTCTTCATCTCATGGTGGCCTTATATAGGAGAATTCAAATCCTCCTTCCCTCTCTTAGTACATTGTGGATGGTGACCCAAGAGAGGGGGATGATTCCTTTGTGTGCCACAAATATTCCATTGTGTGCTCCCTTGATGTCTAAGGAAGCTTTGGTGGTTGTCCTTAGATGGCTTTAAGTGAGGAATCACTGTCCTGGAGTGTGCCTTTTGTGGTCCTGGAAAGTGACTTTTGCCGCTCTCAGGATTGCGCGCATTTAAGGTCAAAATATGTGCAAAGGCGCTCTTCACGAAGTATTATGCGTGAAAAAGCATTTATGACTTGCTAAAATTTGATTTTTCCTCAGACCTTAGCGATTTTTAAATACTTTCCAGATTCTTTAATGTCTTTTAGCCCTGCAAATCCTTCTGTCTGACATTAATTAATGTTGTCTTCTTCTTGTACAATTTTCCAGTGTTAAAAATGATCCAGGTGGATATCGGTGGCCACCCACCTATTCCATTTGGACACGCACCATCAATTCTTGCAGCTTTTCACATTCAGCACAACTTACTATTTTTAGCAGGTTTTTAGGTCCTACACTCCCTGAGCCGTTTTGGGACCTTAATGATCCAGGTGGATATTTTTGGCCACCCACCTATTCCATTTGAACCCCCACCATCAGTTTTTTTAGTTTTTAAGTTGCAGCACAACTTACTATTTTTAGCAGTTTTTCGGGTCCTGAACTTCTAGAGCCATTTTGAGGCCCTAAACGACGTTTTTTGGGAAAACCGAGAGTAATAGGGGTCCATGGAGTTATGTTGCTCACACCGAAATATGTAATACTCGGATAGATATTTCTAACGAGGTATGATATGCATCAAACAGAGATCATATGCCGAAGTTATGTCCCTGGGAAGTTGAAACACCAATTTACCCAAACGGGGCCCATAGTTTTGGCGCTTCATCTCCTAGGATTAGGTTTTTGGACATTTATATTTCTCCATTATTTCTAAATAATAAATAGGCCCTCGAGCCTCATTGTAACGCAGTTCAGAGGTCTGTAGTCCCCACATCTCTTCTCAGAGATACACTACCAACACCCTAGCTATTTTTGTTTCCGTTATGTCTGTAAGCATATTTCAGTCATTTGATTTAAATAAAATGAAGTATTGTTTCCTCTACATCTTTGTTTTTATGCCTATTTTTGTATTTTATTATGTTCCTGCATAAATCTGGATCAACGGTAACAGAGCAGTCTGCTCTTTCTCTGTTTTTCTTTGCATGTCCCCAACACGGTCAGGGTATAAGGAGTTAGGGATCGATCTGGTTGAACCCTTGCAAGATCAGCCTCTAAAACCTCGATGACCTCCCATGGTGGAAGAAAAGAAATACGAGGGAGTAGGAGATCTTATCAAAATATTTCTCGAGGAGGCCCTCGAGAAACAAAGGAACGCGATGATGGATAACTTCGCTCAGATCCTTCAACGACTGCCCACCTACGGCGCATTTGCATCCAACAACCACTCTAGAGGTGCCACTCCCTTCAAGGTACAGGTAAACTTTGACATTCCTATATTTGAAGGCCAGATAGATGCAAACACTGTATATAGATGGTTAAATTTGTGGGAAGGGTATTTCTCGGTCCATGATTTCTCTGACAGAGAAAAGATTATGTTTGCACTCCTCAAAGCTACTCCCCATGTCAAATATTGGGGGAAACCTAATGTGAGCAAGAGGATGAAGGGGAAACCTCTCTCTTCTCAGCCACACCCACTTGGAATTCGTTCCGAGATGACATCAAGGAACAATATTACCCCGTGGCGAGCTATGAGGATAAATACATCCAATGGAGCACGCTGCGGCAACAAAGGGACCAAGATGTGCACAAACTGACAAATTTTTTCTATACCCTGCGCACAAAGTTGGGTATTAAAGGTTCAGAGATGCATTTGGTGCTCAAGTATTGCAGCTGTCTGCACAAACACATTCAAGAGGAAATGGAGTTCCTCGACATTACATCACTTGGCACGATAGATCGCTATGCCACCAAGATTGAGAAAAAATTTAAGCAGAAGAAGCGTGACTTTGGATCTGTGAATCCAAAGCCAAGGAAAGGTGCCCCTGAACCACAGAACAATGGGAAAGGCCAAAGCGGGGTGACTCAAAACAACACCACAAATCCAAAGAAGGACATGAGGAAGTGGTGTGAATTTTATAACGACCCCACTCATAACATAAACGAGTGTTAGGCCAAACAGTTGTTGGTGGCCGAACTAAAGGCACTCGAATTAGATGCATTTTCTAATCCTGAGTCAGATCCAGACAAAGGCAATGAAAAAGGGAAGCAAATCATTGATGCAAATCCCAGTGCCATTGTTGCCACCACCAAGATCTAGAGGGAGGATCCCGAGGATCTAGAGGAGGGGGAGCGACTCTTCCATTCGCAGATGTGGGTGAAGGGTTCTCCATTGAAATTCCTTGTCGATAACAGAAGCCAAAAGAAACTAATTTTAGTAGAGGTAGTGAAGCGGCTTGGCCTACCGACCATAGCATGCCCACAGGCATATACCATCGGGTGGCTTCGCCTAGAGAGAGATATTCGTATCTGCCAATAGTGCCACCTTCCGTACAACATCAAGCCATTCACGAATGAGGTATTATGTGATGTTGCTCCTCTTGATGTAGCTGATGTATTATTGGGCCAACCATACTTGTGGAGGCGACATGCTGTGTATGATTCTAGGCCTCGTGTTGTTATTATTACTTTGGGAAATAAATTTTATAGGATACTAGAGGTAGTACCGCCTGCTATCATCTCTTTGACTATTGCAAAACAATGCAGTAAGATTGTTTCCCAAACCAGGAAATTTATTTTCCTTACAACTCGCTCACAGGGAAAGAATAATATTGCAGCCACAACCTCGAAACGGGGCATGGCTACAGTAGATGGAAAAAATCATGGAGGAATACGAGGAAATTTTCTCCTCACTCACAGAGGTTCCTCTACACTGTCAAGACAAGCACTACTTTGATCTGACCCCCAACGCACCTGTAATATTCCAAAATTAGCATGCAGCTAATTGGAATATTGAATTTTTCTCTTAACACCTAGGGGATGAATAAATGGGTAAGGAGGCCCATAAATTTCTAAAACAGGAATAAAATCCCTCATAATGTGAAAAGGGATCATCATAGGAGCTGGATTTCACACCCTCATGTGTGAAAAGGGAAATTTGCATGTGGACAAGGTCAAGTTTGACCAAGTCAACAACGCTGGGATAAGAGGTGGAGATCATCTTTGGAGACAACATAGAGATAATGGGAGGAATATTCCTTGGTGGAGGAAACCCTAAGGATGGAGGACTATAGCGGGGTACAAAGGGACTCGGGATAGAATCCATGAATGCGATGATGACTCCACTCAGATGCTCTAAACAAGGGCGAATCGATGGTGCTGCCACACAGTAAAGGTCCAATGGGGGACCATGAAAACATGAGTACAAGATGGTAACTCACGATGAAAATCAACACGAACAAAGACAAGTAAGGAGGCAAAGTGGTGCCCCAAGTACAAGTGTTGTAAGTGAAGAAATGCGATTTTAAGGAGAGGTGAAGTGACCCATCTTGGACAAAATGTGTCCTGGTGAAGTATCAAATCACAAAAAAATAATAGATACCCATTTGAGGGCTCGGTGAGAGCTTTCCAACGGTGCAGACGGTTTGTCAAACGGAGCTACGGTATGGTCACAACAGGCGAAATAAGAAACAAGGGTTCTCTTTTAATAAGGCAGTTTTCCCTCCAAATCCACTCATTTGCTAGTGTTGCTGTGGTGAATGTAGAGAGGAGAAAAGGCCCTAAATCTTGCGGCGAGCGTAGCGAACAAACCGACCGTTGGAATCGAGATCCGTCAATTGCAGGTAAGAGGCCTAACCTTACTCTTTCATTTTGATGGATTGAAAGTTCAGATTAGGGCCCAGAATCTCAGGAACAAACCCCCTTGCATATTTTCGGCTGGGTCGCACTTTTTGGGCCAAAATCTACGACCTGGGACGCAGGTTTTGAGAAAAAAGGTGCGACCTGTCCCAAAATTTGGCAGAAAAGTGCGATCTGGAAGATGAGGGGGTATTAGTGCTGTTTGATGGCCGAGAGTTGGGTTTTTTGTGTTTGGTTACAATATTCCCTATCTGTAGGCTGACAAAGATGATTTTTTTGTGTAGATATGGCAGATATACGGGTGAACTGGAGAGAGAGAGACCTGGGTAAATTACGGGCAGAGATCCAGGCAGATCAGGGTGTCCGTCATGTGTTGGCTAGGTTTGGGGTTCTGAAGTTTTTGGAGAACCCTTTGATGAGAGATGGAGAGCCCTTGTTGGCCCGGATTATCAGTTATTGGGATCCAGAGCATGAGGTCTTTGTAGTGCAGGGGCACAGGATCGAACTGACAGTCCAGGATGCGTACTTCCTGACGGGTCTCCCACCACTTGGGATGGTGGGAAATACGCAGCCAGTGTTACCGCGGGGGCGGAACATCATGGAGTTTGTGGAGCGGCATTGTCGACCGGGTCTCCAAGTCAAAGGGATGCGGATACCGATCGGGGACCTAGAGAGATTGGAGACCCGGGCAGTGGCCGCAGCGGTGCTGCGGATCCTGGGCAACCAGGCGTTCCATCACATCACTGGGGGGTAGATGATGATCGTAGAGAGTGTGTTGAGTGGGACCTACTATGGGTGGGCCCATATGATGTTGGTGTCGTTAAAACGACAGCTGTCGCTGTGCAAGCGGCAAGTGAACCACGATTGCTCGTATGGGACTTTATTGTGTTCCTTCTTTTTTGAGAAGATCGCGACCTTACGACCTCGTATATAGCTCCTAGATGGAGGCCCAAGAGAGCCCAGGATGCGCCGGTGGGGGCGGCTACTGTGCAGAGGAGGAGGAGGGGCGGTCGGACGAGTGTTTCGACCTGAGTTCTTTTCCCATTGGGATCAGATGCCGTTATACATAGACGACTATCCCTATAGTGGGATGAGTTATTGTGGGGATCCGAACCTACCACTTCCGCCTTGTCGAGTATGGGGACCCGATGGTAAGTGATAACTAAATATTCTGTTTTGGGCATGTTAAAGTTAGTGAATAGTAGATAGGGTACTGATTCATGTACTTTTGGTATGCAGATATAGCTCCGGTAAAACCGGCCGGATATATGGGACGACCGGCAGCATCTGGAGTTGCAGGTCCGAGTGGGTCGAGAGCAGCGCGTAATGAGGATGTGGCCGCCCTTCTGGAGGACATCCGTCGTAGATGCGAGAGGTTGCTGACCGGAGTGTTAGAGCGCGGGTGGAAAGACTTAGATGACCAGTACATAGAGCCATGTATTGGTCTACCCTCGGAATGGCAAGGTGTCATGCAGCGCATGGCGATGGCCGGTCAGGGGATACATGATCTACAGGCTGCAGGAGCAGAGCCATTGGCTCGGGATCTGCCAGATAGTGATTAGGTGTGGGGCATGTGGTGCCCCCTAGTGTGTATGTAGGGGTAGGTGGTGCCCCCAGTTTTGAGTTTTTTGTAACATGCTATGGGCATGTCATATGTATCAGAGTAAATGGACTCTAAACACATGTTTTGCGACACATATTATGGATATGCATCTTGTTTAATGATTATGAATGTTATTGTCTTGTATAAAATGCGTGTGATAAATGCCAATCTAGAACATGGTTTGCAATTCTATCTACATAGTGATTTTGTTCTCGAGGTACATGGGTAAAAGTTATGGTTTCAAACTCACGTATCAAGAGTTTCACTCGTAAATATCGTCTAAACAGCACAGGAATATGCACACGATAGACACCATTTAGTTGCATGACAAGAAGTAGGGAATCTAAATGAACATGCAGATGGAGGATGCGATGAGAGAGGGCATCGACTAAGAGACCACGCACTGCATCATATTCGGCCTGATTATTGGTGGCAGGACCAATGCATACCCCGTTGGAGAGAAAAAGGGCATGCAAGGGGGTGAAAATGGCCCAACCTGCCGAGGCTAGATTCTGGGAGTAACGACTTGCACCATTGGCATAACCGATATAGGGTGTGGACGGGAGGTCCTGCGGAATGATGTTACAAGACAAAAAATGGGGGGAGGGGGAAAAAAGATGGCAGCGTGAGTGTATAGAAGACATCGAGCGGTAACTGCAGGAGGGAGTGTGATGGGCAGGATGGCTATGACACATATACAACCTAGACGGTGGTATATGGGGGCTATAGGAGGTATGGCTGGGACTCGGGCTGCGGAGGTCAACATGGATATGAGTGGGGTTATCCCGTATGTGGGCGGGAAGGATGGGGTCATGGGTGGAAAAGGTTTCCAAGGGGGCATCCGGACTGGAAAAGAGGGGATGACGAGTGGAAGGGAAACCACATGACGCAGCAAAGCTACCTAAATCATCCGTATAGGAAGGAAGGCTTGCATACGAATCGTTACGGGGAAGGACAGAAGAACAAAGAAACAAATGGTCAAATGATGTTGAGCCCAGGGTGGTCGCTGAAGGGGGATCGAGTGAAACAATAGGGGAGGATTCAAGGGGAATGTTCTCCAAGGGTCTCATAGAGGATGATAGGTAGAGGATGGTGGTAGTAGACTCCGTCATCTGGACATCAGGGGGGGGGATGTTAATGGGAGCGAGGGGATCCTCAAGCTGTCCTAAAGCATACTGCGCAAGTATGGGAGAGGCAGATTGATTTTGTTCAACCTCATACTCTCGAACTACTTCTAAAGAGGTGCGGTAATGCATTAGGTGAGGACAATGGTGGGAATAATGGCCATGGATACCGCAAAAAGCATAGGGTTTGCTGGTGCGAATAGTTTTTGGGTTCTTGGTTACGGACGAGGATGGGAGAGAGGGGTTAGGGATCGTAGACTCGGGGAACGCGACTTTAACCATGGGTTGACTGCGGGGCAATTCGGGACAAGTATGGGTGGCGTGACCGACGACATCACACAAGGCGCAAGGCTTTGCGGGCGGAGGAGGAACCGAGTCAGTCGGGGTGACTTTGTCTTTGGATGCCCCCTTGCGAGCTTTGCCTTTCTTTCCTGGAGCTATCACCATAGGGGTAGGGTCCTGGGGAGGTGCAGGGGGCATGGTAGCAACGGAGGAAGCGAGGGGGACCGGTTGAACCGGTGTCAAAGCAAGATAGGGTTTGGGGTGACCAGGAGGGGTAGCGGCTGGAGGGTCAAGGTACCAGACGGGTATACCCAGGGTTAGGTTAGGGAGAGAGAGGGTGGCCATGACGGGGACCAAATAGACTCCGGGAGGGGGAGCCAGGAAAGGTATCTGACCAGCGGGGTAATGACCAGGAGGGACAGCTCCGAGATGGTTAAGGCCTGAGGGAACCAATCCAGGGGGATAAAGGGGTTCAGGGATACCATATGTAGGAGAAGGGCCAGAAGGAGGAGGTCCGGCTGGCGGAGATGAAGGGCTAGGAGTGGGTTGCGGTGGGCGAGGTTGCGTCTGAGGTTGCTGACTAGCCGAGGCGGGTCGCTTAAGGGCAGCTCGAGACGATTGCATCATGCAAACATTCGATAATATGGGATCAGAGATAGGAGGAGGAGGGAGACCAGGAAAAGTTCCAAGCAAAGAGGAGTCTTTATAGACTCCGGGAGAGACACTGGTCAAGGAATCGATGGTTTGCTTATTGGCTACATAAGAGATGGTCGTCTCAGGGGAGGTCTGAGACTTTGGCTCATGATAATTCAACTGGTCGATGGTGACTATCTTTCCATTGTGAGGAAAAGACATCTTGCGAAAAACCGCGGATGGAACAACAAACATGGCATAGGTGTAGCTTCACCCCAATAGAATGTTGTAGTATAGAGGGGCGTCGATGACTTCGACGTCAACGCAAACAGTCTTACCGGAAGGGGTGATAGGACAATTACGAAAAAGGCCAATGGGCTGGGAGGTGTGGCCGTCCCACGCTCGAAGGGTGATCGTGGAAGGGGCCAAGTCAGGAGATCCGAGTTGCTTCCAAACCGAAGCAGACATCACACAGGTGAATGCCCCCTCATCAATTATACACCGAGAAACGTTGGAATTCTGGATTTTGACTGGGATTTGGAAGGCGACGGAAGCAGGAAGAGGAGGATGTTCTGATTGATGAGCGTCGAAAATAATCATTTGGTCATCGGCAGGATCTACAGCGCCCACGGCAGATAGCAGAGCCTTCTTTTGGGAAGGGCACGACTGGAGGAGTTCCAATGTGGAAATGGCAGCAGGAGACTGCGCCAAATCATCTACTATGCTATACGAATGAGCAGCTCGACCAGAAGCAGCATTTCGACGTAATGGTCCCTTAGGAATCTTGGTGTGAACCTCAACTTTGGGTTGAGGGATATGTAAGGGGCCATTGGATGTCGAAAGAGGCTCTGTAGAACCTGAAGAAGGGGACTCGGGGGCAGAATGAGCGGAAGGCTTGGGGTACTGGCGAGACCGAGTTTGAAGGTGAAGGTTGACGGTTGGGGATGGATCAGAGTTCATCATGAGGATCTGGTAATCGGAGGAGCCATAAGGGGAAGGTTGAGTGGTGACCTATCCGTCAGGTGGTTGGGCAGCCACGAATCCTTGCTGAGGGAAAGGATCGGTAAACACAGCCGGTTGGGTAGTGGCCACATTAGGGGGAGCATGAGGGGAGGCATGTTGTCCTCGCAATGTGGCTTGAGACTCCCACATCTGCCGCATCTGTGGTAAGAGGGGACAATCATGGGTGTAATGACCGTAAACACCGCAACATGAACAAGGCTTATTTGTGCGAAGAGGCCTGTCCGGCTTGGGCTGAGTGCCCTATTGCTGGTTAGCGGTGTTAGGGTTAGTACCTTGAGGATTGGGTCCACGGGTACCAGGGGAAGATTGATTTGGATTGCCTCTCCGCCTTCTTTGAGAAGGGGGATTAGTCGCGCCCTGCTGTGCAAATACTTGCCCTGGAGGGGGCTGTAGGTGTTGTTGCGGGGTTGGAGGAGGCAAGGGAGGTGGAAGCGCATATGCTGGAGGAGCTGGCGCACCAGGCTGCGGATAAGGGTAATGGTTAGGTTGGGAAACATTGAGGTAAGCAGGAGGTTGGGCAAAAGGATGAGGCATGCCGTATCCTGGATACATGCTACCTGGAGGGGGAAAAGTGCTAGAGGTGCTGGCCCCTCCCGGAGGGAGACCATAGCCCATAGGAGGTTGAGCATATGGATGAGAAAGGGCTCCAACGATACCGTCGACGGAATGAGATGCCCCCGGGGCATTAGCGCCACCGGGCCTGGGGAGGTCAGGAAGGACGGTATAAACATAACCAGACTGAGCGTAGATCAGGTCATATTTCAAGGCTATTTGGAGGGTGGCTTCTTCGGTTTGAGGGAAATGGGAGGCGACATCTTTGCCAATGGGAGCTAAGAGAGTGCGAAGGAACCAGTCCATATAAACCCGATCTTCGAAGGGGGGAGCTCGACATAAGCTTCGTCTTTGTCGCCATTCCTGGACATGAGTGGAAAGGCGGGTCGAAGAGGTTTGCTTGAAAGAGGTCAAAAGCTCCGTACCAGTATCGTATCGGAGAGGGAGATGGAAATAAGATAAAAAGGCTTGGGCAATGGTCGCAAAGGTGGTATGGGAAGAGGTGGCTTGGTCAACATACCATTTAGAAGCTTCTCCGGTAAGCGTGCGTTGGAACAACCGAAGACGGATGGAATCATCGGTAATGGAATTGGAGGAACACCACATGTGGAAAGATTGGACATGGTTGGTTGGATCTTCTCCAGCAAGGCCTTCGAACTTAGGGATGTCAGAGGGGAGCTTGGTTGGCATAGCAGGCCAACCAACATCATGGCGGATAGGGTCATTGATCAACTGATTGAAATCGGAGAGGCTAAGGCCTGCGATGTACGGTAGCAAGGGCGCAGCCGAGGTAGTTCCTGTGGCGGTTCCGTTAGTCGTAGTTTTGGCATTAGGGCCGGGATTACCGCCAGCGTTAGGCCCTGGACTAGACATAGTGAAGGTGACAAGGGGAGAACCAGAAGTAAAAGGAGAACCCAATGAATCAGAAGAGGAGTCAGAATGCGGACTCGGAGGAGGACTGGCTCGACGATGGCGGGACGGAGCAGGTCGACCGACCAGAAACTGAGGGTGAAGGCCAAGAAGTCTCCGGGAGGCACACCTTGGGGGCGCAATGGTGACAACAAAAACACGGCACGAGGGGAAGAAGAACGACCGACAAAGGCAGGGAGGTGCAGAATCAAGTGATTGCAATGTCGAAACAAGGGCAAAAAGGTGCAGTGTCAATTGATTTTAAAGTCTTTGCCTGGCAGTGTAAACCAGGCTCTTCTTCGCTTAGGGTGAGTGTGTGGCGTGCGTAAATTTTAATTTTTAAACCCTTTTCATTTTGAGAGCAAGAGAAAAAGTGTGCTGCGTAACTGAAAATAATGCTGCAAAAACAGTATATAATGCTGAAATAACAGAAAATTAACAGCTACTAGTGCATCGATTGAACCCAAGAAGGCGGGTCTCTCAAAACTAATCTAAAAGAGGGAAAAAATCTAGTCAAAACACACTAAAAAGAGGCCAATAGATCTAGGGTCGAAAGGGACAGGGATCTAAAAGAGAAAGCTGCTGAAAAGAGGTGCAGATCACAGCCAAGAGGCAGAGGCAAGGTGGCTGGAAAAAAGGAGGAAATCAGCAAAAAGCGGAAAGGACAGGGAGGAGGTCCTAAAGGGAGGTCCAATCAAAACTACAAGAGGTGATTTGAAAGGAAGAAGAGTTGATTTAAAGGGATCTGAGAATGAGGTATCAGATCTGAAAAAGGGAAGGCTGAAACTCTGAAAAAACAGACAGCTGAAACAGCTAAAACTCTTCCACCAAAAGTGGAGGGTACTGAAGCCCTAGGGGGCTAGGTTCCCACTTAGATGAGCAAAACAGATCAGAAACAGGTCCAAACGGGTGGAGACAGAGGCTGGAAAACCCTGACAGAAGCTTCAGCAAAACCCAGAAAAATTGTAGAAAAACAGCAGAAAAAAGCACAGGTCGCAGGTTCTGACCTGTTTTCCTGTTCAGGTCGCAGAAAAAGGGCTGGAAAGTGCGACCTAGATTCCAGGTCGCATTTTTTGGGCTGAAAAGTGCGACCTCCAACTCCGGTTGTCCCGGCGACAGATTTGCGGAAAATTTGCCGTCTCAGTTGCGGCTGATGTCTGTCACCTGCGCAATAGGGCCAGAAACACGCGGAAGTTAGAAATTTTAATATTTTAGGGTTTTATAGGTGAAAAACAACATGAAAATAGGAAAAACAAAAAGCTGAAAAGAAACCCTAGGTGCTGAAGTAGCTGGATATGCATGAATATGAAAAACGACAGCAGTCGTAATTGAAAACCCGTGTGGAGTCGCCAATTGTTAGTATGAATCCTTTGTCGAAGTGTACGAAAAAAGACCACTTTAGCTATGCATAACTAATAGCCCTAACATCAAATATGGCTTCCAATATCTTCAGATCTGCAGTTAGTTGATTGAGACAAGAGCTGCAAAAACCAGATCTATGCATAGAAAGACATTAAGCAGTAAAAAGAAGGTTTTGCTCCATATATCCAATAGACAAGACAAGAACAATTTTTGAAAGAATTTTTTGTATTAAGGGCACCTGGGAGGAAAACAAGAAGATGTTTTCAATTCTCCTCAATGGGATGGGTTCTTGGAAGTCCTCAGCACTTCAGATCTAGCATTTCTCTCTCCTGTTGGTGTAGAAAACCCAGACAAAGATAGAACTCAAAGGGAGCTCACACAAAAAATAATGGAAAATATGACAATGATAATGGCTCAAAGTCAGACCAAGAGTTTAGATCCAGAGTGATCTAATAGGCAACAAAAGGTGAAGAATGGTAGGAAAAACCCTCTTATTTATAACAAAATATTGGGTCATTCTAGATCTTGGTGCTTGATTAAAATAACATTAACCAAATCTAGATCCACCTTTTATGGAATATTTTATTATATTTGTTGGAGGGAAAAGGTATTTGACTTGGGTCAAATCCCTTTATTTGTAAGTAATAAATAAATAAATGATTTATTTATCATTTTTAAGGAAGTGGTTGGATGATAATCAAATAAATAATGATTTATTTAATTATTTATGGGTGATTTAGTCATATTTAACAAGGAATATTATTTAAATAAGGTTTAAATAATTATTCCTAGAAAATAATAAGATAAATAAAGATTTATCTAATTAATTTCTTTGTTTTGGGTTAAACATGATGAGGAAAATCAAACAAATATAGGTTTGTTTAATATTTCCTTTTGGGGTTTCCTGTTTAGACCATAAATAACCTAATAAATGTGTTTTATTAAGTTATTTTACATAGTGAAGGCAATTTTACTTAGGGTAAAATTGGTCTTACATGGTGTACTTGGGTCCATCTAATGATAGTAGGTTAGATGACCAAAAAATGGTGTAACAGTTGCCACCACATTTCAGATCCCATTCCTCAAAGGGACCTCTAGACAACACCTTATTTCTTCCTTGAGTACTCTACTTGCTCATGATGATAGCTATTTAGCTAGCTTGCATGCTTGGGAGAGGCAATATGGAGATTTATTGATGAGACACCATCTCATTCCTTGGAGGAGTTTATCGTATGTGGATGCTACAATAGGAGGAGGGAAGACTTCTCAGTTCTATCCTTGCAGTTTCTTGAGGACAAGCAACATTTGGGAGGGGAGGATTGTAATATTCCAAAATTATCATGGAGATAATTGGAATATTGAATTTTTCTTTTAACACATAGGGGATGAATAAATGGGTAAGGAGGCCCATACATTTCTAAAACAGGAATAAAATCCATCATAATGTGAAAAGGGATCATCATAGGAGCTGGATTTCACACCCTCATGTGTGAAAAGGGACATTTGCATGTGGACAATGTCAAGTTTGACCAAGTCAATAGAGATGGGATAAGAGGTGGAGATCATCTTTGGAGACATCATAGAGATAGTGGGAGGAAGATTCCTTTGTGGAGGAAACCTTAATGAGTGGGACCCAAGGTGAGAGGGCTTCCATTTGTATCAAAAGGAAGGCAAGGCAACCATATGATCTTATGCTATTGAATATTGAATTTGTGGTCTGCATGAACATTGTGTTTTATTCAACTGTTTAGTTGAGATTGCTGTGCTGCTTAGCACAAGGCATTCCTGTTTATGAATTCCTTATCCTTTCTTGAGAGGCCTCTTGAGGGAGCTTGTACTTCATTTCTCCACATCCAGGCTTAAGGCCAAGCCACCTCCTTCAGCTACAGTGTTATTTCTGCAGAAGTATAACATTATGTTGTAGGGTGTTGCAGTGGAGGTTTCACAACACCACTTCCGGAGCTTGTTTTTCAGAGGAGGGAGCTTCCATTCCTTTGAGATATTAGTGAGGAAGATTCTAGAGCAGATTTCATATCTTGGCACTTGGCCAATACATTTTCTATCTCCTACAACACAATCCCTCTCCTTGACTGCGTTATTTTCAGTTAGAATTTGCAGTGAGGGTTTGCACTGATTGTTGGAGGGTGAGATCTTCAGTGTTAGGATCAGCCTTTCACTTGAGAGATCCATTGGAGGATGTTTATTCATCTTGTGCAACATCATCAGCCATCTCCATCCATTTCTTGAGTTGCAGCTGCTATTCTTCAGCCATCTCCATCCAGTTCTTGAGTTGCAGCTGCTATTCAGTCGTAGCGCTGCAACTTCGGCATTTTTGTACTTTTGCATATTTCAGGAAATCCTTTCTGGATTGTCTTGGAATTGTCTTTGGGGGTTTAGATATTTTCTCCCAACATTGTATGAGTTGTATATTTCCATATCCATGTATTGACATACTCCACCAGCAATTGTCTCTAATAAAACTGCGTTGTCATAGCCTTGGGCATTTTCTGTGTAGCAATATACTTCATATTTCATGTTCATGCTTTCTTGAGGCTTGTATTGCCTAACTTGAGTGATTATTTCCTCAAGATATTGTGTACATTTTGCTGCTATAACATTCATATGATGGCTATGTGCTCTTCTTACATTTTATGAGTTGATTAATCACTGCTACTCCAGTTTTGTGTTCATGTATTGTTGCATCCCCATTTTGGGATATTACAGCACTGCCGCCTGATGTTGCCATACCTCCTGCAAATACACATACATAATCCACACATGTACTACCTGAGGCTGATAAGGAAACCAAATTTACTAAACGCATCCAGCATGTCTGCCCGCAGGTCCATGACAACTTCAACAAATCTAATATCCAGTTCAACAGAATTTGCCTCATCTCGTGGAGGATCTCAACACAATGGAGACCATTGCTTCCTAAGGAGGGAGGAATGATCCAGGTGGATATCGGTGGCCATCCACCTATTCCATTTGGACTCGCACCATCAATTCTTGTAGTTTTTAACATTCATCACAACTTACTATTTTTAGCAGGTTTTTGGGTCCTGCACTCTCGGAGCCGTTTTTGGGCCTTAATGATCCAGGTGGATATTGGTGGCCACCCACCTATTCCATTTGAACCCCCACCATTAGTTTTTTTAGTTTTTAAGTTGCAACACAACTTACTATTTTTAGCAGTTTTTCGGGACCTGAACTTCCGGAGCTGTTTTGAGGCCCTAAACGATGTTTTTTTAGAAAATTGGGAGAAACATGGGTCCATGGATTGATGTTGCTCACACTGAAAGTTGTACTCCTTGGATAGATATTTATAACGAGGTATGACACATGTTAAACAAAGATCGTATGCTGAAGTTATGTCCCTGGGAAGTTGAAACACCAATTTATCCAAACGGGGCCCATAGTGTTGGCGCTTCATCTCCTAGGGTTAGGTTTTTGGATGTTTAGAGTTCTCCATTATTTCTCAATAATAAATAGGCCCTTGAGCCTCATTGTAACACAGTTCAGAGGTCTGTAGCCACCACATCTCTTCTCAGAGATACGCTACCAACACCCTAGCTATTTTTATTTCCATTATGTCTGTAAGCATATTTCAGTCATTTGATTTAAATAAAATGAAGTATTGTTTCCACTGCATCTCTGTGTTTATGCATATTTCTGTATTTTATTGCATTCCTGCATAAATCTGGATCAGTGGTACCAGAGCGGTCTGCTCTTTCTCTATTTTTCTTTGCATGTCCCCAATGCGGTTAGGGTATAACGAGTTAGGGCTCGATTTTGTTGAACCATTGCAAGATCAACCTCGCAAACCCTGGCGACCTCCCATGGCAAAAGAAAATAAAGACGAGGGAGAAAGAGATCCTATCAAAATATTACTCGAGCAGGCCCTCGAGAAACAAAGGAACGCGATGATGGATAACTTTGCTCAGATCCTTCAACAACTACCCACCTACGATGCATTTGCATCCAACAACCACTCTGGAGGCGCCACTCCCTTCAAGGTACATGTAAACTTTGACATTCCTGTATTTGAAGGCCAGATAGATGTAGACGCCGTAGATAGATGGTTAAATTTTATGGAAGGGTATTTCTCGTTCCATGATTTCTCCGACCGAGAAAAGATTATTTTTGCACTCCTCAAAGCCGCTCCCCATGTCAAAGACTAGTGGGAAACCTACTGTGAGCAAGAGGATGAAGGGGAATCATCTCTATTCTCAGCCACACCCACTTGGAATTCATTTTGATACGACATCAAGGAACAATATTACCCCGTGGGGAGCTATGAGGACAAATGCATCCAATGGAGCATGCTGCGACAACAAAGGGATAAAGATGTGCAAGAACTGACGAATTTGTTCCATACCCTATGCACAAAGTTGGGTATTAAAGATTCAGAGAGAAATTTGGTGCTCAAGTACTGCAACTATCTACACAAACAAATTCAGGAGGAAATGGAGTTCCTCAACATTACATCGCTTGGCACGACATATCGCTATGCCGCTAAGACTGAGCAAAAATTAAAGCAGAAGAAGCGAGACTTTGGATCTGTGAATCCGAAGCCAAGGAAAGGTGCCCCTGAACCGCAGAACAAGGGGAAAGGCCAAAGTGGGGCGACTTAGAACAACACCGCAAATCCAAAGAAGGACACAGGGAATTGGTGTGAATTTCATAACAGCCCCACTCATAGCACAAACGAGTGTAGGGCCAAACATTCGTTGGTGGCCAAACTAAAGGCACCTGAATCAGATGCATTTATTGATCCTAAGCAAGAAGCATACAAAGGCTATGAAAAAGGGAAGCAAATCATTGATGCCGATTCTAGTGCCATTTTTACCACCACCAAGATCTAGAGGGAGGGTCTCGAGGATCCAGAGGAGGGGGAGCGCCTCTTCCATTCGCAGATGTGGGTGAAGGATTCTCCACTGCAATTCCTTGTCGATAGTGGAAGCCCAAAGAACCTCATTCTAGTAGAGGTCATGAAGTTGCTCGGCCTACTGACCATAGCACGCCCGCAGCCATATACCATCGGGTGGCTTCAGCCAGGGAGAGATATCCACATCCACCATCAGTGCCGCCTTCCTTACAACATCAAGCCATTCACGGATGAGGTATTATGTGATGTTGCTCCTCTTGATGTAGCTGATGTATTATTGGGCCAACCATACTTGTGGAGGTGACATGCTATGTATGAGTCTAGGCCTCATGCTATTATTATTACTTTGGGAAGTAACTTGTACATGATACCGAAGGTAGCACCACCTCCTATAATCTCTTTGACTACTGCAAAACAACGCAGTAAGATTGTTTCCCAAACTAGGAAATTTATTTTCCTGACATCTCGCTCACATGGAAAGAAGAATATTGCAGCCACAACCTCGAAATAGGGATCCCCTTCACGACTGCAACAGATGGACAAAGTCATGGAGGAATACAAGGACATTTTCTCCTCACTCACAAAGGTTCCTCTACATTGTCAGGACAAACACTCCATTGATCTGACCCCCAACACACCACCGCCTAATGTTGCCATACCTCCTGCAACTAAAAATACAAAATCCACACATGTACTATATGAGGTTGATAAAGAAACCAAATTTACTAAATGTATCCAGCATGTCCGCCTGCAGGTCCATGACATCTTCAACAAATCATATACCTAGTTCAACAGAATTTGCCTCATCTCATGGAGGATTTCAACGCAATGGGGAAAATTGATTCCTAAGGAGGGAGGAATGATCTAGGTGGATATTGGTGGCCACCCACCTATTCCATTTGGATCTGCACCATCAATTCTTGCAGCTTTTCACATTCAGCACAACTTACTATTTTTAGCAGGTTTTCGGGTCCTGCACTCCCGGAGCCCTTTTGGGGCCTTAATGATCCAGGTGGATATTGGTGGCCACCCACCTATTCCATTTGAACCCCCACCATCAGTTGTTTCAGTTTTTAAGTTGCATCACAACTTACTATTTTTAGCAGTTTTTCGGGTCTTGAACTTCCGAAGTCGTTTTAAGGCCCTATACGACATTTTTTGGGAAAACCGGGAGCAACAAGGGTATATGGACCAATGTTGCTCACATCAAAAGTTTTAATCCTCAGATAGATCTTTCTAATGAGGTATGATACACGTCAAACATAGATTTTATGTTGAAGTTACGTCCTCGGTAAGTTGAAACACCAATTTACCCAAACGGGGCCCATAGTTTTAGCGCTTCATCTCCTAGGGTTAGGTTTTTAGACGTTTATAGTTCTCCATTATTTCTCAATAATAAATAGGCCCTCGAACCTCATTGTAACATAGTTCAGAGGTCTACATCTGCCACATCTCTTCTCAGAGACACGCTACCAACACCCATGCTATTTTTATTTCCATTATGTATGTAAGCATATTTCAGTCATTCGATTTAAATAAAATGAAGTATTGTTTCCAATGCATCTCTGTGTTTATGCCTATTTCTGTATTTTATTTCATTCCTATATAAATCCAGATCAAACACCCTCCTCGCTGCAGATAAATCAGGAACCATAACCGAAAGTTTTAGAAATTTAGAAATATAGGTTTCTGGATTACCTGATTGTTTGAGCTTAACTAGCCCAATGAAAGGTGCCTCCGGGTCTCTTTGATCAAACCTCTCCACAAACCTCCTTGTTAACTTTGAATATGTAGTCACATTGGCATGACCCAATGTAGAAAGACCATGAAACCACCAATCATGTGATTCACCCTCAAGGTGCAGCACTACTATTTTGATGGCCTCCATCTGTGGTACTTGGTTCAGCTAGAAGTAGATGTATAGCTTTTCTACCCAATATTTGACGGTGCATTTTGATGACCCATCAAAATTAGGTAAGAAAAATCTGCCCATAGTCCGGTGAAGGTCATGATTCTGTGTGAATCCTCCACATCTATTATGATGCCGGGGTCTCTTATTGTCCTTGATCTGAAAAAGTTCTTGAAAGATCAAATGGTCCTTGAATATCTGAGATTGAGACTCATACTCAAGAAAATTGTCTTCAAGAGTTTCTTGTTCTTGAAACCTTCCATTTCCCGTTGCTAAAAATATAGGCATTGTAGAGCATTGGGAAACCTACTGCTTCACTGGTTGATCACTCTAGTGATGAGAAATGCTGTAGCCTTCTCCATGTAGACACCATTTAGGGGATTCTTTGTGTCTATCCATCCTCATCTCCTTTATTTCTCTTGAAATATCTTGCATAGTTCGAAGAAGAAGCTTACAGAACTCCTTCTCCTCATCTCCTCCTGATAAAGGGGTTTTACCCTTGTCTTCTCTATCATCTGTATAATCATATCTCTGGTTTCTTCTGAGATACCTCTTCTCTCTATCTATGGGAGGATCTCATTCTTTTGATGACATATTGGCTTATATGCACAAGCTGAGCCAAGATTATGCTCTGATACCACTGTAGTATTCCCAAATAGGGAAGTAGCAATATTTGAACACAAAAGTGGAAATAGCAGTGAAAATCATTAAATAAACATAGGAGACCAATATGGATCCATTATATTCATTATATCATCATAAAATAAGTACAATAAAAATGGGCACAACTCAAATGATCAAGGAAAACAAGCCTCCCATGAATACATAGGCCAAATATGAAATGCTGCTACATAGTAGAATGCCAAAGAACAAGTATAGTGCAATTTTAGAAGGTAAATTGCTATTGGAAATGTAAAATAATATAGATATGATAATGTATGGCTCATAAAGTGCCGAGAGTGGAGATCTAATCTCCCAAATACATTTCCAAGAGAACCCAGGAAGGGTTTCTTGAAATATACAAAATGCAGAAAATACAAATATGGCCATAGGGCTGAATAATATCTGCAATTGGATAGCTGATAGGAGGTGGTTGATCTAGTGTAGAAACGTATGAAAAATCCTCCAATAGATTCTCCAAATGAGAGGTTGATCCCCTCATTGAAAATCTAGCTCCCCCAACTAGGGCTCCAAACCCTCTGCTACAACTTCTCACTGAAATAACGCAATTCCTTCAGGAAACTATGCTGTAACTGATAGAAGTACCTTATCCTAATGCTGAATGATTAAATGAAGCTCAAAGATCTCCCTTACAAGCTTCTCGGATGAAGGGATTCTCCCTCTACTTGAAAACAAGCTCAGAATTTGGGTTTCTCAACCATCTGTTGCTGCACCCTACAACTCAGCACAACTCTAAATAGAAACTGCGATGTAGAAGAAGATGTAGCTTGGCCTGATGCTGGAATGTGGAAATAATGCTCTATAACTTCTCCTAAGTGGGCACTTGAAATCCACTGAGGATGAAGGTGGGATTCTCGCTCGGGAACACCCTTGTGCTAAACAACACTGCAATATTATCTAAACAGCTGAAGGGAGCAACAAGTCATACATACCATAAAAAAATAATAATCCAATCATGCCTTCTATGGCTGCCATCCCGTTCCTTATATGCTTGGTGAGCTTCCTCACCTTGGGCCCCACTCATTAAAGCCACTATTCCATGCATGGAGTCTCCCTCAAAAACTGCGCTGTCCCTCAATGAATGCCACTCCTTCCATACCAATGCTATTGATTTGGTCAAAGTTGACCCAGTCTACATGCTCCAGACCCTTTTCACACACAAGGGTGCTTAATGAAGCTACTAAAATGATCTCTATTCACATTAGCAGTGATTTTATTCCTACTAAGGAGATTTATGGGTCTCCATACCCTCTTATTCTTCAAACTAAGAAGCAAAAACAAAATTTAATATTCCAACTAGCTTAAAGCTAATTGGGAATATTACAATATGTTGGAATGTACTATAGAACCAAAACCCCCTTTGAAAATTGTGAATTGGTACATGGTCTCAATGCTTGGATTGATCATGAAATACTATATTTTTAGAGACACAACTAAGATTTTCATAGTAAATTAAGGTAGTTCCCAAAGTTTGATTTGTCAATTTATTTTAATATATTGTTAAGCTAGATGGCTTCACAATTAGTAGAACTATGTGCCATATATTTTTCCTTTGCTGAATTTAGAGCCAATTTTTTTCTTCTTGTTGTTGAACTAGGACATCATACTAGAACCTAAACTGAAACAACATAATTCAGTTCTCCTTTTATCACTAGCACTACCTATCCAATTATAATTTGAAAAATCATGCAACACCAATTGCACATAACCAACATAACTTAGTACAAAATGAAATATGCCCTTGAAGTACTAGAACATGAGTTATACCCGCTCGGGTTGCACCATGTATTCACTTAAGTGTCTGATCCCAGTGGATATTGGTGGCTACCCACCTATTCCACTTGGTCCCCCATCATTGTTTCTTTCAGTTTTCCAGTTTACCTAATTGTAGCACAATTTACTATTTTTGGCATTTTTTTGGGTCTTGAACTTCCAAAGACATTTTGAGGCCCTAAACGACGTTTATTTGGAAAATAGGAAAAAAAGTGTTTTTTATTGGTGTTTGTAGTCAAATGTTGTATTCCCCGGATAGATATTTCTGACGAGCTATTATTCACATCAAACAAAGATCGTATGCCAATGTTACGACCCCGGGAAGTTGATGTACCAATTTACCCCTACGAGGCCCACAATTTTGGTGAGTCATCTCGTAGGATTAGGTTTTTGATGTTTAGGGTTTTCCATTGTTTCTCAATAATAAATATCCTTTGAGCCTCATTGTAACACAATTAAGAGGCATGTAGCCGGCACATCTCTTCTCAGAGATAAGCTACCATCGCCCGAGCTAATTTATTTCCATTCTGTATGTAAACATATTTCAATTCTTTGATATTAATGAAATGAAGTGTTATTTCTGATGCATCTCTGTATTTATGGTTATACCTGTATTTTTTTTCATTCATGTTTAAGTTTGGATCAATTTCGAGTACAAAATGAATGTCATGCCTGGTATTTACCAAATACATGGGAGGTGTTGGGTCAATTTACTAGGTAAACTAACACAAGTATTTAATTATCAATCTAGGTTTGTAAAACTTGGAAGCATGTTCAAAATATATGGATTTCAACTACATTCAATTTAGAAGACATATTATAGAACTTGAAAGAAATGCATATTACAAATATAAAATTTAACTAAGTAATTTCTAATTCAATATGTAATAAGTAGGAGAAGAGGCTCCTAATTTAGGAGAACCAGGTTGACCTTCTCTACAATACTACTTCATGAATAAAAATAAAAATAACTGATGAAAAATAAATTATGATGCATAAAAGAATAAGAGAAGAGGCTCCTAACTGAGGAGGTCCATGTTGTGCTTCTTTATAAGTTTATTCATCATTAATACCATTGTATGAAAACTGGAAATTCAGAAAATAACTTAAACAAAAGAAAGGAAGATGAATTCTAGTTACTATTATTTGATTAGATAGAAGGAGAATTTTACTAAAAATCTTATTTGACCCTTCATATGAATATTATAATTTAAAATAAGATTCATCAGTAAACATAAGAAATTTCCATACATCTAAATAACTAAGTAAACATGAAGCAAAACTAGTTTATGAAATTTCAGCTAAATTAACCAAAAAGTGTACTTAGCTCGTTGTGGGGGCCCTCCACCCTTGCCTTGCACACCGAAAGAAATTCGAAGCTACTGCAACTAAATCAATCATTCATCACATTGAACAAAAAAAATAGTATAGAATTGGTTTCTCTAATTAACTCATAATATTCAGAAATATCAAAATGAAATCATACATATTCTCCATGTTTCAATGGTTCATAAACTTGGTATAAATAGAGAAACAATAAACAAACTATGCTATAATGTCTCTAATAGCCTTATATTATCCTAATCCCATACATATAGGTCTAACTAATCCAATTAGTTACACCAAATATGGAAAAATCCCAAAATCTATTATTTCTGCCCTATTTTCTAGGGATTCCTGAAAAACAGGTCATGTTTGACCAATGTTGACTGTGCCTGTTTTAGCTCAATTTGACCGAACCAATAGATGATTTTTCATCCGTGGTTCCAAATATTTCCAAATCCATGCTCAGCTTGCACCCAGATGTCCTGCATATATGACTTCCATGAAGCTATTACGATAATTTCCAGTTCTATCAAAAAATGCTCTTAAAACTAAATTTTTACAAAACATTCTAAAAATTGAAAAAAATAATTTATTTGCCTGAATATGCATAATAAGGTCAAAATAGGTCATATGTGGATGGTATAAAGTAGAAAATGATGGAAATTAGGTGGATTTTAATAAGAAAAATTTGATAAAAAATGAGGACCAACAGGAGGATCTATCAACTATTTATACATAGATGGATCAATCACATTTACATATGAACAAACAAAGGAATTTGGATTTGTTACCATAGGAGTATCCATGGGATTATGGTTCATAGTTTAAAATCTCTTCAGAAAATTTACTGTGTACTTACCTTGTCCAAGGATAATTTTACATGGACTTTGCCACATTTCGCTCTAAGAGTTTCCTTGAACTTGCTATAAGTATGAGATCATTTACATATAATATTAAAATGATGAACCCAAAAGTAAATATTGGAATTTATGCTATTATTAGTGGAACCTAAACTTGAAATAACTTATTGATAATGTTGTAAAATGTACATGCACTACAAGGAAAAGACCCTCTAGCGGATGCTTTTGAGGAACCCCTTATAAAAATACCCCAGAAATCCGTTTGTAGTGGAGGTTACTAGAGGAGGTTGGTGGGTGGAGGTTTTTGTGGATGTTTTTCTTCCGGTGCGTTTATCATTATAAACTGCACCGGTGCGTTCAACTAGAGAAAGCACCAGTGCGCACAAAACATTGGCACATCGGGACACCGTGTGCTCGGTACAAACCCACCCAGTGCATCTTATTACTATAGCGCACTAGTGCTTTAAAAATATTATGCACTGGTGTGTCCTAAAACCCCGCGCCAAAACTGAAACAACCTGGTGCGGTTTTAAGAAACTGCACAGGTTCGCTTATAAAACCCGCGCACTAGAACATAATTAAATAAAAAAAAATTACAACAAAAAATCTGCATTTTTCACTTTTCAGTGCTCCAGAGCTCTCAAGCATCGGTGTGACTTTACCTTGTGTGAGGCACCCTGCCATTGGTGTTCCCATTGCATGCACTGCTAATGTCCATTGCCCACCATCTCCATTTTGAATTTTGCAAAACGATGGGAAAATTTAGTTTTGCAAATTCTACAACCAATATGCGTCCTCAATGGCCAAATGTATAGGTATTTTCCTTGTTTTTCCATAATTAAACATTTTAATGGATTAGTTTTGTAAAATAGCTTAAAATTCACCTTATCTAAAACAACAATTTCCCGCGTAGTGCGCTCAAGCCATTCGGCTAGCACTGATTCACGGTGCTGCTTGTAAATTTACAGGCCGCACTATGACTGGTGCTAACAGTATCTGCACCAGTTCTAGGGCGGTACTGAAATGACACACTGTGATTTTTTAAAATTAAAAAAAAGTGTGGTGCAGTTAGTTACTCGGCCACACCGTTGACCATGTTGAATTGCGGGAATTCGGTGCATTGACGGAAATATCTGCCCCAGGGCGGGTAATTTTGTCAGCGCACCGCATTCCAGAAATTTGACATGGTCAACGATGCGGCTGGGTAAACGACTGCACCATTGACTATGTAGTGATGTTAGGAGGTTGGTGCGCTTCCTAAACTATACACCCCAGGGTGTATAGTTTGGTCAGCGCACCACCCTCCTGACATGGGTACATAGTCAATGGTGCGGTTTGTTATACCACCACACCGTTGACCTTGTAACAATGCTAGGAGTTCATTGCGCTAAAAATTTATAGGTGCACCGCCTCTGGTGCGCTGAAATTTTTTTGGTGAACCGCCTCCAGTGCACGACGAAAAAAAGATGCACCGTTACCGGTGCATGCCTGTTTTTTGTGGCGCACCGACTGTTTTTTTTTCAAAAAAATTTATATGTGTATATTTCTAAATACATGTCTCATTTAATAAAAAAATTGTATTTAATATGTCAATCATTCAATGACGTGAAAGGAGAGAAGAGAGGGAAAATCAAAAACAATAGGCGGACCAGTATAACATGGTTCGCTTGTGGGAGGCATGAGAGAGGGAGAGAGATGCGTACCCTCACCCTATTACAATAGCTACCCAGGGGCTCCTAAGGCAGGTAGGCCTCCTCAAGTTCTATGAGGAGGCTACATCCCTAAAGGGATATGGTGTGTTTTTTGACATCTTATCTGCAGGTGGAATGCCCACCTACAGGCTTTCTGGGTTGGCCCTAACCACTGGTACACACCCACTGAGTAGGAATTCTATTTCATTACTGGCCTATCGAGGAGAGGGGTGGATTTTCCCTCGTTCCCAGAGGTCCCAGTTGGCTATGCAACAAGGAGTCAGTTGGTGTACTCCCAAAGATATATTAGCATAGATATATTGTCTCCTTCATATTTTCAAGTTTCCAGAGGTCAGTTACGTATTGATTCAATTGGTAGAGAGGAGGTGAGGTGCCTCTCATTACTAATTTCAACCATTTCACACAACACCAATAACGGGAAACACATTAGTTTTCCTGCTTCTATTTTATGTTGATTCTTTAGTACAGGAACCACGACTTGTGAGGTGGTCTACCATTTTTTTGCGGCAATTCTATACATCTTTAGATAGATGTCGTGCTCATGCAAAAGGGAGGGTGAAATTCCCTTTTTATTCAGAGCTATTTTGTTTATTTTTTAAAGGTTTCCAGAGACGAGGCCTAATTTTGTTCGGCAAGCTCGTACGCCGATGCTGCATGTATGGATGCAACTGTGGGGACAGATGATGCCCAAGAGGGGCAAGTCTAAGTTTTCCGCGAGGATATCACATGATGCACTGGAGTTGATAGCTAGTGTTGATGAGCATCCCTTCATTCTGGTACCCTATCCATATGCTGGTTTGGATTGGCGAGGGTGTGCCAACATCCACTTCATAGATGATGAGCCGCCGAATGATAGAGGTAATATTAATGTTTTATTTAAATTTATTCTAAGATGTTCTAATTATTGTTGTGTACTTATATATATTTTTTAGACATTGGGTCATTTGATGGCGATGAGATGCCAGCGCCACCAAGTGATCTAGGTGTAGATCCTGATGATGATTAGGATATGGAATATGTTGAGGATCATGCTGATGTAGACAGACCTAGTCCTCATGGTGCATCGGTACTGAATTTTGCTAGTTGTAGGCCTGACAATAGATTGAGGTTGGAGTTGGGCGACCAACTCTGTGCACTGTTTGTGGAGGTGGGATTCAGGCCCGCCACTATGAGAGAGATATAGGCGGATGATAGGCTAGTACAGATGTGGAGAGGCATGAAATGTAACATGTTCACCCTGATGCAGCATGTCGTAGGGGCTATGAGCTTAGTTACGTGGTTGAGGAGGGCCCTTCGACGTAGGCATGGTCAAGACGTAGTACGTCGACAGTTCCTGAGAAGTGACACATCATCTGATGATCACGATCAGGGGAATGATCATCATTCACCTTGCGCCATAGATGAGCAGCCTACAAAATCAACTAGCAGTCATGATGGAGAGCAGGCTGGACCATCGGCCATGTCAAGTCAGCAACCTGCAACATCCAACAATACACATGATCATGAGTAGGCTAGACCATCGACCAAGTCAAGTCATCATGATGAGTAGCCGACAGTTGATCCTGATCAGCATGAGGCACCACTAGATCAGCAGGCACGTGATGATCGACATGTATCTGAGCTTGTCGAGGCTGCATCATTGACTGAGCAGGCCTCGACTAGTACTATTATTGATGATGTACCACCAACTGATATTTGAAATTTATATTATAGTTGTATATTTTTGACATTATATATATATATATATATATATATATATATATATATATATAGATATAGATATAGATATATATATATATGGTCCATGTATTTTATGCTCATGTTTTAGTTGTACTTAATTTACATTTTTTTTTCTTTCTAAATAAGACTATTCTATTATATTGCACATAATATACATTTTGAAGCTTTCCTCCGGAGTTTCTATGCTAGCCAATTCCGGAGGGAGTAGAGTTCAAAAATACAAAAATATGACCGCCCCAATTAGGGAAACCAGTCCAAAATTTGCTGCCCTGGGTAGGGAAACCAACATTTACAAAAATAACCAGGAGATTATTGAATTGTTTAGGAAAAACATGAAAACTGAAAGGTGAATCTTCATAAAGAGAGGTAACCTCTCGATTCTGAGGCTACATGTCATGCTACTTGTCATGAGGCGGAGGCTCTTCGATGATGAGACACCTATAGTCGTCCGACATGTCTTCGTCTTTCTTCGACTGCAGCACCTTGGGCTTAGGTGTAGTGGCGAAACGCACAGGGATGTCGCTGCTTTCACCCTTGTCATCCGCTGAACGCTATGGACTGCCGTTGATGCTGTCTTCACTGCTGTTTTGACGAGTAATGCCTCAGATTTTCGATAATGCTGAGGGGGCGAAGGGGAAATGGTAGACTTCCTGAGATGCTTTCTCGCACCAGAGCCAGCAGAGCTGGATGGAGCTTCCTGAAAGTGCACAGTGAAGGTGGTGGTAACCAGATGGTGGTCCAAGAAGCCAGAGGAATCATAATGAAACTGGTACGAGGCCGAATTATCCTCCGGAGGAGGAGGGCGACTATCCTCATAAATGAAGATGGGAGGGCGAGAGGTTTGACCCTTGCCTCGGCCCCGATGACATCTCAACCTGTGCCTCTGCGGCATGTCTATGTAGGAGGGAGTTGGTGTAAGGGGAGAGGTAGAAGGGCGGCAGGAGGCCAGAGGCGGCGAGGCAAGTGGATAAAGGTCGCAAAGGAGCTTGATGCTGCAACAGGCAGAAAGAACCAAAAGGCTGAGGCTACAGGGGGAGAATGCTTTCAAAGTGGCGAGGGGCACCATGAAATAGCACAAGGGCTTGCAGACTGGACAGTTGTAAATGCTAGAGGCAAAGGCATTAAAACTAGCGTGAGGCAGGAAACTAGAGAATTTAAGAGCGGACAGACGGGAGCCATGCATGGCCATGTGGCCAAGCCAGATGCCACGCTGAGGAGTCACCACGTCCTTGATCAAATCAAACACCCGCATCTGGGGGTACTTAATTTACATGTTGGTGATCATCATGATGTGTATATTGTTAGATCATTTTAGATATGTTCATTTAATGTGCAACTTGCAGATAGATGTGTATGTGATAGCAGTTATTTGACATGAGATGTATAATTGATGTTTGTGTTGTGATGATGTTATACAGTACTAATTGTGTTTTGTTAGATGATCATGATCACGATGATTAGATGATGTTAGCGAATTTGAATGTTTTTTTTAGTCGGATATGATGTTTGTATGATGGTTATCATGATCGTGATGTTTATCTAATTTAATATTAAATGATCATGATATTTATTAAATATTATATCGTGATTGTAATTGAAATTTTAATTTTAATTGTATGTAAAATTGTAAAATTGTATTGTATTTTTAAATGAAATTGTATGTAAAATATTTATAAAATTTTAATTGTAATTGTAATATTTAATTTATTGTGAAATGATTGTAATTGTAATTTTAATTGTAATTGTATATATGTAAAATTGTAAAATTGTAATTGTAATTGTAATTGTATGTAAAATTTTAAAATTGTAATTGTATGTAAAATATTTGTAAAATTTTAATTGTAATTGTAATATTTAATTTATTGTGAAATGATTGTAATTGTAATTGTATATATGGCAAATTTCAAAATTGTAATTTTAATTGTAATTGTTTATAAAATTTTAATTTTAATTGTAATATTTAATTTATTATGAAATGATTGTAATTGTAATTGTATATATGTAACATTGTAAAATTAATTGTAATTCTAATTGTATGTAAAATTCTAAAATTGTAATTGTAATGGTATATATATAATTAGAATTGTAAATTTTATGTAAAATTCTAAAATTGTAATTGTAATTGTATGTAAAATTCTAAAATTGTAATTGTAATTGTACATGAAATTGAAAAATTGTAATTGTATTTGTAAGTCTAATTGTATGTAAAATATTTGTAAAATTTTAATTGTATTATTGTGAAATGATTGTAATTGTATGTAAAATTCTAAAATTGTAATTGTAATTATATGTGAAATTGTAAAATTGTAATTGTAATTGAATTTGTAATTGTATGTAAAATATTTGTAAAATTTTAATTGTATTAATGTGAAATGATTTTATTAAAATTTGTAAATTTGTAAATTTGTAAAATTGTAAATAATTGTAAAATAATAAATCTAGAATAATATGAATTTTTGTAACATAATAAAGTTTAAAAAATAATGCAAATAAATTCATGTACTTAAGAATTATCATTATTTTATTATGATCTTACATACCAAAAAAAAAGAACTTTATATAGTACGCCATTTTTTTGAGATCAACATAATTGAAAATTATCAAGTGAAATATTGATTTAACATTAACATAATGCAAATTACCAATTAATTCAAAATACATATTATAATGTTTCGAAAAAAAGAGCCTTATAAGTTATAAGGTAGTTAAGTCCTCTTCTTTATAAAAATCCATCTTAAAAAGTATAAATATTGATGAAATAACACATGTACCATATTACTCTCGGTTCTTATGATCACCCTCATTATCTTCCAGCTCGCATGGCATGATAAAACTATTGTTCTCAAAAATATATTTTGATCTAGGGTCATGTCTCAATACGAACCACCAATCCCTATCTAACACTTCTGGGTAAAGAACACCTGGTTGCAGTGTTTTGGGAAAACATAGGGCTCCTTAGCTTCATCCCACATCTTTCTAGAGTTGATACATATCAACCTACTATTGCGATCTTCCTTTACATTATTCCGATCAAAGGTATCCCACCACTTGCACCTAAAAATAACACATTGGAAAGAAGAGAAATCCACTTCAATGATCTCTTGTATCTTTCCGACGTAACCTAATGTACCTTGTACTAGGTTTTGATCACGATGGCTAGATCGACTAGATTGATCGAACTCGACTTCCACTCCACAGTCTTGTGTCATGTGTCCATCATCAACATTTTTTGTGTTAAAATGATGTCCATATGCCCAAATAGATGGGAACAAATGCATCTATCATTTAAAAAAAAAATTAAAGTTTCATGTGTTTTATAATAACCCAATAGTTAAAATATAAAATATAGATGTAATTACATTTGAAAGGTGCATTATTAAGTTTCAAATGTACATATAAATTAAATATATTATTACCGACTTGCTGCACCCAATCCCTAAGTTTAGCGCATCCTCTTTAGCATGCGGGTAACGACCGGTTGCACCGTATTTCTCTCTGACTTGGTCAACAACCCAACTGTTGGGGCATATTTTTGGCATATTTTCTTTAAATGATCGGAATAAGGCACACTTCTACCATTAAACCATCTGAATTATTTCCTGCCACTATCCCATTTCATCCTATTTTGTTCATACAATGCGACCCACGATTGTGTCACTTTGGAATTGTAAAGAACAAATTTATTGATTGCTTCAATTTCTGCATTCGCTGATGAAATCAAACCAACATTATATAGTACATAGAGATCAAAATATACATAATATCGAATTTCAACATGAATATTTACTTTGTGTAAATTTGAAAAATTATAAGTCACTTACTCTTTATCAAGTGCTTTTTTCCATTTTTTTGGAGCAACTCCCCTTATCGTTTGTCTTCATCCCTTTCATCGTCCCAAATCACCGCACCTGGTTTATTGTTGATCTTCTTGATGTAATCACTGTAATAATAGAAATACTCATACGATATGTACCCCTCTGCCATAGAACCCTTGGGTTTTTCCCTGTGTCGAACAAAACCTTTCAATTTCTTCATGTACCTCTCGAAGAAGAACATCCAACGATAAGAAACCACCCCAACTAATTCAACCTCATCTACTAGGTGGATTAGAAGATGAACCTGCAAGTCCATGAAACTCGTCGGTAGTTCCTTCTCAAACATACAAACAATCTCAACTATCTGTTGATGCCACCGTGGAATGCTAGCCACATGAATCTCCTTTGATGTGATCTAATGTAAAAATGTAGATAATTTATATATGGCATGTCCTAGGTCTTAAGGGAATTCATGTTTCATGTTGATCAGCGGTTGTCATTGATGTCAACCCAAGCAACACCAGAGGCTAACCCAATATTGAATGGGAAGTTTGACCTACCAAATTAATATATTCTGGGTCAATAATTATTTTGATGGTTTCTACTTGTCGAGATGTTTCCGTTGATATATGGAACGCCATGTAATTCTTCACGGTTTGTGAGATATTCATGTTTGAAGTTTGTACCCTAGTTAGTGGGCTAAAACCCCATGGGGTTGGGGCATGGGTCATTGAAAAGTCATAATTAATATTTTTTAAGCTCCTAAAATCCCTCCCATGTTCACTTGTTGAAGCCCATCCCAACTTAAGCATTCATATATATTGTGATCTTCATTTCCTCCTTAGGCAAGGGATTCGGCCATTTGAAACAGGTCATCGTGCCATTTTCTCTCTAACGTTTTTTCTACGAAGGCTCAGAAGCTGAAATTTTTATGAGGTGAAGCCGAAATATTGAGGAAGCTGAAGCAAAAATTTCAGATCAATTTGCGCAACATTGTTGGAGATATGATCTGTGGAAGTAAGGGTTTTTGCAGGATCCTGAAATTCATCTTAAATAAGTGACCTTGGTAAAATCGTCATAACTCCCTCTTTGAGTATCGGATTGGAATTCCGTAAAAATTGAAGGATAGTGCACAGTCTATAATTTTCACTCTATCAATTTCAAATACAAATTAAGAAATGGTGACATGTGGCATGCCATACAAGTGCGCTCTACTGAAAGAGTCCATAATTAGGGCGGTGTGAGAAATTGGGTATAACTCTCTCTTGAAGAATCCAAATTGGGGCAGACCTATGGCATTGGAAAGAAGACTCAGAGGAATAATATAGGACTGAAAATAAGATATTGAGGATCTGAAATAACAAAGATACACCAGATTCAATATCGAGCTCCTAGAAGGCAAGAAATAGCTAGATCATGTGTTGTCAAGGGTTGCAAAGGACCAGACTTTCTACGGCAGCAAAGCAAAGCAAGGTGCAGTAGAGGGTAGCATGAAAAGAACATCATCCAAGGTGCATAACAGCAGCAAGAAATTCATCATATGAATTCTTCAAGTGGGCAACACTGCATACAATCATGTAAAGGTATCATTGTACCCAGTCATTGTAAATACATTACTGTACAAATTGTACTAGTATCTATCTGCCAAGGGTTGAAGAGGCAGATTTGGGAGGTCTAGGATCATCATTAGGTGTTTGTGTCAAAGTTGGGGTTATGGTCTATTATATCTTCTTCTTCTACATCATTCTATATCATTATAAAGTGGACCATTTTCCCTGGTATGGGAGTCCATTCATTTTATTCTTCTATAGGGTGGTAGGGTGGTGCTAGGGTGAGTTGTAGCTCATTGGGTGTTGGGGCATCCATTCAGTTGACTACTAAAGAATCTCGGGCGTTGGAGCGTCCATCCAGTGGGAGCTGGAGAAGAATGCTTTTCTAGATTCTAGGAAGTTGGAGCTTTATTTTCAATTAGAGTTGAAAAGAATTATTAGAAAAGCATTAGGTGGTTTTTGTCCCGGATTGGGTTTCCACCTTAAAAACTGTGTGCATTTGTGTTCCTCTTGTTTGTTGCTATCATTGTACAAACATTGATAATCATTGAAGATTAACTAATGCTCTAATTGTAAGAAACACTGATTCACACCCCCTCTCAGTATTTCCAACATTTCACACACCCACGCACGAATAAATGATAATGACACTACAAAGTTATAAACACGTGCAATGATATACAAAAGTAGTTATGTTTTATGATCCCCGCATGGGATAAAATTTTTTAATATAACAAATAATAAAATCATGATTTTGACATTATACGTACTCTTAGAAGATTAAAATGGTCATGCGATTTCAACCCCAAAAAATGTTCATCCACGGTGAAGCAGCGTCGTAGTGAAGACCCATATGAAGATGGCACCCTCACACCCATTATAACTTCCTTTTCCAAAGAAAGATCATTTTTTTTAAAAATCCACGGGACATCACATTCTTTTAAATACCATGAATTAGAGGGACCAACGCTTGCCTCTGATATTGTACTTTCTAATCGTCTTGGTCAATGTTTCTTTTTAGTCTTTGAAGTAATAAGATCTTTCCTAACAACCAATGTGTCATTTTGTTTCGATGATATGTTCCTCCATAAAGAAGATGAAACATTTTTAAATATATGCATGGGATCTAATGAGTGGGTAATCTTAAGATGCTCCCAATATGGGAGGTTATAAAAGATAGATTTCCTTTTCATCCCAATTGGAAATTTCTCAACATAGGTGTCGAAGAATTCTAGATCATCGAACATAGGCTCCCCATTTGAATCAAAAATTTCTATGAACTCCTTCTCCTTCTCTCTCTCATATTCTCTAATCCATTCAACTGGTGTCGTTATTGGAGGCCTTTGGGTTCTCTCTCGTTTACCATTGAAAGCGGATGCTGCTCTTTTTTAAGGGTATTCTTCTGGGAGGAATACCCTGGAGCAGTCATATACTGGCTTTTGTAGGTCGTTGGACCATCTAGCTTTCAGAGAAGGTCCATAAAATTTACATCCAAAATACCCTTTTGTTACAAGACCTATGAGATTATTGTATACAATTTATATGCATGGCACATTAAATAATATCACGAAGATAAAAACAATTACAACGAAATAAAAAAAATAATATGTGAAAGAATATTGTTACGTATATAAAAAATCAATAAACATGTAATTTACGAGAGCAAACTCCTAAGCCTGGATAATCATGTGTCGTGTAAGCACATATGCCATACAACGTAAAACTCCTCTTTGTTGCGGTGGGTCTTGATACATCATATACATTTATCCCATCCCATAATTCCTTCAATTCATCTACTAGTGGATGTAAGTAGACATCCATATTCTTCACTTGTCTTCTACCAGGGACTATGAGAGCCAACATAAGATGTTCATTCTTCACGGAAAACCATGGGGGGATATTGTTATTGATCACTACTACAGGCCAAACATAATAGTTGGTGTTCTAGAGGGAATATGGGTTGATGCCATCCATGGCTATGCTGAGTCGTAGATTTCATACTTCATCCTTGAATTTTTTGAGCCATGTATCCTCTATATGCTTCATGGATATTGAATCAGCTGGGATTTGCATAAATCCCAACTCACTTTTGTATGAGGCATGCCATCCCTTCAACATAGCTAATTCTTTGCAATGAAAGAGACTTTGAATCCTTTGGATTATAGGCATGTGCCTCAATATCTTAAAAGGATGACCACATGATTTACCCATATTTTTTGATTTATCATACCTATCATGCCCAAATTTCAGACATATCCCTTTGTCTGCATATTCTCCTCTATATAGAATACAATCATTTGGACATGCATGAAATGATATGTACTCAACACCCAACATTTTCAACAATTTCTTTACCTCTTCGCAGCTACCGGGAAAGACATTATCACTCGGAAGAACCTTATCTTTGAATAACATGTAGTTGGTGATCATGGAAAATATTAAATGTATATTAATTCTGATATTATTATTATTATTATTATTATTATTATTATTATTTTTTATTTTTTTATTTTATTTTTATTTTTTTATATCAGGAGGGAAACTGGTAACAAGAACCATACAATCATATCTACCACACAAGATCATATCGCACTGCTGCCAATGAAAACCCTCCTGGCTGGCATCATCCCCCACTGACAATACACAACAAGGTTCACAGGCTTAACCCTGACGGGCACCCACGGGGTTTGAACCGGTGACCTTTACAAACGAGTGCCTTAACAGAACACTCAATCACCAACAAGCTGCCACCCCGTGGGTTAATTCTTATATAATTATTAATGTTCATAAAATTGACCATTTGTAATGTTCATTGTGTGATTCATGTTTATTTGGTTCATAAAGTTGACCATTTCTCAAATTTATATAAGGGAGGACTTTATGGTAACTTACCTCAAAATTTCCGAGAAACATGCATTCGACAAGCCAAATTTTTTTTTCAAGTTGTAAAGTAACATCGTTGTCCCCAACTGGGTAGACTTTGACTGACCTCTAGGTCCAAAGAGAGGGGTGGTGGAAGAAAATTTAAGGATTTTGGAAAAGGTGTCAGCAATATGAGCATCATCCCCTAGCTGATCATCATTTTGGAATGCATCTAACAACATTGTATCCATGGCAGTCGTATCCCTTAAGTAATCATCCATACCAACCTATATTTTATCGCCTCCATTGCCAACTTGTGAAGAACTACTATTTCTGTAGTCATTCCTTGTTGGTGAATCTGGACGTAGTGGGAATTGAATCAGTGGTTGATTCAACCATTCTTGGTATCGTTCCTCTCCGATTTTTTCTCTTAATTCATCCTTCTCTCGATTTGACATTGTCGTGAGGTGAAACAAAAGACGGTAGGTGGGTTGCTCATCATTACTAGAATCCTAATAATTTCAAAAAATATATTTGAACATGATTACTACAAAATCTATGATATCAATTAGTAAAAACATTGAAAATGCATGATTAATTTGTTTGGCGTTGAAATAATTACATTAATATACCAAACAATTATTATTACCATCATTGTCTCGGTATTGTGGCTAGAAGATGCAATATTGTTACAATTGGTAGGGTGAAGCGGCTGTCCATTTTCATTTACCAAATGTGCCTTGCGGTATGCTGCTCCTAATAAGAGCTTCTGATGTTTTGGAGCTGTTTGATTATTTTTGTGCATTTGAACTTGATTATGAATCTACATGAACCTGCAAATTTGTATACATTATAAATTTTATTAAGCTGATTGACATGGATAAAAAAATAATTTCAATTAGATAATGAAAATATAAATAAAATATGAAGTAAATATTACGTCTCGAGATGGATAGGGAGAACTCCGCGATGGAATTTGAGAAATATTATGGAATAAGATGGATTTTGAAGAATTGTCCATTCGATAAAATTACGATATTTTCTCCCCGTATTTGAGTAAAATCAACAATAAATTTTAGTGCACACACCTAAACGTAATTTTGGTGCTTTAAAATGGACTTACTGTGGATATTCCAAGTCCTACTTCTGAGAAAGGACTTACTGTTATCAGTGCTTATGTACAGATAACTGAATCGATGTGGTTTTAGTTACCGCGCACTAGTGTCGTGTTATTAACTGACGCATCAATTCAATGTTATTAATTGACGCACCGATGACGAAAAGCCGCAAATAAAAAAAAGGAAACTTTGTTTTTTTAAAGCAAAAAAAGCGGTAAATTGAAAAATGGACAGAAAAATATTTTCAAAAGTCCAATTTCATAAAACAATTCTTTAAATACTAAACACTTTTCATTATTTCACTATTTTTCTAAAAATTTTCAGCCAGATATTTGCACGAGACATACCTGAAGCAAGAGAGAATGAGAGCACTGTGGAGCAGAAAAATACTTTTGAACAGAACTATTCAGATAATCAGAATTCCAAACCTTTGGTGATTCAAACCCTGTAGCATAGAATTTCAAATGATCACGTGATTAAATTTTATTGTTTTTTTTTACAATTTCTGCAGTATTTTTTACGCAGCAAGGAAAAAATTTCAATTTGTTGTTAATTTTCAGAAACAAAAAACAAAAAAAAATCCATTTTTACCCTAAACCCTTCCTATTTTTGTGATTTCAAAATTAGGGCTTTTGATTTTAGATTTATAAGGTTTGTATTGCTATATATATAGGCCTATGACATCTAACCCATAAGATGACTTTCATAGTTGGATCCCAATCCATGTCGGCTCTGTTTGGGTTCCTATGTTTTGGCCAGATTGGCAAGACCAAAAGATAAGACAACATCAAACCACTTTGGGATCCTAGGATCTAGCCCTCCTAGATCCAGAGAGGGATCTCTCTATAGATGCAAAGACTGATATATCTTTAAAGCTCAAAATGAGGTATTAGGCTAGGTATGAAGCATGGGGGTTTGATTTTGTTTGTTTGGTTGGATTGGTTGGAGGTCATAAACTGAGAAGGTTAAGGAAGTAAGGAAGGGACTGAATAGAAGGATGTTTCAGCATGGGAAGATAGGTCAAGAGAAAGGAGTTTACTTGCATAACAAATATCCAAGGGTTTTCATAGGGTAAGTCATCTATACCAAAGGATCTTTTAGATAGATGGTGGAATGGAACATTAAGAATGGGTGAAAGAAAGAAACCAAAGGGTAGTTTGAGATCAGTTCATATGTCATCTAAATCTAGGCCTGCTTTGACATACTTCAAAGGAAACTCTCAGTAAAGACAAAAAGGGTAGCTTAAGATCAGGTCAGATTTCATTTAAATCCAGACCTGCTTTCAGCATACTCTCAAGGAAGAAAATCCAACAGTCCTCATAACTACTTTCAGAATAGTAGAAAACATTAAAGATTAAACACAAAGCAAGGCCTAAGATCAGAGAAGGACTTTTAACTTTAAATGCTTTTGACACTAGCTCGAAGGGATCTTAGAGAGGCTAGCTGTAGGAAAATGACCCTAGTGGACAGGGCTAACTCTAAATCCCTAGTATCCCAATTCTTTTAGCTAAAACCAAACAAGAAAATCTAAGCAACAAACTCCAAATTCATATATCAGTAAGCATGGACCAGCCAACTTCTATATCGGTTAAACTGTGATGAATTTTCTCTTAGATATAAAATCAGCAGAAAAAATCAAAGATAAGAAGAGCAGGAAGCATTAGGGTACTTTGCAGCAGTATATCCTAAGCTAGATTACTGATTCTTATCAGAGAATAATGGACAGTGTGAAAATCATGAAATGAAACAATCATAGTAAGGAAAACATCACCCGTAATATAGACCAAGATCCTATGAAATTTCTCTATTAATTGATGTGCGAAACCAGTCACATACTTTGAGCTCAATGGCTCTCTACATTCCAAAATTCTCCCCCCAGCCTACTAAATTACAAACTACTCAGCTACTTCCCCTGATAACAGTTCTAATAGTTGAATGAATCCCAACAACCAACAACAACCTTTACAATGTATTCTTCAAGAGTTCTTATAGGAGAATGAGTGACAGCAGTAGTAAATGTAAACTTAATTGTTTCATTATGATAGAGGAGAAGAGGGTCGAGTGCCCATTCTGCAAAATGGCTCTTCATTAACTGTGTGTACTCTGTAGTCTGGTCTAGAAGTCCTTGGTAATAACTTCAGGTATGTTCCTCTGAAGTACTCTGGCTGCATGGTACTCTGTTTTGCCTTCTAAAAGAAGTAATGTGGCTAGAAGGTCTACAAGGTCTCCCATACTTCCATAATTGCTGACCTGACAATTTTTTAAGGCCTCTGTCAGTGTAGTAATTGTCCTGGTGTTCGATGGAAGATGGAGGAAGTCATGTTGATAGTCCTTTCTGGAGAAAAAGTGTTCTGCTGATATTAAAACCAAGATATGGCTTGTTTCATGTGTTTAGGCTTCATTAAGCCCTTTAATCATCTTTATTAAAGTCTTCATCTATCTTCATCCCTTAAACATTGGATCCTAGCATTTAATCTTCAATAATGAGCCTTAAATCCCTTAATCTGTCGCTGATACACTTTTTTGCTTTTGCTGACTATTTTTGGTGCATGTGCAGGTTTTAATGGTGCAGGGGGGTTTAGATCAGGGTTTTAACACTGCTCCTTTAATAAAATATGCCTTAAAATTTCTTAATAGTGCATTTCCCTACGTTTTGGCTCTGGAAATGTCTTCCTGCGCACTGAATTTCCCTGTCTGTGATTGTGAGACAGAGCTAATTTTCGTCATTTGTGACACTGCAAAACCCAATAAACATGTTAAGAAAATCCTCAGGGAGTGGGAGGGAGTGCTTTGGTGGACCATGGAGATGGTGGCGTGGCGATACAAATGGTGGATGTAGGCGAAAAAATGGAGGAAAACCATGTGGCGTGGAGGAAAAATAGTCTGATGAAGGTCTGGGGCGATGTGGGTTTTAGACCGTTCGATGAGAATAATCCCTGATGATCTACGGTTAATATTTCACAATGGGATTGTTTGGAAGGTTAGACAGATGGACGATGAATGGAGGTAAGATCAAACGTGAGCCGTCGGATTGAAGAAACCAATGGCTAAGATCGGTGGATGAGATTGGTCGGGAGAATAAGTGAATGGGCAATGGGTGGAGGTGAAAATAAATCCGGGCCATTAGATCAGTTTGAAGGACGGACAAGATCATTCGGTGGAATCCTTTGGAAGGTTAGATGGGAGGCAGAGGGAAGATGTGAGATCGGGTATGAACCGTTCGATTAAATCAACCGACGGCGGAGATTAAAAGTAATGTTCAATGTGGAGGGCAGTAAGCTGAAAACTGGAGTAGTTTTTGCGCGGGGTTGGAGGTAGTATGTGGTTTTAACAAAAATCACACGATTCCACTCATCGCGTGATGCGTGGCAAAAAAAAACCACTTATATCGTGCGATTTCGGACCGTTAACGTCCGGATGAAAAATTTGTGCGATATGATTCTTGGCCGTTGGATGTGGGGAGGGGAGATTCGACGGTGGAAATGACAGCGTGATGTGGGAAGGTGCGCGGGGTGGGGTGAGCCATCGGGTTCGTTGCTGACTATCGGATTTGAACGATTGGATGGCTACGATTCGACGGAGCGGCAAAGGTATATGTGGGCAATGAAATGTTACGTTTTGCGAAATCGATCCTGGCCGTTGGATCATTTGATCAGATGGTTGGGATTTATGGAAGAGGCGGAGGGCTTTGGAAAGAACAGAAGGGGTATGAGATGAAGGGGGTGCCCGAGGACCGTTGATCTGTGGAGATAAACGGTTCTCATTAATTCTAACCTTAACGTCGGAGAAATGATGTAACAAAGGAGAAAGTGTTTCGGGTAAGGTTCTTTTGGTCTTTTAAGCGCCCGGTGCAGAGTTTTGGGTTGTATGGGGAATGGGGCTGTAGAATATAAGCCCTCAGGGGCTTAAGCCTGCTATAGTGTAAAAAAGGGTATTTTAGGCCAAATTTAGTGTTTGTGAGGCCAAATGGAGGGTTCCGGTAGGCAGCAAAGGGGATTTTAAAACCAAATCAAGGGAGCTATAAGGTTTAAATAGGGAATTTTGATGATTTAGAGGGTTAATAGAAGAATTTTGGAGGAAATTTATGAAGGGAAGAAAAGTGAAAATGGGGAATTTGTGGGAAATAAAAAGGAAAAAGGAGGCCTTTTGTAAGCAGTTTCTCCATAGCAGAACAACAGGTTTTCAATGGAAACAACAGGGTTCCTTCATGGAAACAGCAATGAGGGTTCTTTAAAGGATAGACAACACAGGGAGGCTTCAAGAATGATAGGTTTACAAAGGAAATGTATCTCTTGAAGACTCAGAAACAATTTTAGCCACCTGTTTGATTGTCAAAAATTTATAGGTGGCTAACAGGCTCTTGCATGAATTTAAAAAAAAACATAATTTTTTTAATCTGTGCATCCTACATAACCTAGCACACCGGTGCGATGGATTATCCTAGTGCACAACGCACATACTGTTTGATAAAAAATTAAAATATATATATATATATATATATATATATATATATATATATATATATATATATATATATATATATATATATATAATTCATGCGCCATATGTAAAATAGGGCACTGGTGCGCTATTTCATTATAGCGCACCACTCACGTACTATTTGGAAAAAATAATAATTTTATTTTGTGTTAATCGATGCATCATGTAACATATAATGCAACGGGTCTCCTAGTTGATAGGGAGCACCGTACGGTGGTCCCCTGTTTGCACGAGGTGTTTATAAGAATAGGCCGCACCGCCCTCTCCACGACGCCATATGCTACAAAAAATAACACTAGATGATTTTTATTATTTTGTATGTGTTAATCGGTATGGTGGTTAACATGTAACGCACCAATGCTCCTTGTTGACATAGAGCATCGTACGTTTTTTTATACTGTTTGGGCAATGTGGTTATAAGAACACGACGCACCGACGTCGGTGCGTACATCATTTAAAAGCGCGCCGGTTTCTTGAATTTTTTTTTTTTACTTGAAAAGTTGATAGTTTATTTATAAAATATATTAATGAATGATATGGTACAAGTTTCATATTGGCAAAGAAATGGATGACAAGAGATCAAGTAACAACAATACTGATAACACATCAAGAAAAGAAAAAAAGGCAAGTTCTTTGTAAATTCTTTACAAAAAATATTATTTTTGAACTACATGTAAGTTTAACTAATATGTATTATTTATTGTGTATCATCCAGAGCCAAAAAATGATGAAGCTCGATAAGATTATTTCTGATCTAGGACCAGAAGAGCGTAAACGCTTGTTGGAAAAATTGCAAAAGGATAAATCAGGTGAATGAAAAAATACTATTGATCCAATATGAGTTTATTTTTTTAATTTTCATTAATAACATAAAATTATTAGATAACATGTTTCAAACAATCTATCAATTCACATCTGTTTAATGTTTTGTAGGGACCAACAACTCAGAAAATGAATATTGTTGTAAGAAAAGAAACAAAATAGAACATGCAAATGAAAATGAATTTCTCCTTAGCTCATCAAGAGTGGTTCTGGATGTTAACGGAAGGGGGAAAAAATTACAAAAGTTTAAGGGATCTAGTGGAACAAATGTATAGACGTTCTTTCCACTTACAATACAAAAATCAATCTAGTGATTACAAGAACAAAATTTTATCTAAACTACAGGAAGAGTTTCCAGAGAATTGGTCAATGAAACATGTCAGACTTTTAATAGCAAAAACGTACAAAAACAAAAAAGAAGGAATGGAAAAGTAATATTCCTTTAAATTTTTTTCTAGAATTATTTATAAATATCACTTTTGTTATATTTACTTTTCATATATCAATATAAACATTAAATAGTTTATTGTTATGTTACATTTTTAGGAAGATTATGAAATTCTCAAAAGATGAACAAGTTGATATCAGAAATATGCCAGTAGGAATGTCCAAAAAGGTGTACAAGGAGATGGTCAAAGAAATGGACAAAATCACATCGCAGGAGGAGCCATATCAACAACAACGTGCTTCAAATGTAATATGTAATCATTGAATTTTTTGATCATTAGGTACAATAAATAAACAATTTAGAATTAAATATTAATTTTCAAGTATTTTCTTGCAGAAAAGAAAAGAAAATGGAACCCATTCAGCACATAAAATAGGACGAAAAGGAAGAAAAGGGTTGATATCTAAGTTGTGAGTAATTGTTACTTCCTTATAACAACTTAACTAGATTTCATTTTTGTATGTTTTAAGTTTTTTTACAAAAATCATCATTGAATGTCTTCAAACAAGTGCTAACATATAAAGAATAACCAATAGACGAATTGATTGACATTGGGTTAAATATGGGTTGAGAGTATATGTTGGCATATCAAAAATTAATTGTGGAATTTGTAAGCATCTATCGATCTTGTTTTACTTAGCTCTGTCTATAATTGATAGAACAAAAAAAACTTTTATATCAAATATATGATTTGTTATGGGGTATAAAACTTGCAGGAAACAAAGTAATGAACTGCGCCAATAGATGAAATCTTGAAAGATGGCATGAAATTTAGTTTTGAAATAATGTGTATAGTTCATGAGTCAATTGTTGCTATGGTACGCCAATTCTTTTCGATTTACATTGATGTATATTATTTAATATTGAAATTTTCATTATTCTCACCAATATATATACACTCATTACAGTTTATTTTTATGTTTGTAGATGGAAGGTGAAGAAGAAGAAAACAATCAACACCGTGAACAAAACATTCCTGAAAATAACCCAAGTCATGGAAGTAGCTCGAGCAGTGACAACAATTCAAGTGAAGAATGATGATCATTATGTTTGGATATCAAAGTAAGGCGTTTTATTTTTTGAAATATTTGTCTGTGAAATCAGACATTTTGTTTAATGTAATGGACATAGTGTCCCAATTGAAAGAAAAAGGGATACCAATAACTGTCTCATTTTGTATGACAAATATTGTCTTATTCACACACACACACACACACATATATATAATAAAATATGTTTTAATTTATTTTATTGTGTTCTCCATTGTCACTGTGAAATGTAACATCACTGATTAAATTTGTGGATGATTAAATATTACAATGAAGAGATGTGAAAACTAATTATATGATATAAAAAATTAATCGAAGCATCACATTCAAATGCACTAATAAAAATTTAATTGATATGAATATTGTTATAAGATATGTGTCATCTTTTGATGAATAATGAATTTTAAAAAATCACAATAATTATGATATGATATAACAAATTAATCCAAACATCACATTCAAATGCATTAATAAAAATTTAATTAATATGAATACTGTTATAATATGTGGCAAATTTTGATGAATAACAAATTTTAAAAAATCACAATAATTGCACTGTCACAAGTCGATGTTTCTAAAAAATACAAAATGAACACCAATGCGTTTGTATGATACAACGCACCGGTGCATTTCTACAACCTATGGGCACCACACAAATACCAATACCAATTATAAATCTCAGTGCGTTTGTGTGATACTGCGCATTGGTGCGTTTATGTGAGACTACGCACTAGTGTGTTTATGTGAGACAACATACCAGTGTGTTTGTACGACCTATGGGCACCGCACAAATACCAATACGAATTAGAATAATCGGTGCATTTTCTGATACTGCGCACCTGTGCGTTTCTATAAGACTAGGAACCGATGCATTGATATGACCTATGGGCACCACATAAATCCCAATACCAATTAGAACGGCCCCGTGCGTTGTATCACCTATAGTGCGCCCAATGCATTTTTAGACCTTTATGACCCGGTGCATGCACCTTTGATCCTCCCGGGCCGACCGTCTAGATGACACGCACCAGTGTGTTGACACATTAGTAGCGCATCGATGAAAAAAACATTCGTAATAACCTCTGGCCGCACAATTTTTTTACTTGTGTTGAAATTTTGTTAAAAGCTCTGCCAAAACCTCCGTTACCAAAAACAAATGTTGTAAAAATGGTTTTTTGACAATTGGCCAATTTTGTAACACTAAAAACCTCCTTTATAACCTTTGCTAGAGGGTATTTTCCTTGTAGTGATGGGGCTTGTTTCAGAGTGAGACTTGAATGATCCTACATTATAGGGTACTTCATTTCACAAAAAATATTGGCCAGATTGGAATATACCGATAATATTATTAGAAAGCACCAATCACATCCATATAAAAGATAACAACTCTATTTCTTATGAATGATTCCATTACACTCAATACTCCATAATAAAATAAAGAATAAATAGGAAGACTACCAATCAAAAAACCATGAACACCACCAAACTATGCCAATAGAGCAATCACTGGATGAGAAGATAGAGGAAGATAAAAGAAGGTATAAGGGTGGATTTTCTGAGATAACACCTTCATTTTCCTCCACAAACTTCATCATTATAGCCTCAAATGAACACCAACTTTAGTTAAGAATCAATCTTGGATTTATGTTCATGAAAAACATGAGAAAAATAAACTTTGTTAAAGATGCTTCTTATAGCTGATCATATATGATTCATTACTACTTGATGACCTAAATTATGCATGGTGATTTTTCCATTGAGACAATCCACTGAAAATTTTCAGTTCCCATAGAATTGGACATTGCTTACATTCTTATTAATGGATAATCCAAAAAGGTCTACTAGAGTTGATAGCTTGACCTAGTTATTGGTCTCTTTTCTAAGATCCAACTAAAATTTTTAGCCAAGCATTTCTATCTTACATTCATGTTGTGATAAAATTGATGTATTAGGATTGTATTAGAGCAACCTGCACTCCAATTGATATGTTTTTGAAAATCCATCTGATAAAATCATGAAGCTCAGGATAATTCAAGCTAAAATATCAATGAATACTTGATAGGTTATAATACATAACTCACACACATTTATGATCATCTTTTTTTGTTCAATTAGGCTAAGTATAGGTCGAGGCCAACCTCATTGTTGATGGAAGAACGATCTACCCACCTATACGATGCTATCACAAGGATTATGTAATGCTCAATTGAGCCTAACAGTGCATGGGGAAATTTTTATCCCCACAAGCGCCTCTCACCCTCAACCCCTCCCATGAGATTTGAACCAGTAACCTAATGGTGACTAAACTACATAGAATACAACTAATATATACTTCATATATTTTAGGATCATACTTATGTGCTAACCATTTTGGACATGATTTTTTAATCACTGGAGATAAAGTACAATTTGATCCAAGCTTGAATGTTAGCCACCCACATAGTTTCTTCTTCTTCACTTAATTCATAGGTGGTTTTTAATTTCTTATTCAAAATTTGGGTTTTTTTATTCTTACTATTTATATATTGAAGTTAAGTAAGTTGTAGGTTGGTTTAATTTCATATTCTTGGAGCTTAAAAAACAGCTGTAGAATATTAGAATTGCGCACATAGTTCAAGGTGTCACTAGATTCCAATGGGATGGCACAAGATGAGTAGGCACAAAAATAGGATTTCAAGTAGCCAACGTTTACTTTCTTTAGATAGTTTCTAATATCCTCTATTTTTTTGGAACAATAGTTCCTTGGTGTCCTTATATATGTGTTCAGGAAATAATCGTGTGACATCAAATTAAACCATAACATACTATCTATAAAAATTAATTAAGCTGAGAATTATTCACAATAAAATTTCTTTTTGTGGTTATATGATGTTTTATAACCAATGCAATGTGATGGAAGTTTTCATTCGATGTCCCAATAAAATTATATCATTGTTAAATTAAACCACAACTTATGTATGGTTGAATACATCATTCATATTTTGATGCATGAAAAATGATGCTACTTTGGTAAGGAAAAAAATGCTTTGCCTGTTACATAGTTAACATTATTAGGATGGCTGGGGGCATCCATTGTGTTGGAATTGATGTCAACCTGGATAAAATTGATGTCAAATAGGATAGAAATGATGGAAAATGGGCTAAAATTTATGTGCATGGTGTGTCAAGCTCAAGGGGAGTTCCATGGTTGTTGTGGGTTTCGGTAGAAAACCATCATAGTAGTAGGATATGCAAAGAAGTTATAAGATATTATAGCTATGATTGTTTGTTGGCCGTAGATTTGAAGGAGTTGTTTAGCTCAAAGGCTCTTATAAATGGTATATTTGGATAATTCTCAGGAAGATATTTCCAATGGTATGCTAAAGTCCACAAATGGCTTCCTGGTTCGAAATTTATTGCTAATAAAAGGCATGAGCTCCAAAGTCAAAGTTACAGAGCTAAAATTGGAGTAGGGTCAAAGCGATAACCAAGTTTGGCGTATTTCCAAATGAAGAAAAGCAGGTGGCAGAGATGTTAAAAGAGGGTCGAGCAAACATGGATTACTACACAACAACGAAAAAGGCATTGATTGGTGGAGTATGAAGTGCGTGAGGTCCCACCATGATAAATCATTCTAGCGGAGTTTGCCAATAAGGTTCAAAGGGTGCACAAGAGTTAAGTCTTGGGTTTATTAAGCAATGGGCATATGTGATCTGAAAATGCAATGAAAAAGTGCATTTTTATTAGTGAACGTAGGTCCCTATTCACATCTCATCATGGTGGGAGTACCCCAGAAGGCTCCAAAGGCACACATAAGAGGAGCATGAGGGATGACGAAGCCAAGGATGATGTCATCATGTCGTGGTAGTATGAAAGACAAGTGCATGCATATTCAATGTTTTTGGGTGGCTTAGTGGGCGAAATATGGGTGACATGTGTCACCACTCAGGAGGTTCCACATGGGGTTGGTGATGTAAGCATGGCATCATCCAAAAAGGGATACCCCAAAAGGTTTCAAAAGAGAGCAGAGAGGGAGTTGTAGGATGACTAGGTGCCAAGACGAGAGGAGTATGCAGAGGCAATTATGACATAGCATGAGACTAATGAAAAATGCATCGGGTGGTCCCACAGAACATGTAAGCTTGAAAGGTTTACCCTTGAGGAAAACAAAGGTGCACTGGGATATATGGATGGTATAAAAAAGCTAGGAGAAAAAACTTTTTCGACATTTGATAGTTATGTCAAATGATGAAAAGTGCACTCAAGTCTTGATTTGCGATGATTTTGCATGTTAAGTGACCATGGGCCTTCAGGAAAAATACACAGAAAAGGCATCAAGACATGAAGGAATTGTGGTGGCTTTCCAAGTCAAACCAACAGGATTTTGATTGGTCAATGCACACAGTAGGTGGATCCACATTGACACATAATCCCGAAGGAGAAGGATGGAGGCTAAATCTAGCCCAGGACTTGGTCCTGTGGGTGCCATGTGATGGAGAGTGTAGAAGGGTTGATGCACATAGATTAATCCCTCGAGGATATAATAAAGAGAGGTGCCCAGGAGCCAGTTTGTGGTGGTTGTGTCATTTTTTCATGCTATTATGACCATGCTCCTACATGATATTTTCAATGAAAAATGTTGTGGGTTTGGGCTATATGCAAAATAAATGAGGACATATGTTTAAATGGATTGGACAAGTCAAAAAATTTGGGAAATATCCTCCATATTTGGAATTTATGCCAAAATTTTCTATTCACCATGATTGGAATAGACATGCATTTGAAGAATGAAACAGTTTGCAGCTTGGATTAAAAATTGGAGTCAATGTAGTTTCCGAAGGCTTTGGATCAAGAAAGTGAAGGATCTCAATGTGCATGAGAAAATTAATGGAGCTTGTCTTGAAAGAAAATTATCCATACCTGATCTCCCTTGTTAATACGTTATAAATAATTTAATGAAATTTTTTGGGTGTAGAAGATCATATCAAAACCCTAGATTTCCATGTCAAAGTACATCCTAAGCATTGAAGAGCCATGGTGCTTGTACAAGATTAATTCAATGGAGGAGCTCTTTGAGTCTGTGGTTTGACTAAGAATTAATTTTCAGTATGGGAGACAATAAGGTGGCCATTATTTTCATTAATTGAGCTGCAGTGAGCAATCAATTTGATGCAATAGTAGAATGGAGAGCCTTGTGACAATTATGAAATTGAATATGCAGTCTCATCCTATGTAGTATAGGAAGCCATGCAAGAGTATGCACATGGGAAACATGACTGATAGAAAAATCGAGAATAGTTTCTTTTTTTGTAGAGGAACACAACATTGGATTGAAATTATGCATGTGTGGGGGGATGCGACATTATTTAGTGAGTTGTGTGTGTGTGCTACATAGAGAGGCTAAGAGTGCATGTGGCAAAGAGAATGTTGAGAGTAGAATGATGATTGTATGAGGGAGGAAGAGAAGATAATAGAAATATGCTATAGAATGGATAATGAGTGAAAATAAGGCTGTGTATTCTAGTTATAATATAGGGCCGATAGATTTTAATGCATAACTAATAACAGGTAGAGTGGCTTCCATTTACAATGAATATCATGTTCCTTATTGAGTGTGGGATGAAGCCTACAAAACAAGGAGTTGGTGTTTCCATCTTAGTTGGCATCTAAGGATATATTGGAGGTCAGTGCCTCATGCAAGTGGCTGCTTGCATAAATCGATGAATTTGGTGTTTCATGGTAAGATCATAAGGTGTCTGTGGAAGAAGGGAGTTGGTGCTTCCTAGAAGTGGGTGCTGGTAAAAAATCTGAGGGTGTTGGTGCATCCTATGAGTGGTGGCTCACAAATATTGATGTAATATAGTAGGATATCATATTTACATCAAATAACAAACAAGATTTGGTGTTTTTTCTCCCATAAGGGTTTCCACATTAAACCTCAATGTATTATGTGTATGTTTCCCTTAGTGTGTGTGCTTATGTATTGGTTTATTTATTTTCTGCACACATTATGATAGTGATTTCACATATGATGGTTGTTAGGTTTGAATATTGAATATAAATTGGCATAGAAGTTTGAATTAGAATTGATACTAATTCACCCCCCCAGTATTAAACATTGTTCCCAAATATTGGTATTAGAGCTTGGTTCCTTCAGGAATAACTTAACTGCTTGAAGGTAGATAAAAAAGAAACATGGCTAATCAAACTTGGATTACACCAGAAGGAGTCTGCTTTTAGAATGGAGCAGAGTATGCACTCCAAAAGTTTATAATGGAAGCCTATTTATTGAATTTAGATGTTGATGTACGATGCTCCATAGTGAATGGAGAAAATAACAAGTTTGATAGTGAAGACAAACATGTATGCTAAAAGGACTATCAGAGTTATATTTAGATAAGGTAAGACATTGTGTCTGCAAGGGAAATATGGGACAAGCTCCATTTTTTATATGGAGGAGATAGCCACAAGGCCCAAGAGAAGGTTGAAGATCCTTTTTTCTCAAGTAGTGAACCACAACCTAAAAATGCTGATGTTGGGGAAAAGAAAAGGAGGAAGAATATGAAGGCATCCTCAAGGAAAAATGTTCTAAAGCCCAAAGATATTCTTTCAATTGTGCAAGATGATGATCATCACTCCAAATGTGATGAAATGGAAGACTCAAGATAGTAGCCAGGAATATTATAATGAAGAAATGAATCTAGATCATAATATTTATTACAAGAAAAATCTCATTTCTATTCTCAAAGAGATCAAGGGGATTGCAGAAGCAAATCTAAAGCAATAAGATCAGTTGCATGAATATGAGCTTGAGAATGAGATGTTGATCAATTTTTTTTTAAATTTGAATGCTCAGCAAGGATAGCCTAGCAGATTGAATGGAATGTTGACTAATCATCTACATGAAAGATAATCCCTTTGGGAGAGATTACAAGCTGAAGTATTCTCATTGATACATGACCTAGAAAGGGTAGACAATCAATTGTCTCAATATCAAAAGAAAAAATGGGTCTCTAAGATTATAAATTAATTTCCCGGGAAACATAGATCCCATTTCAACAAGGATGGTTTTGGATTCAATGAATAATCAATTTATAATAAAATAAAGGTAGTTGAATTTCCTAACAAAAATAAATGAAAAGAAGTTGTTGGAAAACAACAAAAACGAGGAAAGAAACAACAATGAGAGAAGAAGAAGCATCAAATTTTTTTTGAGAAACAAAGAATTGTTCAAGGAACCAATCTAAATAACTAGAGGAAGGAAAAAAAACATAGGATTGATCAAAGTGGCAATTAAAAAATCCATGGAAGACACACGAAGAACCAAAAAAATTCCTTTCCCTCTCAAGGACAAAGCCCTGAGAGAAATATTATCTTCAGTCCTTAAAAGCCCTTTTATGGTTATTATTTTTCTCGCAACAATTTTGGACATAAATCCATATATTGTAGATGGCATGCAATAAAAGAAGATGTCTTGTGTAGAAACAACCCAAGAATGCATAAAGTGGCCAGGAGAAAGAATGTTGGAACCGATATAAATTTTGAAAAGAATGATGCAAAGAATAATAACTTATTTTACCCATTCCTGTGCTATGTCGAATCCTACAATTGTGGAAGGTTTTGGCACAAGAAAACAAGCTACAGATATGAGAGGATGAGGCATGCATCATAGTATATGCATGAAAAAGGAGAAATTTGATCATTGATGATGAGAATAAATATAGGAGCAGGGGAGTGTGATTTTGTTTTTAGCACTATGTGTAGAGAAAACATGTTGAATAGTGGAGGAATGAATCATCAAGTGTAATATTCCTAATTAGCACACAACTAATTGGAATATTAAAGTTTTGATTTTACTCTTAGATAGAGGAATAAAAGGGTATAGAGACCCATAAATCTCCTTAGTAGGAATAAAGAAACTCCTAGTGTGAATAGAGGTCATATAAAAAGCTGGATTGAAGACCCATAGGTGTGAAAAGGAGCTGGAGCATGAAGAATGGGTCAACTTTGACCAAATCAACAACGCTGTTATGGAGGAGTGGCATTCATGGCAGGACAACACAATTTTGGAGGGAGATTGAATGCATGGAGGTAGTGACCTAATTGAGTGGGGCCAAGGGTGAGGAAACTCATCACTTATTTAAGAAAGAAGATAGAAACCATATGGGGTTATGTTTTGGATTATTATTTTGTATATGATCTATTTAGACTTGTGATTTCTTCAGTTGTTTAGCTAAGATTGCAGTGCTATTTAGCATAAGGTGTTCCCGGTTGGGAATCCAACCTCTTTCCTTGAGAGGCCTCTTGGAAGAGTATTACACTAAATTTTCCACTATCTGGCACCAGGCCAAGCTACATCTTTGTTGTACAACGTAGTTTCTATAGAGTATTGTGTTGTGTTGCAGGGTGCAGAAGTGGAGAGTTGATTTGGGTCACTTCCTTGCTTTATTTCAGTCAGAGGAAAGTTTCCTTCCATTGGGAGGCTAGCAAAGAGGGACCTTGAGCCTTATTTCATCATCCAGCATCAGCTTAAGGTACTACTATCAGTTACAATGTAGTTTTCTAAAGAAACTGCATTATTTTAGTGTGCAGTTGCAGTAGAGGGTTTGGAACCCTAGTTGGGGGAGAGAGATTTTTAGTGAGGGGGATTGACCTCTCTTCTAGAGAATCTATAGGAGGATTTTTCATACATTTCTAGATCACATTAGTAACCTCCTTTTACCTATCTAGTTGTAGAGATTATTTAGCCCTGGAGCCAAATTTGTATTTCTGCATTTTTGTGTATTTCAGAAACCCTTCCCGGGTTATATTGGAAATCTGCTTGGGAGCTTAGATCACTGTTCCTAGCATTGTTTGAGCTATATAACAGTAGATCAATATTGATATATCATTTCTGTAGTATTTATGCCCTAAAAATGCACTGTCTTAGCTCATGAAATTTCTATGGCAAATATTTCTCATGTATTGACATATTTTCTTAGTAGAGGCTTGTTTTCCATTGCTTGAGTGAGTTGATCCTCAAGATATTGTGCCTATTATTTGCTGATATGTTTAATAAGATGGATATACATTTGTCTCATATCATGGTGTGTTGATTTATTCACAGTTATTTCCATTATTGTGTTCAAATATTGTTCCTTCCCCATTTGGGAATATTACTGTGGTATCATAGCATAATCTCGGCTCAGCCTGTGAGTTTCAGCCAATATGCTATAAGAAGAAGAAGATATATAAGATGATGGAAGGAATGATATTTGTCTCATCACTTTTCGTATCTATGAAGAGCCTCTCCAAGGGGGCTAAGAAGATGAAATATGAGAGATTCAATGAGACCTCTAGAGGATTTCAAGATGAGGAAGGCCCATGTACTTCATATCTACAAAAGGAAAAACCGGTATTGCATATAGCTCCAAAAGAAACATGCTATGCCCTTTTATTTTGAAGAAAAGAGGCATGGAGATGGGGGAAAATTTGATCATGAGATTCTAAGTGAGTATCCTACAGAGTATAAATCTCAAACAAATGCTTTCAAGGAGAATCTAACTCTCCCACAGTTCATTCAGCTCAAAGAAGAAAGAAGACCTTGCAGCAATAGATTTTTATTATCTACATTTGATGGGTCATCTACATGCATAGAAAGAGCTTGGGGAATGATGTTGGATGCATTCTTCCTACTAAATCCAGTGGTAGAAAGAGATGCTGTTGAGATTTCAGCGCTGCACCTTAAGGGTGAAGCAAATATTTGGTGGTTCAGCCATTTGAGTCATGCAAGAGTGATTGCATATGAAGATTTTACTCAAAGGTTGATCAAGAAGTTTGACAAGAAGAAATCAGAGGAGAAGAAGCTTCCACCACCACTTGCTGCAGGAGCACTTGTATCAGGAGAAAGAACACTTGCACCTTTGCAAAGTGGACTTGATATCTTGACATTTAGAGTCCCATGCACTATTCTGGAGATGCATGAGGAGGAGGAGACTTGTACTAGTGTTTATGTAGCCATAGAAGAGCAACCATAATCATCAGTAGTTGGGGAAGTCATCACACCGGAGGAAGGAACCCTTGTAGCAGTACAAGATGTTCCCAAGCTTTACCAAGGTATGCACATATGTCCATTTCCTATTATTTCGGCACATCATATGGAGGATTATGGAAACATGCTATCATGGAAAATGAATGACCTAGGGTCAAAACACATTGCTGATTTGGAGAAGCAGACTGTCACTTCATTGAGGAACCTTTATTTGTTCAAGGAGGAGATAGATAGTCATCCTAGTATATCATTGTTGAGATGCATACAACTCTTAGGGTTGGAGTGTATAATTTTGGAGGATAGAATGAACATTATGCTTGGATGTATGTTCAACATTATGCATGATCATGATCCAACAGATGCACCATCATGGAGATCATCAATGCTGTCATTGAGCAACAGTGATGAGTTGGGGGCCCAACTATTATTGGGGCATTCTGATGACCATTATACTTGTGTGACAATGGATAGGCAGATGATTGATGGTGGAAATATTATGATGAATGAAATATTCCATTATTATGATGGATACTTCTTGATGAGCACTTCACATCTTGATGAGAAGTTTTTTCCTACATCTTATTCGGATCCTTTGTTAGAAAGTTATATATTATAGAGCAATGGAACAAATAAAATATATGCGAAAAACACAAGCACACAAAACACATAAAACCAGAGAGACACAGATATATGTGGTTCACCCAGTTTGGGTTACGTCCACCACGAACAACCAGTCCTTATTTTCTATTATCCAACAAAATGAAGAGACACAACCTACAACAGATCCGCTGTAATATCCTTTGTTCTCTCTCACAGTCTCCCAATCTGTTTCTCGCTCTCAGAATACACATACAATACACAACCACAATATAATACCCTCATACAAGCGAGGGGTTTCCTTCTAGGGAAAAAAAACCCTAAACTAAACATAACTTCTACCGTCAGATCATCCATGTAATGAATGGCCCAGATTGACTAGAAATTACTATAATTTTACAAGGAAATTTTACATCTATTTTTAGCTTCAGGGGCACTGGCCCCGAAACCCCCCCGCTAGGGGGGGGGGCTCCGTAAAATCACAACCACCCCCCTAGACCCCCCAGGTAGCGTAAAATTACAGGTGGCGTTGTCGCCCCATTAAGAATAGGGGTCTAATGCTGTGATACAAAATAAAGAAGATAATCAGGCTCCACACCCAACAATCTCCCACTTGGAGACTGATTGTAGCAAGTCCATCACTGCTTCATTTGCTGGACAATTAATCCACTTTGGACCTGGCTGTTTCTCATCTTCATCGTCATACTTGAAGACCAATTGAAACTAAGCATAATCTCAGTTTCTCCCTGGTTACAAATTTTGTTAGAATATCTGTAGGATTCTAGCTAGTGTGTATCTTTTCCAGCTTCAACTGTCCATCTTCCAACACTAACCGTATGAAATGGTACTTGAGATATATGTTTTTAGTCCTGTAATGAAATGCTGAGTTCTTTGCAAGATGGATGGAACTTTGGCTATCACTGTATAACGTGCCCATATCATACTTCTTACCCAATTCATCCATCAAACTTTGTAACCAAATCATTTCTTTACTAGCCTCTGTAGCAGCAACATACTATTCTTCTGTTGTTGAAAGTGAAAAAACACTTTGGATTTTTGAAACCAAACTAATATCTGTTCCACCTACAATAAATACATACCTTGTAGTGCTCCTCCTGTTATCTCTGTCACCTGCCATATCTGCATCAACATATCCTCGTAGAGCAATGTTTGAACCACTAAAGCATAATGATTGATTTGTGGTGCCTCTCAAATATCTGAGAATCCACTTCACTTCCATCCAATGTTCTTTTCCTGGATTTTTCATGTACCTTCTTACAACTCCCACTGCATGTGAAATATCAGGCCTTGTGCAGACCATTGCATACATTAAGCTTCCAATTGCTGATGCATATGGAAATTTAGACATATAATCCATTTCTTCTTGGGTCTTGGGGCACATCTCCTTACTAAGTTTGAAATGACTAGCAAAAGGTGTACTAACTGGTTTTGCATTTTGCATATTAAATATTTTCAACCCCTTTTGTATTTACTCATTATGAGACAATGTTAATTTGCGATTTTTCCTGTCTCTAGTTATTCTCATACCAAGGATTTGTTTTGCAGCTCCCAAAACCTTCATTGCAAATGAATTTGCCAATTTTATTTTGAGCACATTTATTTCCTACATGTTAGACCCTGCAACAATCATGTCATCTACATAAAATAAAAATATAATATAGCTTCCATCATTTTTCTTTTTCAGATAAACACAATGATCAGAGTGACATCTAGTATAACCTTGTTTAGACATAAACTTGTCAAATTTTAGATACCACTTCCTTGGAGCCTGTTTTAAGCCATACAAGCTCTTCTTTAACCTGCACACCAATTTTTCTTTCCCTTTTACCTCATATCCTTCTGGTTGCTGCATGTATATCTCTTCCTCCAAATCTCCATGGAGAAATGATGTCTTTACATCTAACTGTTCAAGATGTAAATCTTCCGTTGCTACAAGACTTAAGATAGTTCTGATTGAAGTCATCTTAACAACAGGAGAAAATATTTCATCAAAATCAATACCTTTCTTCCGTGCAAACCCCTTCACCACAAGTCTAGCTTTGTACCTCTGTTTTCCTCCATCTTCTTCCTTCAGCCTGTAAACCCATTTATTCTGCAATGTATTTTTACCTGCAGGCAACTTGACTAAGTCCCAAGTTTGGTTATGCATTAAGGAGTCCATCTCTTCATCCATGGCTAGCTCCCACTTCTTCCTGCTTTCAACCTGCATTGCTTCTTCATAACATTTGGGTTCTCCAAAATCAGTCAACAATAAATAATATAATGAAGGAGAGTATCGTTCAGGGGGTCTACTTATCCTAGTAGTTCTTCTGACACCACTTTTAGGTGTTTGAGGTGCCTATTTCTATTGTGGTGGTTGCTGTTGTTGTGGCTATTGATTATTATTATTTTTAGGCACCTTTACTTTTTCTGTGATCTCATCAAGAACTGTGTATTCTTTGTTTTCTTTTTCTTGTTTCTTTTCTTGCAACTAATTCTTATACGATACCTTTTCATTGAATATTACATCTCTTCTCCTAATGATTTTGTGATTTTCATAATCATATAAGAGATAACCAAAATCATTAACACCATATCCAATAAAGGTACATTTCTTTGATTTTGACTCAAGCTTTGTTTTATTTTCTTTATTAATATGGACAAAGGCCTCACATCCAAAAGGCTTTAAAAATGAGTAGTTTACCTTTTTACCTATCCATGCTTCCTCTAGAATACCACCATCCAAGGAACTTGAAGGCCCTCTATTTATTAGATAAACATCAGTATCTACAACATTTTCCCAAAATTGTAAAGGCAATCCTGCATGAAATCTCATGCACCTTGCACACTCCATGATTGTTCTGTTCATCCTTTGTGACACACCATTTTCTTATGGTGTTCTTGGAATTGTCTTCTCTCTGCGAATTCCATGCTCTGAGCAGTACCTATCAAAATATTTGCTGCAATATTCACCTCCATTGTCTGATCCGAGACACTTCAACTTCTTTCTTATCTCAATCTCAACCAAATCTTTCCATTTCTTGAAAGTATCAAATACATCAGATTTATTCTGAATACAATAAATCTAAGTTTTTCTAGTTGCATCATCAATAAAAGTAACATAATAATGAGAGCCACCGAGAGATGATACCTGAGTAGGTCCCCATACATCTGTATGCACAAGCTCCAATTTTTCACTCTTCTTTTCTTTCCCAACTCTGAGAAATCTGAATCTCTTTTGTTTTCCATAAATGCAATTCTCACAGAAATCCAAATCAACATTCTTCAAACCTGGCAACAAATTTCTTGAGTGAAGAATCTTCATCCCCTTTTCACTCATGTGTCCGAGCCTATGATGCCATAATGCTGCATCTGCTCCTTTGGAAGTTAAAGCATTAACAGAGTTAGAAATACCATTGCATAAATACAATGTACCAACATTTTCGCCTTTTGCTATTACCAGGGCTCCTTTGGTGACCTTCCAAGTTTTATCCGTGAAAGTTGTCACACAACCTTCACCGCCTAACTGCCCTGTTGAAATTAGATTTTTCTTTAGATCTGGAACATGCCTTACCTCCTTTAGTAGCCATTGGTTTCCATTCTGTTGTTTTACAAGAACTTTACCCATTCCAACAATTTTACAGGGTTTATCATCACCTAAACGAACTTGTCCAAAATCTCCTTGAACATAGTCATGAAAATATTTCTTATCAGGTGTGGCATGGAATGAGGCCCCTGAATCTACCACCCATGAATCAGTAACATTTTCTAAAGAAAGAATCAAAGAATATTGTAACACATCACCTACGCATTTGCTTCATGATTGTTTTCTTGCTGTGCGTCTCCTTGTTTTCCCTTCCGAGATCTACAGTCTTTCTTCAGGTGTCCTTTATTTCCACATTTCCAACACACTATCCCCGATCTAGACTTGGATCTACCTTTCCTTGATTTGCTGCGATATCCCGAGCTCTTTCCTCTTTCCATTTTTCTTCCTTGGCACTCTGCACTCAAAGCATTACCCAATGTCTCACCGGAGCTTTTCTATCACATTTCCTTGCTAAGGATAGCACCGACAACATCATCAAACTTTAAAGTACTAGATCTGGAGATAGAGCTACTAATGGCCATAAATAAACCATTCCAACTTTTTGGCAATGAGCACAGAAATAATAGAGCCCTAACTTCATCATCAAATTTTACCCCTATAAAACTTAACTGACTGGTAACTGTATTAAAATCATTTAAATGGTTTGCAATAGATCCACCTTACAACATCTTCATATTAAATAAATGTTTCATAAGAAATACCTTATTTGAGGCAGAGGGTTTTTCATATAGTTTCTCCAATGCCTTAATCAAACCCTCTGTTGTTGTTTCCTTCGAAATATTGAAGGCTACCGATGTCGCAAGGCACAACCGTACTATTCCGAGTGCCTTTCTATCGAGAATATCCCATTCTGTGTATGTCATAGTTGTCGGCTTCTTTGTTTTTTTGCTCAATCGTAGGTATAGATATTTCTGATACAGATAATCTTCCATCTGCATCTTCCATAGTGATAAGTTTTGGCCGTTAAATTTCTCGACCCTAAATTTACCATCTTCCACCATTGCTCCCACTCAAACCAGTAACCCTTCTTTCCTGTGAGTTTATCAGCCAAATAGACCTTCGGCTCTGATACCAGTTGTTAGAAAATTATATATTACAGAGCAATGGAATAAATACAATATATGCGGAAAAAAAAAAGCACACAAAACACATAAAACCAAAGAGACACAGATATACGTGGTTCACCCAGTTTGGGCTACGTCCACTCGGAACAACCAGTCCTTCCTTTTTATTATCCAGAAAAATGAAGAGACACAAACTACAACAGATCCACTGTAATATCCTCTGTTCTCTCTCACAGTCTCCCAATCTATTTGTCACTCTCAGAATACACATATAATACACAACCGCAATACAATACCCTCATACAAGTGAGGGGTTGCCTTCTAGGGCAAAAAACCCTAAACTAAACATAACTTCTAACGTCAGATCATCCGCCTAATGAACGGCCCAGATTGACTAGAAATTACTATAATTTTTGAAGGCAATTTTACATCTGCTTTTAGCTTCGGGGGCACTGACCCTGAAACCCCCTGCCAGGGGGGGGGGGGGGGGGCGCCATAAAATCACATATTCACCCCTCAGACCCCCTAGTAGCGTACAACTATAAGACAAGCACGGCCCCGTTAAGAACAGGGGTCCAATGCTGTGATACAAAATAAAGAAGATAATTAGGCTCCACACCCAACATCCTTATGAGGTCAAATTTGTCATGGATGAGTGGTATTAATTTGGAGATCTCTAGGAGATTGCATTTCAATATCCCATGAAATGCAAAAATAGAAATATGATTTGGGAGGATGGTATTCTTTATTGGAGGGATGTCAATTTTGGACATGATGATAGACACTCACCATTGGTTGGATGGGTGATGTTGATGAGAAAGAGGGTGGAAAGCCACTTGTAGATCTATGACACAGGGCAGCAGGAGGCAAGGTTGCGTTGGCTACTTTTGAAAGAGTTTGGTCATCATATGACACATTCTATTTCAAAGAGTATGTTGCTGGATGGGACTTGGCATGGTACTTGCATCATATGGAAGCGAGTAGTTTGGGTGCATTGTGTTGATATGACATTATTCATGTCAATCATCATGTTTTCACTTGATGATTTGTATGATGTAGATGCGAGGAGGAAACAAGAGCTCTTGTTGCTTTGGCTACTATTGGGAGGGTATGGGCTGAATTTCTCCCATACTTTGTAGGATGTTTCAGGAGAAAGGGATGGAAATATCATGGTGCAAAAGGGCTACTCCTTAGCCTTGGAGGATCAGGAGGTACTTCCACTTTGGAAGGAATCTCCCATATATAGCAGCATTATGGTAGATGACTTTGAAATTTGGCATGTCAAAGGATGGAGCTATGAGATGACAAGAGCCTTTTTACAAAGACCAACAACGCTATCACTTGGGAGCCTGGATTTTTTGATGGAGTGTTCCCAGGATCACTTCAAATATGATGCACTTGATGGACAAGTAGGAGATGAGAGTGATGGAGTACTGGATGGAGACATCTATTACCATGATATGATCTTCTTGACTTGGATTTCCAAGCATAAGAAGAAAGTTTTTCATGCAGTACATGGGTCATCCCTCTTCATGGGAGTATGTCATACCACTATGGAGGGCTCATTCATGGATATTATTATCAGATTACTCTTATTACATGGTAAGAGTTGTGATTTTTCACTTGTTGATTATCTAACACAATATTTTCATTCTCTTTCCATTTATATACAGTGCATTGCTCCATAAGAGGGCAAGATTCTATTTGGGCTTCATGGTCTTTGCAAGACCAACATCAGTGATGGATATAACCATCTCTTATATGGCTTTGGGCAAGTGTTGTACTATTTATTGTATGCTCATTTGATACAAAATTCAATTTACTATTTATTAGTAGATGAGATGATATGCACAACTAGAAAATTGTTGGGAAACAACTTGCCATGTTATATTTTGAAACAACAGTTAGAAAAACTGAGCTGTGACCACTTGGGAAACTGTTGGTACCTTCCAGCACTACATGAAACCTTCAGTAATTTTCTCATTTGGATTCCATATGATGATAATGCCATATTCATTTTATATGGGATGATCTGGGCAAGAACTAAAGAGTGGGTCTTTGAGGATCCAATTTCCTTTTTGCTTCATGAAGGCAACATTATTGCAACCTAAATTCAGCAGCAGCTCCACACTTATCATAAGTGGAGAGAGAGATAACGTGGGATGGAAAATTTGATCCATCATGTTTAACTATGCAGCCCACCTACTTTGCAGGAGCTTAAGGTGGAGGAGATATTTCATGAGTTGCCATGTTGGAGGGTGACTCACTTTTTGTGAATGATAGCTTGGGGTTTGGAGCTTTACATGGGAAGGAAGGTTCCCAATAATTTTCTGATCACATGCCTTAAGAAGGCCTCTAGACCACATATATTTTCTTCCATGGATTATCCACTTGTTCATGATGAGAGCCATTTGGATTTTTTACCAAAGGCATACTTATACACTTGGGAGGAGCAACTTGGAGACTTATTGATGAGACATCATCTTGTTCATTGGATGAACTTATCATATGAGGATGCTACAAGAGGAAGAGGATAGGCTCTTTAGTTCTATCCTTGCAGTTTTTTTAGGACAAGCAACATTTGGGAGGGGAGGATTGTAATATTCATAAATTAGCACACATCTGATTGGAATATTAAAGTTTTGATTTTACTCTTAGATAGAGGAATAAGAGGGCATGGAGACCCATAAATATAATTAGTAGGAATAGATACACTCCTATTGTAAATGGAGGTCATCCAAAAAGCTGGATTGAAGACCCTTAGGTGTGAAAAGTGGTTGGAGCATGAAGACTAGATCGAATTTGACCAAATCTACAACGCTGTTATGGAGGAGTGGCATTCATGGTGGGACAACGCAGTTTTGGAGGGATATTGAATGCATGGAGGTAGTAACCTAATTGAGTGGGGCTAAGGGTGAGGAAGCTCATCACTTATTTAAGGAAGAGGATGGAAGCCATATGGGGTTATTTTTTGGATTATTATTTTGTATATGGTATGTTTAGACTTGTGCTCTCTTCAGCTATTTAGCTAAGATTGCAGTGCTTTTTAAAACAAGGTATTCCCGGTCGAGAATCCAACCTCTTTCCTTGAGAGGCATCTTGGAAGAGTATTGCACTACATTTTCCACTATCTGACATCATTCGAAGCTACATCTTTGTTGTACATCACAATTTCTACAGAGTATTGTGTTGTGTTGCAGGGTGCAACAATGGAGAGTTGATTTGGGTCACTTCCTTGCTTGATTTTAGTTGGAGGAAAGTTTCCTCGCATTGGGAGGCTAGATAGAGGGCTCTTGAGCCTTATTTCATCATCCAGCATCAGGCTAAGGTACTTCTATCAGTTACAACACAATTTTCTAAAGAAACTGCGTTATTTCAGTGTGCAGTTGTAGTAGAGGGTTTGGAACCCTAGTTGGGGGAGATAGATTTTTAGTGAGGGGGATCAGCCTCTCTTTTGGAGAATCTATAGGAGGAGTTTTCATACATTTCAAGATCAGATCAGAAACCTCCTTTTACCTATCCAGTTATAGACATTATTCATCCCTAGGGCCAAATTTGTATTTCTACATTTTTGTGTATTTCAGGAAACCCTTCCCGGGTTATCTTGGAAATGTGCTTGGGAGCTTAGATCACTGTTCCCGACATTGTTTGAGCTATATAATAGTAGATCCATATTGATATATCATTTATGTAGCAGTTATGCCCTAAAACTATGTAGTCTTAGCTCATGACATTTTTATGGCAGCTATTTCTAATGTATTGACATATTTTCTTAGTAGAGGCTTGTTTTCCATTGCTTGAGTGACTTGATCCTCAAGATATTGTGCCTATTATTTTTTGATATTTTTAATAAGATGGTTGTAAATTTGTCTCATATCATGGCGTGTTGATTTATTCACTACTATTTCCATTATTGTGTTCAAATATTGCTGCTTCCCCATTTGGGAATATTACAGTGGTATTGGAGCATAATCTTGGCTTAGCATGTGATTTTCAGCCAATATGCTATAAAAAAAAGAAGAGATCTAAGATGATGGAAGGAATGAGATTTGTCTCATCACTTTTTAGATCAATGAAGAGCCTCTCCAAGGAGGCTAAGCAGATGAAAGAGGAGAGATGCAATGAGACCTCTAGAGGATTTCAAGATGAGGAAGGCCCATGTACTTCATATCTGCAAAAGGAAAAATCGGTATTGCATATAGCTCCAAAGAAATTTTCTATGCCCTTTTCTTCTTTTGAATACAAGAGGCATGGAGATGGGGGACACTTAGATCATGAGATTCTAAGTGAGTATCTTGTAGAGTACAAATCTCAAACACATGCTTTCAAGGAGAATCTAACTCTCCCACAGTTCATTCACCTCTAAGAAGAAATAAGAACTTGCAATAATAGATTTTTATTATCTAAATTTGATGGGTCATCTACATGCACAACAAGAGCTTGGGGAATGAAGTTGAATGCATTCTTCCTACTACATCCAGTGGTATAAAGAGAAGATGTTGATATTGCAGCGCTACACCTTGAGGGTGAAGAAAAATTTTGGTAGTTCAACCAATTGAGTCATGCAAGAGTGAATGCATATGCAGATTTTACTCAAAGGTTGATCAAGAGGTTTGACAAGAAGAAATCATAGGAGAAGAAACTTCCACCACCACTTGCTATAGGAGCACTTGCATCAGGAGGAATAACACTTGCACCTTTGCAAAGTGGACTTGATCTCTTGACATTTCACTAGAAAATTTGGCCCAATTTCCGACGGCCAATTCGTCACTATTCCGACACATAGTCGTCGCAAGAGCGACAGTTCGAGGACGGGAAAAATGCGGTTTGCCATCCCGTCGCAATTCCGACGCACTTACAAAGTGTCGCACTACTGACACTTTTTCCATCGCTTCCAAACAAGCATCGCTCTTCTGACGTTTCCCAAACCGTCGTGCTTCTGACGTTTGTAAACTGTCGCACTTTCGACGAAATGTGGTCTGACGTTTTGAACGTTGCTCTTCTGACGTTTGCAAACTGTCGCAATTCCGACGAAATGTGGTCCGACGTTTTTAACGTCGCTCTTCCGACGTTTTTAAACTGTCGCAATTCCGACGCAATGTGGTCCAACGTTTTGGACGTCGCTCTTTTGATGTTTGTAATCTGTCACAATTCTGACAAAATGTGGTCCGACGTTTTGAACATTGCTCTTCTGACGTTTTTAAACTGTTGCAATTTCGAAGAAATGTGGTTCGACGTTTTGAACGTCACTCGTCCGAAGTTTTTATACTGTCACTCTTTCGATGTTTTTAAGCTGTCGCAATTCCGACGCTTACAAGGCGTCGGTATACCGATGGCGGGTTCAATTTAAAAAAAAAATGAAACTTTAAAACAAGATAGTAAATCTCCAATATTTGTTATGAATTGTGGGCATTCCAATGACTGTGAAATATTAATATAATAAACCACCCCACAGCGCTTCGACTATAAACAATCATATAAACATGGCTCTGTATTTCAAAAAACAGGTTTAAAATAGAAACAGGGAAACATTTTTTTTATTCCAATTGTTATGAACATAATTCGACCGTGAAATATTAATATAATGAACCACCCCGCAGCGCTTCAACTATAAACAATCATTTTTTTTTCACAAGAGAAAAAACGCTGTTTTGAATATATTGTATGAAGTAAAACAGTCCATGAAGTCATTAAATTTTCACATCTAAAGATTGGAACCCAAATATCCATCCAGAAAAGTGGAACTCCCACCCCAGACAATGATAGAAAAATACCCCATGTCACATACAGGGACATGATATAAAACCCAATAACGGTCCACATGGAGATTATCGACAATCTGAGAAAGCATCCAAATATGCGTGAGGCATCTATAAGAAAGTGAAATAGCAGTATGTAGAATAGTAAAGCAACAGATAGAGTACCGACGTCCATTGTTCCAAATACAAATTAAAGTACCCAAAATCCTTGAACAGAGAAAACGCTAATCATGTGAGGAGTGTGATATGTCCAAAATATAAAAATACCATCAGACCATATCAATAAACCAGCATCGCTAGTTTTGAAGGCAGAGTGATAACCTGTCAACACATAAAATAGTATCATAAAGCGGATACAAGAAATGTGCAGAGACATGTACTGTTGATATACACCTCACACAAAAAGCATCCATGATAGAGCAAAAATATGTATAAACCCAGGGTCGATTGTATGTTCTAGCTCGCTTGTTCCCGGAAATAAAAACCATCTGCAGAAACCCAGGCTCGCTTGATTCCAAAATTGGTAACCATCTGTTGCATCCGAGATGTAAGGTTCAAGCTCACTTGTTTCCATTAGTATCCCGCTACAAAATCCACTCTGTTCATAGCAAAAAGGTTCCTGTAGATATACAGAGAAAGAGTATAATACGTAGACCATATAAACATGGCTTTGTATTTCAAAAAACAGGTTTAAAATAGAAACAGGGCAACATTTTTTTTTTCCAATTGTTATGAACATAATTCGACTGTGAAATATTAATATAATAAACCACCTCGCAGCACTTCGACTATAAACAATCATATAAACATGGCTCTGTATTTCAAAAAACAGGTTTAAAATAGAAACAGGGCAACATTTTTTTTTCTAAGTAAAGTTAATCTATTAACAGTGGGAATAAAATTACATCGAAGTCAAAAACATTGCCCAGACTCATGGAAAATTTGTCATCAAAAAATCAAAAAAGAAGACTGCCCTCATATGGGGAAACTAGTCTTGAACGTTTACAGAATTCAAAAATATTACAGAGGTCCAGCAGAGTAATACAATCTAAAAGCAGCCCAATTAAATGGGCCGCGAAGCAAGAAAAAAAAAATCAAACTACTCCTCCGGTGGTTCCTCGACGATTCGGCACCATCCTTCAGAAGGTCTAGGATCGCCAAGTGCTATCTCCACATTCATGCCACCGCTCCCCTCCTGAAGGCCCGAATGCTGGCTGGCTTTTTCTGAGCTTAGACTCGCTGGACGGGTGCATTGTTCTTCCATTTGGGCCTCCTCACGGAAAACCACAGTAATTGAAGCTATGATTCGTGGGCGGTTCAGAGAGAAATTAAAGGAAAAAAGCGCAGTGTGCGTCGTGGGAGAAGGTGAAGCGGTGGGGAAATGAGGAGCAGGGGAGCCCATACGGTGGTCAGATCCTAGAACCCGACCCCGCCCACTTCTAGCATCTGGATAGCGACCTGCGTGATAATCACTGGATTGGGAAGATGACTTGGTTGAGGGTCTGGAGGGAGCGCGCAAGGGTTGACCTCTAGTGCTCCCCCTGCGGCAATGCATCCTTTGACGTAGGAGAGGCATGGGTGCAGTCTCAGTAGTGGGCACAAGACGAGATGGAGAAGAAAAATTCCAAGAAACAGAGGAAGACAGACACAGACCAGACCGAGAGAAATGCAGATATGCAGCAAGGTCTAAGCAGCAGTTCAGCTGGCCACTTCTCCTTCTCGTCACAATGAGCAGGCAGTGTAACCCAACAACCGGCTCGTCTGAAAAACCATAGCGAAACACCATTTTATCGACCCGACTGCAATGCAATCGAAGGACGCCCATCATAATTAATATCTGATCATTAATGAGAGCCGAAGGCCGAATCATATTGGAGCATGTGGAATCGCTAACATGAGTGGAGGTTCGATCTTGAACAGTGTTAAAAATTAATGCGATTTGATGTGAAAACCTTGGAACTTAATTGAACAACGTTAAAACTTAATGCGATTGATATGAAATCGCCACATCCATGTCCCATCGCCTTAAACGCCATCGAATTCACCCGCATCCGGGAACAGGGCAACATTTGATTGAGGACACATGGCAGAAATTGATTGGAGCGGATCTTTTTTTGGGCCAATCGTGCAGTGGTAATCCAGACCCGAAAAAGATTAGGGTGAATTTGATAAGAAATTCGTGTCACAACTCTCCCTCCGTACGCCAGCCCAACTTCAGACCCGAAAAATATTAGGGTGGAATTCAATTGGTTTTCCCGTCACAAAATTGGCCGACGTCAGCAGGCTATTTTGGAACACGAATTTGGTTTGAATTATGGTTTATCGCCGTTTGAAGTCCGGCGGGCTCGACTTAAGAACAATTTTATTTGATCCCATCTTATTAAATTTGTGTTGGTTTTATTTGATAATACACATATTTATAATAAATCATGGGAATACCACACTAAACATGTGGAAAAGTTATATAAATTATTGAGAACAATCATTTTTATGTAAAAATATCCAAATGTGCTTTTAGGAAATAAGAATTCGAGTATTTGGTTCATATTGTTTTAAAGGAAGGAGTGAAGTTGGAGCCTCAAAAGATGCAAGCTATTACAAAATGACCTATTACTAAGAAAATCAAGGTTCTTAGAAGATTTTTTAGACTTACATGATATTATTGATCATTTGTTAAGAATTATGCATGCATTTCAAGTCCACTCACATATCTCTTGAAGAAAATATCATTTATATGGAATGATGAGGCTACTTTGGCATTCTATCTTTTAATGGATGCCATGTCTTCTACACCAACATCGGTTGCACCTACTTTTAGTAAAACATTCATAGTAGAGTGTGAGGCACTAGGACAAGGAATTTACGTAACATTAACACAATAAGGGATATCATTGGCTTTTAAAAGCAAGGAATTCAAAGAAAATATTTGGTGAAATCTATGTATGAAAAATAAATGGAAGCAATATTACATGCGATAAAAAATGGGGATAATATATCATTGGGAGGTACTTTAAAGTCAAGATATACCATGATAGCATAAAGTATTTTTTGAAGCTATGATTTTCATTAGAAGATTAACAAAAATGAGGAGAAAAAATGCAAAGTTTTAATTTTGAGATAATCTACAAAAAGGGTAAGGAAAATTTAGCACATGATGCTCTTTCTAAAATAGAAGAGGCCTCAAATTTATATCCAATTACATTTTCTATTCCTAGGTGTCTAGAAGAAGCTTTCCATAATGGAAAAATGACAATAGTACTAAACAAAAACTAAAATTTATAAAGGATGGGATGAACTCTATGGAGCATTGGGAGTGAAAGAGAGATATACTTTGGTGCAAATATAGAATATTTTTATGCACGCAAGCATATTTGAATAAAAAAATATTAAGGGAGTCCCATGTCTCTCTGATGGTAGGACGCAGGGTTCCTTAAAACATCTCAAAGGATCAAAAAATATATTTTTGGAAAGAATGAAGAAAGATATTCAAAATTTTGTAAGAGAAGGCCAGGTTTGCATAATAAATAAAAGAGAGATAGTAAAATCTCTAGGGTTACTTCAACCATTCCACATACATATTCAAAACTAGAAGATATATCAATAGACTTTATTACAGGGTTACTGAAATATAAAGGTAAGTATTACATTTTTGTGGTCATTTATATAGAAAAATTTTGTAGATTTTTTTTGTAGAGCTCAAAGTACATAAAAAATAAGCCAAGTGGCAGAAGTGTCCGTGAAATAAATTCATAGTCTTCATGGTTTTCCTAAAGTAATAGTAACAAGAAAATTTTGGAAATAATTATTTAATATGAGTGGAGAAACACTAGCTGCCATGAGTTCTACATATCAAACACAATCAAATGGTCAAACAAAAATAGTTAACAAATGTTTTTAAGGTTATCTATAATGTTACTCTTTAGAAAAGAAATCTTAATGGATGAAGTGGGTTCCTCAAGGAAGAATGGTAATATGATACTATCATACTACCTATCACACATCTACTAAAATTTCCCCATTTAAGGCCCTTTATGGATATCCAACTCCTAGTATCTCATACTTTTTGCAAGATAATTCCAAAGTATAGGAAACATAGTCACATATGGAAAATACTAAAGAAACTTTGAAAATTATTATGGAAAACCTTCAAATGACATGAAACATGATAAAAAAACAAGGGGAACAAAATTGAAGTGAAAGATAATTTGAGGAGGGTAATTGGGTATTTTTTAGATTATAGCATTATAAGCAATCTTCATTCAAGAAAAAAAAGAATAAAGAATTAGCTCAAAAATGTTATGGCCCTAAATAATTATTCATAGGATTGCACAAGTGGTATAGAAGTTATATTTTCCTTCTTCTTGCATTCATAAGGTTTTTCATGTATCTTGCCTAAAAAAGGTGTTGGGAAAAAATATGCCAATGTAAATAGAACTTCCAAAATTAGATGAAGAATGAAAGTTGATTCTTGAACCACAAAAAGTTATAGATAAACATTCTGCATCTCTTTGACATATAACCATTATGAAGTACCTAATCAAGTGGAAGAATATTCCTCTAGAAGAAGGTACATGGTAAAATGATCAATTCGTGATGAAATACCCACGGCTAAAGGGTTCGTTTGAAGTTTTGACAAAGGTTTTGTTATATGTTTTATATAACGCACACCGGAATAGTTTTATTGTTTTTTAGGGTCCCACACAGTGATCAAATTTGAAGGGCAGGTCCGAATTTCAATTAGAAGGGAATATATCTATGTCGCCCTTCCATAATGAAAGGATTAAAAAAAAAAACTTTTCAATTGACCACAATAAATTATTTTTACATTTCATTTTCAGAAAGAAAAAACCATCAATCTGTATAGTAATAAAAGACTGTTACATATACAACAATGAATAAGGCTCCATCTTTCATTGCTTAAATATCTCATTGGAAATTCCAACATAAGTCTTGAAGACACTATTATAAGAATTTGGATACATACCACCGGGATATAGGAGATTCTTATGTGTCATATTGTGTAATGCAATTTTGACTTTGTCTCACAAGGAGCAGCAACATGGAGGTCTGGATTTTTCTTATAGAACTTTTTTATTATTATTTGAAACATTGTTTACAGATATGAATACAACAATGAAATTATGAGCATGGTGGACAATTAGTCAAGCTCATGATGCCAAACCATGATGATGTAAGTTTGGAATTTAGCATTTTTACATGTTAAAGAAAAATAGTCAAAATCATTGACAACTTAGTATGCCATAATTAATAATCATTCCCTGTTCACTTTTGTTAATAGGTTTATATCACACGATGATCTCTCTTCTCTGGCATTTACTTGTATTGAAGATCACTATTCTAGGAATAAGGAGTTATTTTCTCCAAAAATAACCCTAGCCAAACATTGACAATGCATCAAGGATATATTTCTATGCTTCATAAATACATATGTTCTACTTCTAAATCATGTCTTGGAAGTGGTTGTTTTGCTGGAAATTATTCACCAGTTGGTTTCATACCAAAGTCTTTTTCACATTTTTAGCATCCAATACATGAAAAAGATAATGGTTTAAAACAACATAAATATTTGAAATTTTGCAAGAATTGTCTGGCACACTTTGAATATGAATTTTGAAGTCAAGTGCATGATGATGTATAGGATCAAGTGTCATTTTGAATACCAAATGTTTCACAAGAAACTTCTCAACATGCTACCTTGCAGTAAGGATTAAATGACAATATTGCATCAACTATTTCCATAATAAAAGTGCACCTTGGCCATAAGACTAAACAACTACAAATGTTGTAGATCTAACAATACCACACAATCAAATGTATTCCACAAGGCCAATACTGTATGAAAAATGAAAATGATTTTGCAACCAAAAATACCTTAGGCAACTAATTCAGTTAGATACACCAAACCATCAGCAAAAAGGAAAACCAGCCTACTCAAAAGGCAAGCGTTTACCTCCTTTGACAAAATTTTGAGTTCCGAAACAAGGGCCTTTATTGTCTTGTCAATGCCCCTAGTAATTTGAATGGGGTTTGCACCTGCTGCAACAACCTAAAAAAAAATGTTTCATTTCAAATTATTTTCCACAAATTTAAGATATAACCATTGTCAGTTTTTTATTTTTTAACAAGCTCATAAATTTTGACAAAAGAACCAATTTTTTTTAATACCTGATAGCAATTTTTTCACTCAAAAACTATCTTAGACTCAATAAGCCCAACCCGAAACTAAAAAACCAAACACCATAAGACCCTACAAAAATGAATAGATGATCTTAATCCAGTACTATCGAAAAAAAGTTACCTTTACACCTTCACTTATTAAACCCTGTGCTGTTGAATTTTAACTTCAACTGCTGCAGCAGAAGGACGGATGCAACAACAACAATTTGTTTTGGAGGTTGCTTGCACGCCATCCAGAAATAATTCAGCATTTAAAATTCCTGCAAGTTTTTTTTGTAGACGGCCGCAGCCATATTTTTGTACAGGATTGTATTTAAACACAACAACTAGCATTAACGCAATTCACCAACCAGAAATTAAACAAACAGAAATTTACCCCCCAGTTTTGTATATCAAAAGGAGGACATGTGGAGCATTAATATTGGATCACATGAAATTGAAGGAAATCTGAAAACCTGAAAACCGGACCTGAATTTTTTATAAGGCACATTGGATTTAGAATTCACGTTACAAATTAGGCAGACGTCAGCATCCCATTTTGGAACGTGAATTTGGTTTGAAATTCAATCTATTCAGACTTTTGAAGTCCAACGGAAAGGGTTCTTTAATGTTTTGATAGTTTAATTTTATGTATGCTTTAATATATACATATGTTTTAAACATATATATATATATATATATATATATATATATATATATATATATATATATATATATATATATATATATGCGAAATGAAAGGTGGGCCATAGAATCTAGTTTTAATTTTATTTTTTAAAAAATAGGGTTTATTATAATATGTTTTATATGTTACGACATATAAAAATAAAAAGGACAAAAAAGCTTGGTAGTTTTTTTTATAGACAGTACATAAATTTTTTATTACACAGCAGTGTGTAAAAAGTGAAATATTGAGTGTAACTTTTTAAGTGTGTATGCACAGCAGTGCGAAAGTGAAAAACACAACAGAGTGTTTTAGAGAAGAGTATGTTTGTTTTGAATAGACAGTGAGTTGGTTTTATGCACTGTGTTTTGTAGCAGTCATAATTTTGTAATCCCTCTCAGTGAGGAAGAAGTGTAATAGTTTTTTTTTGAGTTATTGAAGGGAATAGAAGTTTGTTTTAAAAGTATTGAAACTCTGTCTCCTGTCAAAGAAATTTTTATTTTCTCTATGTTAGAGGAAGGGAGATTTATTCTCCATTCATTGTTCTGGAATTTTTCAATATTCCAACATGTGCAAGAACAACAGATGTTGTGGTTCCATCCCCAGCTAAATCATTTGTCTTTGCCGCGGCTTGCCTTACCAACTTGGCCCCAATATTTTCAACTGGGTCCTCTAATTCAACCAATAAAAAGGCCAAAACCATAGCATTGAGATACATTTCATTACATTGTCAATAACAATAAAATTTGACTCAGCCATAACCCTTTCCTTTTATTGTTGTGAAAATCTTTATGCATTACTCTAATGTGGCTAGTCCATAGGCCAAGTAGACCACTGGGTAAAAAATATGTTTCCTTTCACCTTTGAGTTTTCAAATTATGCCTACCAAATCTAAGGCATTTAAGAGGGGGAACTAATACAACGTTAAAAAGAAAACCAGAGCACACATCTACAAATTACCTCCTTAGCTACTGTCACACCATCATTAAATATTTTCAGAGAACCATGCTTGCTCTCCAAGACAACATTTTTCCCTCCGCCCCAAGGGTGACTCCAAAAAGATCAGCAAGTTTGTTCACACCGCATGTAAGACAAATTGACAATGCTTTCAATAAGTGTGCAATTGAATGCCAGACCATATGCCAAAACAACCCTCCATGAAAAATTAAAATAACACATTAAAATTGAATATAAGTGGACAAGGAAAGATCCACTGTAGTGAAGTTTCATGTGCGGGTGACCTTCCTTTAAACATAATTTTTTCTCTGACCTGCAATTTTTTTGTCACTGAGCCATCCTTGTTGAAGTAAAACTCCTTTTCCATAGCTCTTGTATTAACTACCTTCTCTCTGTCGCTTAATCTCAGATTCCCTCTTCTGCTTGAGCGATTAAAGGAAATGGGTGAAAAAACTGAAAGAGAAGACAATTGTCTGCCATAATTATCAAACATTGCACCCAACTTCTTCCCCTTTCCATTATTACCCAATGAGGTAGATGTGGCAATTGTTGTCATACTTCCCAAAGCAGAGGCCATCTTCTCTTATCCTGAATATAGAATTACAAGATCTTCATATTAGTATGAACCTTAAAAAACATGATTCCCATTGCTAAAAACCACTTTTAAGTTGTAACAGGAAAACTAAACAACTATCGCAACTTTTGGCAACTTCTGGAGCATTAAGAGAGAAACAACCAAAGAGAAATACAACCACAATGCTCATTTTAATGAAACCGGACTATATATTTACATTAAGATAATAGAAAGAAATCACGACTATATTAAGGCCAGCAAAAAAAAATCTTTAACCAGTGTCTCTCGCAGCCTTCAGGTTGCCATGCTAGAGGTTGCATATTTTTAATTTAAATTCTTGACCTCTCGTGCCAATCTATGAATGCATCCAATGGGATATCTACATCAAATGCTCCTTTATATCCCCAAAAACAAATTCCCTACTACAAGAGCACCAATATTGATGGATCACCCCACACCATCCCACCCACTAGAAACGGTGAAAAAGGAAACCCGAGAAAACTTCTGAAATATATTAAGATGACTATATGGGTGGTTCTTATGAATCAACCAACCATTCAGAACATGGTCATCAATCCAAACCATGAGTATTATGTGACAATATTCAAGCAGGCACTGAATCGGATTTCTGAAGCTATGTTAGATAAATCCTAAACTCTCATTGAAAATAGGTGAAATGTGGCACCACTCAGAGATTGACATGTGCCAATTGGTATAAGTGGTAGAAAATTGGCATGCTCAAACAACGAGGTGATGCAGGAATGACATGAGGTAGAAAATATCAGAAAAGCCCCAAATCTGGAGAACTAAAGCTCACCACCAACCTGAGATTGACAACTTTACATGATGTAACCTATGAAATCATAAATGGAGAAATAATAGTAACAATAAAGTAACCAATGTAACAATAAAGTTGGATTCATCCTGGGAGTGGTAATGGGAGAAATCATAGTGAACAACAGGAAACATGCAGAGTTGCTTACAATCAAATAAATGAAAAAACACATACAAAAAACCTATATAATAATCATGAACAAGATTAATATTGAATTATGAACTGTAAAGGAACTTACAAAATGTGACATTACGAACCTGGTCAAGCGCACAAGTAAAAATATCCTGGACATGACCCTGGTTGACAAGTTGTATTGATCATGATGCAAGAGGATTTGTACCTGCACTGCCAAGTCAATCAAAATCCATCATTATCTATACAATAAATACAAGTAATTGATGTAGTATTTTTTACTCTAAGATGCATTATTATGATAATGTTAGAACATATGTTGAAAATGTCAAAACATACTTGAATAAGCTCCTCTTCGTTTCAAGAACAATTTATTGGAGTCGCATGAACTTGGAACAAGCCTCCCACGATTTGAAAGAGTAGCAACTAAGTTAACAATGACTTTTTTGTTGCTATGCTAGATCGAGGGAGGTTTGCTCCAAGATTAAATCACTCCAATAAATTATTCTCTACTAAACAGGGCCAACCACGTGAAGGTGGAAGCTCTTATGGCCCCTCCCCCCCCTCACATCACTCTCAATTCTCCAATACCCAATCTATATTTCATTTTTTACTTTCATGAGCATAAAAAAAAAATTCAACAAAAAGTACGCAAGGAAACATTGCAATTAATGCTTGAAATAAAAATAGACGTATGATAAATGAGTTTTTTATATAACGCAAAAAACGTTCCAAGTATGGTAACATTTGTCTTATAATAATACAATATTTTACATTATCAAATTTTCTTTTTCTTCTTCCTATTTCTAAAGCTCCTAATTACATCATCAATATCATCGTGCTCTGCTCTTGTTTCGTGCCTTTCGACCCGCACTGCTGACCTAGTTGCGTAGTCACGATGTCTGGTCTCATCCAGTGACGGGGCATCGCCTACAAAAACAGATAATATTAAATTTTAATTGTCATTTTTTAAATATCATTGAACTAGTTCGGTAATATTAATAAAAACAATTGCAATGAGATTATTTACCTGGTGCACCAGTTGTCGCCGCTGACCTAGTTGCGTAGTCACGATGTCTGGTCTCATCCAGTGACGGGGCATCGCCTACAAAAACAGATAATATTAAATTTTAATTGTCGGTTTTTAAATATCATTGAACTAGTTCGGTAATATTAATAAAAAAAATTGCAATGAGATTATTTACCTGGTGCACCAGTTGTCGTCGTTGGGACTGTTGCCCTGTCTTCCTCTCTGGTGGTAAGATCCTCAAGGGAAACATTCTCTATCATTTAAACAAAAAACTTTATAAGGACAACCATCAAGGTATAATTAGAAAAAATTATAAGTGGAAATTAATTACCGTCACGGCCCTCACTGATAGTAGCATTTTTGGCCTGGTCCCCACTACAATGATCAGGTTGCACGTGAGGATCATCTACATCTGGCTCTAAAACTGGGTTATTTGCCTCGTCGGTAGTGCTGCTCCCCTGATTTAAACAAAGTTGTTAGAAATTAAATTTATGGACGAAAACAAAAATATTGAAAGGTTAATGTTTTACCTTATCAGGCATTGTAGATCTTGGGACCTGCCCCAAGCTTCTGCAACGTTCAACTACAGCTTGATAGCCAAAACGGAAAGCGATATTTTTATCTTCCTCTGTAGTTATTGTTCCGAAGTCATCACCCTACATTATATATGATTGTGTATTTTTAATCATATCTGATAGGATTACAAAAAACGTTGGAAGGCGATACAATTAATTATAAGATGTTTAGCTACTTAATTACAATTCTTGCAGCTAATTTCAAGTAGCCACCCTGGCCGAGCTTGTGATGGCCCTTTTTCTCAATCCTAGCTTTGGTTGCCTTTGAGGTGTCAGGCAACATAGCATCAAAATATTGAAGTCAGATATGACGTAGCACACTTTTATTTTAGACATAAAGAAAATTAAAGCTATTGAATTAAAGTTGTAATTTACCTTGCGGGTCCAGTTGGCATTTTTCCTTCTTTCTTTGCCTTTTTCTCTTTTCCGTCATGGATGAGTGCTCTCCACTCACTCTCTGAAACTGCGAGAGGACGCTCATATCTAGGGTTAAATTGCAATTGTGTCCTATAGGTGTCCCTGGTATATTTCAAATATTTGCCGGCTACCTGAGCCACCGCTTTTCTGTCAAATGTGCCGACCCCAAAAAGGGCTTCTAGATAATCTAAAGTTCTTTTTTCAGGTTGGAATTCTGGGAATTCCACCCTGTACGTATGGTTGGGCCAAAAATTACCAACGCATGGCTCTCCAGAAACCTGTAGAACTCATTGTTTCCTACACAGAAAAAAGAAGAATAAGATGTTATCATTAATTTAAAAATAAAAATCATGATAAATATGTTTTAGATAAAGTACATGAAATAGTTAAAATATTAAAATTTACCTGGGAGTTGTACATGCTTTATAGGGACACCTTCATCGTTCACCAACAACGTGCCATTAATGGTCCCTGTGGAGCTAACACGTGTAGCTCTAGGAAATGCAATAATGTAGTTGGCCATATCAGCCTCATCACTGCCAACACATTCAACGGTTGGCTGGGTGTCTGCTTGGGCAGGGTGTGTTTCTTGGCTGGCACCTAAAGGAGTAGAAGGTGTACGAGAGGGTTGCTGGGCAATCTCTTGCCCTTGTGTCCCACTACCACCAACACCGGGTTTAGCAAGTGCCAGAAAACGCTACATACAAAATAAATTTTTGTTAGTTTAGTCAATGTAAAAATTAAAAATCAAACTATCACAATTCATCTCATGCAGAACAAAAAAAATATCCTTTTGACTTTTTATTATTACCTGATATGTTTCTAGCTGGTTCATAAGTTTTTTTATCCTCTCTTCTTTTTTAGGTGTTTGAGGCGCGTCTATCAAAGTATTAAATTCCCACCTTGCATCTCGTGCCTTTTTTCGCAACAAGAGCACTGGAGATAGGGATGAAGAAAGATCTTCCTCAAAGAGGGAATCATCAGGCGTACCATGGCTAGGTGTCTGCATATTTGAACAAAATTAATATTATTTAAATTATGTAAATAACTAAAATACCTGAAGATAGAGCAATGTTGGCACTTTACATGTTCTTCCGCTGGCCTCTTTCCGCGATCATCCCGTCTCGGGGTTGTTCCTGTACTGCCCTGATCAGTTTGCCACATTGAAATAAAATTATAAATGTAAAAACTTGAAAACAATATCTAACTTGAAAACACAAAATGAAAACTGAAATAATTTCTAATAAGACACTGGAAGACAGAGTTAGAGTTTCAAATATGCCTTGCATTGAATTCAATCCTGGAAACATGTCATTGCACATTAAGGCACCCAAACAAGAGACGAGTTGACAAAGAAGACCTTATTGAATATATTGTTGGAGCAACTTCTAGTAAACTTGTTGTGAAGACCATGAGGACATTTTTGGAGCAACATTGTTGAAGTTGATGGTATAGCATTGTTGGAGACGATCTTGAAGGGCCTTGAAGTGAAGCTTTTGGAGCAACTATTGAAAAATCCTTAGAGCATTTAAGTAAGGAACTTTCTATCTTCCATCACCTTTTTCCTTTCAATATCCTTTAAACAATTTTTTTGATATTGAATTTTTAAAATCACGTTATAATTCCTTGATTATATGTGTTTGGGGACTTTCCCTTTGAAATTACCCAAAATTACCCTGGAAATTTTATCTTCAGGATGCATGTCTGACCCTATTGTTCAATATTTTGATTGATAGTAGTAAACATAGAGAGTTAGGGGGCTCTTGACTTGGTTTGGTTGGGCCATTAGATCCCTAACATCTACTAGGGAGAACCCCCCTTGAGTTGGAGGAGAGCTAGCCTGAAGTGAAAAGAGGTTGGTGAGGTGACAATGGAGCTATTGAATTACACATGGTATCACACTTTAGCTTTAGGACTTTATCTTGAGAAGTGCGAGATTTTGCTATATCAATTCTCAAATTGTTTACAACACTATTGTTAAGAACTAATAATAAGTGATGTTGAGGGGTTTTTTGGTATAAGAAACAATACCATTTAAAAACTAGGGTTCTCAGTCCTTGGCATTCCTTCACCTGGGCCTAGGGGCACACTAGAATAATTTCACACTAAACCATGCAAACTTAAAAGTAACTTAACAAATCCATAAAGTAATAATAATCATAATTCCTATTTTCCTATAGTACGATATGATGCAAATTATTCAAACATGAAGCGATGAAGACATGCAATATCTGAATTTCAAGATTGATGAACCAATACAAGAAGTTAGAAACTACAACTTTGATTCAATACTCTGTGTCCTAACTCCAGGAAGGAATCTAGTTTGTAGTACAGAACATGCATCGTGTATTATCAATTCTTAATTGACAACAACTAAAGGTCATCTACCTCATAAATTCCTTCCCATTTTGTGTTTTTATGTTATTTTCCTTATAAAAGTGTCAAATTTCTCTCAAAGTAAGCAATCATTGAATAAAATAAAAAATAGTTGAGATATGATTGAGAAATGGTCATTTATTTCTTGAAAGGATCTTCACAATTTCTTTGGTTGTTTTTCATCTCAAGAAACAAGAAATGACCTAAGAAACTATCGTGATGTAATATAAGAAACAACACGGTGCAATGGCCATTTTCAAAGCCAAATGATGTCCATTGAGGACATGGCCTTTATTTTGTTCTTGTTTCATAGGAGTTTTGGGTAGAAATGGAACTTTGTTGTACCATTTCCAGTAGTAAAAAGGAAAAACCTTCTTTTTCCATGGGAAATAATTTACCTTTCCTTTTTCAAGATAATCTAAATCACAAAAAATATGAACTATACTGCACACATTCTTGGATAATGTGAAAGTGGAAAAGGAATACCCTACACAAGTGATGCACACACGTACATTTGAACACTAATAGATTTTTGTAGTTGAAATGCAATGCTTGTTTTCATTTAAATGTAGGGTTTTTAAAGCAGGGAGAAATAATGGCTGCCAATTTAATAAGCGTTTCTTTGGGAAAAATTTAAATCTTGTATTGGGTGATGAAGATAATATAGGGTATTGAATCTTGATTCTTGACATTGTGTTTAACTTGAATAACTCAAATGATTATAAATATCAGTGGATGAGTTATTTTTTTCAAGTATGTCACTCAAAACTCTTATGTCAAAGCATTGTATGATGGCTAGCATTTTCTTGTTTCCCTTTCTTTAGTTCAATGTAAAAAGTATATTAATATATTGGAGCATGAATGATAACTACAATTGTTTGCTCTGCAGTATATCCAGCCCCAAGATTATGAAAAGTTTTCTCAAGTGGAGCTATTGGTTATTGATGAAGTAGCTGCAATTCCATTGCCTGTTGTAAAGGCTCTGCTCGGGCCATATTTAGTGTTTATGTGCTCTACTGTAAATGGTTAATAATTATAAATGAGCGAACCACAATCACAGATTTTGTAACCATTCGGTTTCCATGGATAGTGATGATGATATTAACCCTATATATCAGTGACCTATATCTATATGAGAATGATCTCAACATTGACCTTGATATGGTTGTATGGATGTGACCTTTGGTATGTCATCAGAAAATCCCCAAATCTGGAGAAATAAAGCTCATCACTTTCGATATGGAGTACTACCCTTGTGATAAAGTTGATGACTTTCGATCTCCCATTCTCTACCACTTTGCACTTCACCTTCAATATAGATCAGACCAAGGGAAATTCGTTACTGGGTGTTGAGATGGATGAGTTTGTCGAACTAAAATCCATAGCTTAAACTTCATGAAACTGGTGGCATCAAATTCATGCAAGAAAAAACACATCTTACACATCCTCTTTGAAACTCATCCAAAAGAGCATTGGAAGACATCTAGAGAGAACCCTACAGCCTAACACAATCCAATGGAATTGACCAAAAAAACCCAAATAGAGTCAACCCTACTATAGGAGGAAGGGCCTGCAGTAAGAACTTACCATTTTTCAAGAGTTGAGGGTGAATGTTGTTTTGCAAGAGCTGAGGGTGAATGTTATTTTTCCAGAGCTGAGGGCGAATGCTGAGGGCGAATGATGTTCTACAAGAGCTCCAGGAAAATGCTAAGGGCGAATGCTGTTCTGCAAGAGCTGAGGGCGAATGCTGTTCTGCAAGAGCTGAGGGCGAATGCTGTTCTGCAAGAGCTAAGGGTGAATGCTGTTCTGCAAGAGCTGAGGGTGAATGCTGAGGGCGAATGCTGTTCTGCAAGAGCGGAGGGCGAATGAGAGCGTGATATTAGACGTTAATGTAGTTTTTAATAAAATCATTTTTATGTAGCGCACATATAAGTGTCGTTATACCGACAGCGGACAAATCATCGCTATTGTGATGGATGCCTCCAAACGTCGCAATTGCAACACTTAGACATTGTGTCACACTTGCGACGTTTGGAGGCAGCTGTCGTAATAGCGACGATTTAGGGCATAGTGTCGCAACTGCGACGTCTTCCTCCAAACGTCGCAATTGTGACACTTTGTCTAAGTGTCGGTATTGCGACACTTTTCTCTAAACATTGGTATAGCGACAGTTTCGGGCGGGATTGAAAAAATTTGGGGAAATTTCCAACATTTGGTCAAAAGCGTCGGAACCAAGTGTCGAAATTTCCCCCAAATGTACTAGTGTTTAGAGTCCCATGCACTATTCTGGAGATGCATGAGGAGGAGGAGACTTGTAACAGTGCTGATGTAGCCATAGAAGAGCAACCATCATCATCAATAGATGGGGAAATCTCTGCAGTCCCATGCACTATTATGGAGATGCATTAGGTGGGGAGGAGACTTGTAATGTCACCGATGTAGCCATACATAACCATTATCATCAATAGATGGAAAAGTCATCAAGTCATCACACCAGAGGAAGGAACCCTTGTAGTAGTACAAGATGTTCCCAAGCTTTACCAAGGTATGCACATATGTCCATTTCCTATTATTTCAACACATCATATGGAGGATTATGGAAACATGATATCATGGAAAATGCATGACCTAGGGTCAAAGCACATTGCTGATTTGGAGCAGCAGACTGTCATTGCGCTAAGGAACCTTTATTTGTTCAAGGAGGAGATAGATAGTCATCCTAGTATATCATTGTTGAGCTGCACACAACTCTTAGGCTTGGAGTATATAATTTTGGAGGATAGGATGAAAATTATCCTTGGATGTACGTTTAGCATTATGCATGATCATGAGACAAAAGATGCACCATCATGGAGATCAACAACACTGTCATTGAGCAGTAGTGATGAGTTGGGGGCCCAACTATTATTGGGGCATTCTGATGACCATTATACTTGTGTGACATTGGATAAGCAGATGATTTATGGAGGACAACTTATGATGAATGACATCTTCCATTATTATGATGGATAATATTGATGAGCACTTCACATCTTGATGAGAATTTTTTTCCTACATCTTATTCGGATCCTTATGGGGTCAACTTGGTCATGGATGAGTGGTATTCATTTGGATATCTCCAGGAGATTTCATTTCAATATCCCATGAAATGAAAAAATAGAAATCTAATTTGGGAGGATGGTATTCTTTATTGGAAGGATGCCAATTTTGGGCATGATGATAGATACTCACCATTGGTTGGATGGGTGATGTTGATGAGAAAGAGGTTGGAAAGCCACTTGCAGATCTATGACAGTGCAGTGATGCAGCCCAAGGCTGCAAAAGCCCACATTCTCCATGCATAAAATGCATGGACATTCTTTTCCTAAAATAACCCTCAATTGGGACAACTCTAAATGCGGAAGCTATCTCATTTATTCAAAATAATGGTTACTGTCCACTTTGACAGTTACCTGGAACTTTAGTTTTATAACCCAAATAAAAGAGTTATTAAATTTAGGACTAAATTCCTCACTCATACATTATGGTTTAGAAAATCCAATATCAATCATGAACCATACCCGTTTATGATTTCAATTCTAAGGTTTAAAACAAACCCAAGTAAACTATATAATTTTTCACGGCCCCAACTTTATTTCACCTGCATATCATAACATTCTTCAAACATGAACTTTGGTTTGAAAAACTCGAAAGTGTCAATAGCCAAACTTCTGGACCCACCTTATTACTCACATCCTTGTGGAATTCTATTTAACCCAAAATTTATATTATAAAGTTAACACAACACTTACAACGTACCAATTCTGCCTATCACATATGCCAAGGCTCATTTATATGTTAAATCATATGTGGCCCACTTTTGTTTCAACGTACCTATTCATCCAACAGATGACGCTTCATCACACTTCAGCTCTATAATCCGATGATCATCGCATGATAAACTTGCATTTCTTTTAACGTACCTATTCCATTGTCGGGTCCACACCTCCGTTAACCACCACGCAACTTTCGAGCGCGAATGCTGTCAGATCTCAACTGCAATCATCGAACGACTATCATGTTCATTTTAACCCCGAAGTTTATTTCGCCAGAGCAACACGAAATAGGTTGTATTGTAAATCCACCATTGCGACGTGTCACTCATTGACCACTACGCGTTCAATCAAGCGAAAACCACTTACCATCCATTTGCTATGCAAAACCCACTCGTTGGTTTTAGAAACTTCTTTCACTGTTCCGGTTCATGATTCCACATTCTATTGATTCACAGTTCCACTTCTTTTCATTGTGGTCCTCTGCATACTTAATGAAACACTCGGTTCATCGACTCATGGTTCCATGGCAGAATATATAACCCTGGTAGCCATACGCAAATTCCAATTCAACTCTGTGAAATGGAAATTGATTCCAATTCAACTTCTGACAATTTCAATTTGGACCTTATTCTTCATTGACCACCTCTCATTTAGAAGCTGTGCAAAACCCTTTGGGTTTTCTGAAACTAATCCTCTGTTCCTTTTTGTTCCGATCCCGATCTACGTTCACTGCTTGATCAGATGTACTTCTGATGCATGTATCCAAATGCCGAATTGGAAATACTCATTTCATTTACTGTGTCATCGATCCTCCCAGTGATCGATGACTATAAATTCACCCAATTTCCTCAATTGTATATATACAAACCCTTATGCATTCAGTTCAAATCACAACCTTAAGCCTGTCTCGACGATTTTATCAGACTTTTCCATTGTATGCAGAACTACCATTTAAATCCTACGCATACATGTACTGTGCCAAAAACTTAATTCATACTATGAAACTATGAATTCATTTCCCTACACACAATCACACACTTAAGATCGAATTTTCTCCATACATATACAATTAAACAATTACAAATAATTCCTCTCTGGCCTGATATTCTGATCAATGGCCCATTCAGTCAACAAATTCCTCAAAATCCTCAAAGTCCTAAAATCTATCTTTTATCCCTAAGGATCCTCTTTAATCCCATAAAATCATGAAACTAATTCTAATTCTCAAATCTCAAATCTCTCATTCCCTATGAAATCTAAACTATCCTAATTCTCTCATGTTCTCCAATTATTCGGGAACATTTAAAAATTTCTCTCAATATATATTCTAAATGTCACTCAAAAAAATTAATAATTACATAAGAAACCAATATTCTTTTGAAAACACAAGACCCCTATGTTCATTAAAATACAAAGTATTTTCTGAACCTAATGCCCCTGCATCAGGCAGCAGGAGGCAAGGTTGCGTTGGCTACTCTTGAAAGAGTTTGGTCATCATATGACACATTCTATTTCAAAGAGTATGTTCGTGGATGGGACTTGGCATGGCACTTGCATCATATGGAAACAAGTAGTTTGGGTGCATTGTGTTGATATGACAATATTCATGTCAATCATCATGTTTTCACCTCATGATTTGTATGATGGAGGTGTGAGGAGGAAGCAATGGCTCTTATTTCTTTGGATACTCTTGGGAGAGTATGGGTTGAATTTTTCCCATAATTTGGAGAACGTTTCAGGAGAAAGGGATGGCACTATCATGGTGCAAAAGGGCTACTTCTTAGCCTCGGAGGATCATAAGGTACTTCAACTTTGGAAGGAATATCCCATATATCGCAGCATTATGGTAGATGAATTTGACATTTGGCATGTCAAAGGATGGAGCTATGAGATGACAAGATTCTTGTTACAAAGGCCAACAATTCCGTCACTTGGGAGCTTGGATTTGTTGATGGAGTGTTCCCAAGATCTCTTCACATATGATGCACTTGATGGACAAGTAGGAGATGAGAGTGATGGACTAGTGGATGGAGACATCTATTACCATGATATGATCTTCTTGACTTGGATTTCCAAGCATAAGAAGAGAGTTTTTCATGCAGTACATGGGTCATCCCTCTTCATGGGAGTATGTCATACCACTATGGAGGGCTCATTCATGGATCTTATTATCAGATTATTCTCAGTACATGGTAAGGGTTGTGATTTTTCACTTGTTGATTATCTAACATAGTATTTGAATTCTCTTTCCATTTATATACAGTGCATTGCTCCACAAGAGGGAAAGATTCTATTTGGGCTTCATGGCCTTTGTAATACCAACATCAGTGATGGAGATAACCATCTCTTCTATGGCTTTGGGAAAGTGTTGTACTATTTAATGTATGATCAGTTGATACACAATGCCATTTACTATTTATTAGTAGATGAGATGATATGCACAACTAGCAAATTGTTGGGAAACAACTTGTCATGCTATATTTTGAAATAACAATTATAAAAACTGCGCCGTGACCACTTGGGAAACTATTGGTACCTTCCAACACTACATGAAAAATTTAGTACTTTTCTCATTTGGATTCCATATGACGATAATGTCATATTAATTTTATATGGGATGATCTGGGAAATAACTAAAGAGTGGGTATTTGAGGATCCAAATTCATTTTTGCTTCATGAAAACAACATTATTGCAGGCCAAATTCAGCAGCAACTCCACACTTATCATAAGTGGAGAGAGAGAAAAAGTGGGATGGAAAATTTGATCCATCATGTTCAACTATGCAGCCCACCTACTTTGCATGAGCTTAAGGTGGAGGAGATATTTCATGAGTTTCCATGTTGGAGGGTGACTCACATTTTGTGGATGATAGCGTGGGGTTTGAAGCTTTACATGGGAAGGAAGGTTCCCAGTCATTTGCTGATCACATGCCTCAAGAAGGCCTCTAGACCACATATAGTTTCTTCCATGGACATTCCACTTGTTCATGATGAGAGCCATTTGGACTTTTCACCAAAGGCATACTTATACACTTGGGAGGAGAAACTTGGAGACTTATTGATGAGACAACATATTGTTCATTGGAGGAACTTATCATATGAGGATGCTACAGGCAGAAGAGGAGAGGCTCTTCAGTTCTATCCTTTCAGTTGCTTGAGGACATGCAACATTTGGGAGGGGAGGACTGTAATATTCCTAAATTAGCACATAGCTAATTGGAATATTAAAGTTTTGATTTTACTCTTAGATAGAGGAATAAGAGGGTATGGAGACCCATATATCTCCTCAGTATTAATAAAGACACTCATAGTGTGAATGGAGGTCATCTAAAAAGCTGGATTGAAGACCCTTAGGTGTGAAAAGGGGCTAGAGCATGAAGACTAGGTCAACTTTGACCAAATCAACAACGTTATTATGGAGGAGTGGCATTCATGGTGGGACAACTCAATTTTGGAGGGAGATTGAATGCATGGAGGTAGTGACCTAATTGAGTGGGGTGAAAGTTGAGGAATCTCATCACTTGTTTAAGGAAGAGGATGGCAACCATTTGGGGTTATGTTTTGGATTATTATTTTGTATATGGTCTATTTAGACTTGTGCTCTCTTAAACAGTTTAGCTAAGATTGCAGTGTTGTTTAGCACAGGGTGTTCCCGGTCGGGAATCCCACCTATTTCCTTGAGAGGCCTCTTGGAAGAGTATTGCACTACCTTTTCCACTATCTGGCATTAGGACAAGCTACATCTTTGTTGTATAATGTAGTTTCTGCAGAGTATTGTGTTGTGCTGCAGGGTGCAACAGTGGAGAGTTGATTTGGGTCACTTCCTTGCTTGATTTCAGTCGGAGGAAAGTTTCCTTCCATTGGGAGGCCAACAAAGAGGGCCCTTGAGAATTATTTCATCATCCAACATCAGGCTAAGGTACTGCTATCAGTTATAGTGCAAATTTCTGAAGAAACCACATTATTTCAGTGTGCAGTTGCAGTAGAGGGTTTGGAACCCTAGTTGGGGGAGATAGATTTTCAGTGAGGGGGATCAACCTCTCTTCTGGAGAATATATATGAGGAGTTTTCATACATTTCCAGATCATATCAACAACCTCCTTTTACCTATCTATTTGTAGAGATTATTCAGCCCTAGGGCCAAATTTGTATTTCTTCTTTTTTATGTATTTTAGGAAACCCTTCCCGGGGTATCTTGGAAATGTGCTTGAGAGCTTAGATATATGTTCCCGACATTGTTTGAGCTATATAACAACAAAACCATATTGATATATCATTTATGTAGTATTTATTCCCTAAAAATGCGTTGGCTTAGCTCATGACATTTGTATGGCAACTATTTCTCATGTATTGACATATTTCTTAGTAGAGGCTTGTTTTCCATTGCTTTAGTGACTTGATCCTCAAGATCTTGTGCCTATTATTTTCTGATATGTTTAATAAGATGGTTGTACATTTGTCTCATATCATGGTGTGTTGATTCATTCACTTCTATTTCCATTATTGTGTTCAAATATTGCTGCTTCCCCATTTGGGAATATTACATCAAGGAACTGATTCTTCTCCAAAGAAAAACCAGAGAAAAAATAAGGGGGATGATTCTCATATTCTAGTGGTAAAACCATCTGTGAATTTGTGATTTATAAATAAAATGAGCGCAATTCTCAAGTGATGATTGGGAGTAGAATCCCAATCAATTATTCCTTGGAGACAAAGAAGAGAGGCAGCGAAAATAGGGCTTGGGTGAAGAAAGAGGAAATAAAGGAGGAGTTCCCTCTAGTCATGCAGGACCAAGAGAAATTATAATAGAGTGTAAATAAAAATATGGAAAAAATAGTCATATCAGGACTCGGCCAATGAATATGTGGAAGAAAAAGGAGGAAATTATATGTAGGGGGAGTAGATCATCTGGTTCTCTTCATTAAAGGAAGATAATGGACTCAAGTGAGGACAATTGAATCAGATGCAGGGGTTAAAAATAATTGGATGAAGAGATGCATATGAAAATTAGAGGCATGACTAAATCCTCATGCTGATTATGCTAATAAATTTGTTTATTTCAAATGTATCAACATTGCAATAAAGAGGAGAGTGCAACTAGCATTTTCTCAATGGGAGTACACAACAACATTGTATGTTGTGTTGTAAGAAGAAGAGAAGATGCAACATAAACATGGAATGATAAGAGGACCAAAGTCTAAACTAGGTCCACATGATTGGTCCCCGAGCTGAAGAGAAGAAGTAGATGCAGAAGATAAGAGAGAATTGACTCAGGGGGATCTGATTTAGTAGCAGTAGTAGGAAAATATTTATCATCAGGAAGAAAGATTGTTCAGGAAATGAAAGGTTTGCATCTTGGGTGAAATACCCTTATTTAATTTAAGTTTTGAATTTGATTAAGCCTAGAAATATAGTGTTCATGACCACAATTGGTACAAGATTTGCATGTCCCTTAACTTTCAATTGTTATAAATATGTCAGTTGGTAGTATGCGGGTCATATGGAGTAACCTTTCGTGTAAATGAACATCTATTTTTTATAATGAGTCATGGAAGTTTTAATGGTACATTTTCCAATTTGTATAATTTTAAGGTGAAATTAGTATCATTTAAGCAACCGTCCCTATTCGGGGAAGAATTATATCAAGGGGAGTAGTGTTGATTTTTAGGATGCTTAAGAAAGTGAGCACAACCTCTGAAACAATATCGATAGTGAAGATTAAGCCTAAATGCATCACTAATGGATAGTATTTGCAAAAACAACAATACCATTTACAGTTTTAATTGCTATCAAATTTTGTTTTAATTGGTAGAAAATATGCATTGGCAGAGAGAGTCATCCAACAACCATAAGGTGACTAGAACTGGATGATATTTCATAGAAAGAGGCAATATTTGTTCAAGGGGGGCATATCATAAATATCCAGTTCCCAGAGTAGAAAATACTATTAGAAGACAAAAGGGCTTGTTTTAATAATTCTTAATTCTTGTAGGTGTATTTATTTATGATGTTTGTAGCTAAGTGTGGATGGAAAACTTCAAGTTCCTCATCAAGGAGATATCAACCCTTGATAAGATAATTCTACAGAGAAAAATGTACATAATTAGTGTGAACCTCAATCGATAATTGAAAGGGGGATAATAAGAATCTTGAGTCATTTCCCATTGATGTCAAAGGGGGAGAGTATGTTGTGATGGCCCATGCAGAGGAGAACTCCATTGGGGGCTCATGCAAGGAGATGTATGGAAGTAGTGTCAGGATTGTCCATCGCCGTGGAGAAGCGATGAGGTGTTTCCATCAACGCCAAAGGGGGAGATTGTTGCACAATTGACATTGTTAGGATGGTTAGTGGCATCTAGTGTGTTGGCATTGATGTGAACTAGACTAGCATTGATGTCAACTAGGATAGCAGTGATGGAAACTGGGACAACATTGATGTGCATGGTGTGTCAAGCTCAGGGGGAGTTCCATGGTTGTTGCATGTTTTGGTAGGAAACCATCGTAGTAGAAGAATATAAAAAGAAGCTATAAAATATTATATCTATGATGGTTTGTTGGCTCGAGCTTTGAAGGAGTTTTTTCCTTAGAAGTTTAGCTCAAAGGCTCATGGAAATGGCATAGTTTGATCTTGGGAAGAGGTTTCCAACGGTATGCTAAAGTCCGAAAATGGCTTCTGGGTTCAAAATTTATTTCTAGTCAAAGTTAGGGCCCAAAGTCAAAGTTGCAGAGATAAAATTGGAGTAGGGTCAAAGTGGTGACCAAGTTTGGTGTATTTCCAAACGAAGTAGAGTAGGTAGCATATCCATTAAAATAAGGTTGGTAAAAAATGGCTACCTATATAACAGTGGAAAAGGCATTGATTGGCACAATATGAAGTGCGCAAGGTACTACCATGAAAACTCATCCTCGAAGAGTTTTCCCGGAAGGTTCAAAGGGTGCACAAGAGTTAAGTCTCAGGCTAACTAAGAAACAAGCGGACATGATGAGACAACGTAGCAATAAAGCACATTTTTATTGGTCAACGTAGGTACCTCTTCGTAGCTAATCCGAGTGGGAGTACCCCGGAAGTTTTAAAAGGAACACATAAGAGGATCATGAGGGATGACATAAGCATGATGTGGAAGCATAGAGGACACGTGGTAGGAAGATTCAACATTTTTGGGTGGCCTAGTGGGCCAAATTTAGGTGACACATGTCACCACTCAGGAGGTGCCATGTGGGGTGGATGACATCATCTCGAAATGGCTACCACGAAAGGTTTCAAAAGAGACCAGAGAGGGAGTTGTGAGCTAACTAGGCATCGAGATAGGTGGAGTATGTAGAGGTAGTTATGGAAGAGCACATGAAAAATGAAAAAAGAATCAGGAAGTCCCAAAGAACATGTAAGCCCAGAAGGCTTACCCCAAAGGAAAACAAAGGTGTGCTAGGAGATATGGTCGGGATAACAGTGTTGGGAGACATACATTTTTCTGAAATTTGACAGTTCCATAAAATGATGACAAGCACACCGAGGTTTTGGTTTTGCGGTGATTTTGCGTGTTAAGTGACCACATGCCTTCAGGAAAAAATACAAAGAAAAGGTGTCGAGATAGGAAGGAATTGTGGTGGCATTACAAGTCAATCCTGAAGGAGAAGGATGGAGGCTAAATCTGGCCCAAGACTTGGTCCTGTGGGTGCCATTTGATAGAGGGAATGGAAGAGTTGATGCATGTATATTAAGCCCTCGAGGCTACAATAAAGAGAGGTACTCAAGAGATATATTGTAGTGGTTATGCAACATTTTCACATGCTATTGCAACAATGGGCCTATGGGATATTTTCAATGAAAAATGTTGTAGGATTTGGGATGTATGAAAAATAACTAAGTTCATATGTTTAAATAGCTTGGACGGGTCAAATAATTTGGGAAATATCCTCAATATTTGGTAGTTATGCCAAAATTGGCTATTCATGATGATTGGAACATACATGCATTTAAATAATGAAAGGGTCAGAAACTTGAATTGAGAGTTGGAGTCAATGAAGTTGTAAAAGGCTCTTGATCAAGATAGTGAAGGACAATGATGCACATGAGAAAATTATTGAATATTTTATTTAAACACAATTATCTATACCTGATCTCCCTTGCACACTATAAATAATTTAATGAAAAATTTTGGGTGCAAAAGATCCAATCAAAAGCTTAGATTTCCATGTGAAAGTACATCCTAAGCATTGAAGATCCATGTTGCTTGTACAACATGAATTCAATGGAGGATCTCTTTGAGTCTACAATTTGACTGAGAATTAATTCTCAGTATGGGACACTCAAGTGGCCATTATTTGCATTAATTGAGCTGTAGTGGCTAAGAAATTTTATGCAATAACAAAATGGAGAGCCTTGTTGCAGAATGAGATTGACCATACAATCATTTCCTATGTAGTATAGGAAGCTATGCAATATTACACAATTGGATATCATGACTAACATAACAACCGAGCATTGTTCCTTATGTTGTAGAGGAAAAAAACCTTATATTTCAATTGTGCATATGTGGGGGGATGCAACATTGTTGAGTGAGTTGCATGGAGAGATATGTGTGTGAGAGTGTGCCTGTGGAGAAGAGAAGGCCGAGACGAAAATGTTGAATGCATGAGGGATGAAGAGTATATAATAGAAATATGTTTCATAGTGGTCAATGAGTGAAAATAATGATGCGTATGATACTAAAAAAAGAGGGCCAAGAGATGTTAATGCAAAGTTGATAACATGCAGAGTGGATGCCATTTATAGTGAATATCAAGTTCCTTATTGAGTGTGGGTTAGATCTGGAAAAACATGGATTATTTGATTCCATATTAGTGGGTATATGAGGAGAGCTTGAAGGCCTGTTCCTCTTGCGAGTGAGTGCTTGCATAAATCCATGAATTTTCTGCTTCATGATAAGCTGATCAAGTGTTTCCAGAAGAAGGGCGTTGGTGCTTCCTTCTAGTGGGTGCTAGCAAACAATCTAAGGGATTTGGTGCTTCCTGTGAGTGGTGGCTCACAAATATTGATATAATAGAGTAGGAGCTCATATTTATATCAAATAACAAGCAAGCTTTGGTGGTTTCTCTCCCGAAAGGGTTTCCATGTTAAACCTCAGTGTCTTATGTGTATGTTTCCCTTCGTGTGTGTGCTTATGTTTTGGTTTATTTATTTGTTGCACACATTTTGATAATTATTGCTCATATGATCGTTTCCAAGTTTGAATATTTAATATAAATTGGAATAAAATTTTAATATAGCCTTAATATTGTTTTACCGCCACATCTCAGTACTAAACATTGTTTCCAACATTGCCAGCTACTCATACAACTGATCCTAAACATTGAATGATGTATTCCACACATCTTGTGGATCAACATGTATCTAGTGATAAATGGAATTAAAGTAGATTTTGTTGATTAGTTTCACGTGTTGGAAATACTGAGAGGGGGTGGGGTGAATCAATATTTCTTATCAATTAGCACTTATAAATATTTTCAGAGCATTAGTTAATCTTCAATTATTCTTGATCTTTCTCTAGTAACAATAGTAAACAATAGAACACAATAGGCACACAAATTTTAGGTGCAAAACCCCCTTCGGGTCAAAAACCACCGAACACTTTTCTACTAAATTCTTTAATATTAAGCCCCAATTAAAATGAAAGGCACAACTTCCTAGAATTCCAGAAAATAATTATTCTCCAGATCCCACTGGAAGGATGCCCCAATGCCCTGGTTTCTTCAGTAGTCAACTGATTGGATTCCTCGACATCCTAAACTGACCTGCCACCCTGAAGTGTTCACAGGCTCCAACATGTAGGTGAATTCATGTACCAAAATAGCACCTCCCTACCACCCTATAATGATTATAAATAACACAAGAGTGTGGACTCCCGTACTAGGGACAATGCTCCACGGTACAAAATGATTCACAATGATTTTCTTGAACTAGAATAATCACCCAATCACACTATGACCTGCAACCCAACCATAACATTATCCAAAAATGACACTTATACCTCCCAACAATGCCTCTCAAACTCTAGGCATATTGACTCTTTTAAAATTTTACAATGATGATTTTTACAATACTGACTTTTGACACGACCTGATACTTGACTTGACACTACTTTGAACACTAGTAGCTATTGAGGTATTTTTGTGCTTTCTTCAAGTAATGGTACTTTGACGTTGGTCCTTCTAGTATGTGTCTAAGTTGTCCTATTATGTCCTCCTTCTTGCACATGCATTAATGGAAAAGAACCAAGCCAATATACAAACAAAATACTTACACTGTCCTGCAAACCATATGCCATAGAAATACTCAAAATTAAAATGTAAATGCGTTCAACATTTGTGAACAAAACCAAATAAAAATAAATACAAAATACTTACAGTGTCCTGAAAAAACACATGATAGAGATTATATTCAAATTAAAATTCAAGCACTAATCATACATACCTTGTTGTAGCAGCCTTACCCTTGACTGTTGATGTGTTGTCCTTACTGCAGTGATCTTTGAATGAATATTTTTTCTTTCCTTCCAGAAGCTCGATATTGAATTTGTTGTATCTATGTAATTTCAGATCTCCAAGGTCTAAAATTGCATCTTGTGGTAGCCCAATAAGTCCTCTTTCCAACCCCATAGGTCTGATCAATATTGGATTCTTCAAGAAATAGTTATGCCCAATCTCCTACGATGATATGATTATAGACTGGTTCAGTAGAGCGAACTTGTACAGAGTGCCACATGTCACTGTTTCAACCTTTGGTCCTGGAAACGATATCTAAAAAACCAATTTCTATTCTCTTTCTGTTACTTTTTACAAAAATTGAATCCAACTCTCAGAGATAAAGTTATGCTGATTTTCCCAAGGTCACTTGTTTGACATGAAATTCGGGAGCCTGCAAAAAACCCTAACTTCCTCAAATCATATCTTCGAAAATATAGATAACCAATATATGAAATTTGGTCGCACACTTCATCAAGATTTTGGCTCAAATGGGTTTTATTTTTTAGCATCTAAAGCTTCAGAAAAAATTTATAGCGATAATGCCACAATGACCTATTTTAAGTAGTGAAATCCTTGCATCCTGAGGATATGAGGGTCACAATTTATATAAATGCTTAGATTGAGAGGGTCTTCAACAGGTGAAAGTTGGAGGGATTTTAGGAGTTTAAAAAATTATTAATTATTGAATATTTAGTGACCACAACCAATGATTAGTGTCATGCTACAACCATGGGGTTTTAGCCCACTATCTAGGGTTACTAATTTCAAACACGAATATCTCTTAAACTGTGAAGAATTACGTGGTGTGCCATATATCAATAGAAACATCTCGACAAGTAGAAACCATTCAAAATATACTTGACTTAGAATAGTGTAAGTTTTCAAGTCAAAATTACCATGCAATATCGGAGTAGCCCCTGGTGCTGCTTGGGTTGACATTAATGACAACCATTGATCAACAATCTCCCCCTTTGGCATTGATGGAAACACAAGTACTCCCCCTGCAATCATGAAACCTCTTCCTACAACATTCTCTCCCCATTTATCATAACTCACCCTGACAAACCGTGGGAAAATTTTAGGGGCTAATATTCGCACATGGGCTAATTTTCCATGCTTTTTACAAAAAAATATTTTCCATTTTCCATTTTTTTAAAAATCGATTTGCCCAAACTTTATAGTATAAAATTATTTTACCCTAAAAATCACCAAATTTTTATATATACTAATATAAAATTATTAGAAAACTAAATAGTTTTATAAAACCAACATAATTTTTTTTACAATTTACATATTTGGGACTACCAAGATTCGCCAAGGTTTCTAAACTTTAAGATAAATGTCCATCCTTAAAATTTTCCCTGGGTCAGAAACGTCATCTTGCGGAGCTGTACACACCTCAAATCCGTTTTTTTAACTTAGGTAGATAAGAGAAAGAGTCTAATGATAACTTTGGAGAATCCCAAGCTTTGGGCGAATATACTCAAATGCTTCAAGAGGTAATGGTTTGGTAAATATGTCAGCAATTTGTTCCTTTATGCCAACATATTCAAGCTTGATATTCTTTTCGGTGACCTTCTCTCTAACAAAATGATATCTGATTGGAATGAGCTTTGATTTGGAATGCATCACATGATTCTTGGAGATATTGTTGGCACTGGTGTTATCGCAAAACATGGGAATAGGCTCATAAAACTTGACTTGAATATCTTGCAAAGTTTGCTTCATCCAGAGAAATTGAGTACAAAAAGTTACTGTCGCGATATATTATACTTCTAATGTGGATAACGAGATTGAAGACTACTTTTTACTTAACCATGAAACAAGGAAACCACCAGAATGCTGCTCCACTAGTACTTTTTTGATCATAAAAACTTCCTACCCAATCTAAATCTATATAAGCTTGGATAACTAGATTATTTCCTTTGGGATACCATAAACCATATTCTTTTGTGCCCTTAACATATAGGAGAATTATTTTTACGGCAATAATATGAGATTCTTTTGGTGCTTCTTGGAATCTTGCTACTTGTCCAACTGCCAACATTACGTATGGCCGAGAAGTTGTCACATATAGAAGATTTCCAATCATAGATCTATACAACCTCTGGTCCACATCCTTTGACGAATCATCTAAACTTAACTTGCAACTTGCTACCATTGGGGTAAGGAAATGCTTGCAATCTTCCATCTTGAATTTCTTGAGCGTTTCCTTGATGTAATTGGTTTGATATATAAATATTCCTTTATCCTGTTAAGATATCTGAAGACCTAAAAAGTATGTCAACTTTGCAAGTAGAGGTATTTCAAAATCACTTTGCATATTTGTGGATTTTGTTTTTCTTAATCTATCATCATTTCTTCCAAAAATTATATCATCTACATATACCTCGATAATTGTTAGGTTATCTTGATCCACTTTCACATAGATATTGTTGTCAGTGCTTCCTTTCTTGAATCCTTGTTGATGTAGATATCCATCAAGACAAGCATACCAAGCTATAGGAGCTTTCTTGGGACCATATAATCCCTTCTTTAATTTGCAAACATAGTCTTCTTTTTTAGAGAGCAGAAAAAATTTGGGTTGTTCAATGTAAACTTCTTCTTCCAATTCACCATTTAGAAAGGTTGACTTAAAATCCATTTGGTAGAACTTGATTTTTCTCGAGCATGCATAAGTGAGAAACATTTTGATAGCTTCCATTCTGGAAATGGGAGTAAATATTTCTTCAAAATCAATTCCTTCAACTTGTGCATATCCTTTGTAGACTAATATTTCCTTATTCTTGGTAACCTATCCATCCTCATTCAATTTGTTTTTGAAGACCCATTTAGTTCCAATAATATTTTTATCCTTTGGTCATGGAACCAATTCCCAGGTATTGTTCTTCTCAATTTGATCTAGTTCTTCATTCATAGCTGCTACCCAGTGTTCATCTTGACTAGATTCCTCAAAATTGCTAGGCTCAAAATTTGCTAAAAAATCAAGGTGGGCTTGTTCTGATGAACGAAGCTGTCGACTTCTTTTGGTTCCAATTCCTTCATTTATGTTACCGATGATTTGATTTTACAAATGATTCTTTTGACACCATTCTTTTAAAGCTGTTGGATAATTTTCTTGTACATCCTACTGATCATTTCTTATTTCCTCTTGGTTGACTGTTGTTTACTTATTTGATTAGTCTTGTTTTGGAGCTTCTTCTCCATCCTTCATAGATTCTCCCTTAGATCCCTCAGATTTGATTGAAGGGACAATCTCATCGTCATCCTTTGTAACACAGCCTTCATCAAAAATACCATTTATGCTTTCCACTATTTAATTTCCCCTCAGATTGTAGCATCTATAAACCTTACTTTTGCGTGAATAGCCAACGAAAATACCTTCATCAACACAGGAATCAAACTTGCCCAAATTTTTATCTTCTCTTTTGATGTAGCATTTTCTTCCAAATATTTTGAAGTATTTGACGGTAACCGGTCTTCCTTTCCATAATTCGTATGGAGTCATGCTACAATTGTTCCTTAGCAAACCTATGTTTATAATGAATACAACTGTATCGATTGCTTGAACCCAGAATTTATCATCTAATTTTGAGTCATTTAACATTGTTCTGGCCATTTCCTATACAGTTATGTTTTTTCTTTCAACCACTCCATTTTGTTGCGGTGTTCCGGTTGTTGAGAATTTCCTTTTTATTCCATTTTCATCATAGTACTACTGAAATACCTTGGAAATGAATTCTCCACCATTATCTGATATCAGGCATTTGATCTTTAAATAAGTTTCATTTTCAACCAATTCCTTATAGATTCTAAAACACTTAAATGCCTCAGTATTTTTCTTTACGAAGCTGACAGGTGTCATTATGGTGTAATCCTCTATCATAATTTAGCATAAAATATAATTCTCCATATAAACCTTTTGTTATCATAGGACCAAATAGAATAGTATGTACTAATTCCAATGGACGTGATGCAAAGTGTTCTTTTGTCTTGAACCCAACTTTTTTTCTTTTGTGATTCAAAGTGTTCTTTTGTGCCAACAAGATTCACATATCGTATTGGTAGGTTTTGAAATTTTAGGCATTTATCTTACTACTTCCTTCTTACTGATCCTGACCAAATTGTCAAAATTTATATGTCCCATTCGTTTGTGCCATAACCAACTTTCTTCTTCTTTCACCAGAAAGCACCCTTTAGCTGTCTCATCCAAAATATATATGTCATTTGGAGCTCTTCTTGTTGCAACCACAATTTAACTGAACTTGTCTTTCCCGATTTCACATTTCTTAGAGTTAAATAGCAACGTGTGTCCTTGATCGCACATTTTTCCAACACTGAGTAGATTGTGATTCATATTTTCAACCAACAACACATCTTTCACTAATGCATTCTTGCTTCCAAGTGTGATTGTACCTACTCCTATGACGTTTGAAGACCCGTCATTTCCAAAAGATACTATTCCATCCTTATTTTCCTTCAAGGATATGAAATTATTCCTATCTCCAGTTATATGAGTTGAGCAACCACTATCAACATACCAAACGTTTCTGTTGCTTTGAGCCTTGAGAGAGATAGCACATTTTTCAGTCTTCTTTTTCATATTTGTTCATTATGATTTTGCAAGAATTTCTTTGAAGAAATTCCAAGTATGCAATATTTAGCCAGGTATCCAAAAATTTTACATTTGTAACATTCAACATCATCTCTCAAAAGATCAAATATGTTAATATACTGCTGAGTTCTGGAATATCCATTTCTGAAAGATCTCCCAAAACCATATTTATTCCAAACATACGTGCAACATTCTATATCTCTATGTCCAAACCTTCCACATGAATAAAAATGACCATAGAGGATAGATTGATACTTGGGAGGAAATTTTCTTCAAGGAATTGCCTTCCATGGTTCTTCCTGCAAGTCCTAATCTCTTGAGTTGGCTGGGAGGTCTACCTGCTTGTTATATTTTTCATATCCATCTTCTTTTGTTGTCATAGAAGGACTTGGCTCCTTTTCAGATTTTTCTTTGTAACCAAGACTAGACTTGTCACTATTTGATCGTTGATTGTTGATGATTTCTTCCAATGCCTTGGAGTTGTTGGTGTAGTTTTGAATATTTTTTCCATTTTTTACTTGCTTTCGCAGAGAAACTATTTCAACTTCCAATGCTTCTCTTTCCTTTTTGCTTTCCTTTAATTCTTCCCTGAGTGATTCTTCAACTCGTTTGTATTATTCAAATTTGATTTTAAGATTTAGTACATGTTCCCTTTCTATATTTAATCCATCTTCAAGAGTGTTGACATGTTTCTTCTAGACCTTGAGCTCTTTGATAACCCTGATCACTTTGTTTTGAAATTCAACCTCAGTCATCTCTTGTTCTTCGTCAGATGCTTCTTGCTTATTATGCTTGGCCATAAACAATACTCTTTTGTTGCTTTCTTCTTCGTTATAATTGTGTTCATCAGATGAGGAGCTATCTTCTTTGGAGAAGAAACTCTTATTAAGACATTTATTCTTACCTTTCTTATTGAACTTCCTTAGACCTTTATTTCCTTTCGTAACAACCTCATTTTTGTGAGGACACTTGGTTGCAAAATGCCCAACCTCACCACAACTGAAACATATCAATCGAAGTTTACCTTTGAATTTCCCCGTACCTATTCTCATTTTTCACGTGAAGTAGGTAAATTCTTTATCTGAAAATTATTCTTCATCTTCTTCCTTTTCTTCTTCCTTACAACTACAAGTTTTCGCTTTTGGAGTAGGCTTGTCCTTACTAGTTTTCTTGGATGCGGCGAATGCTGTTTCTAGGTGAGATGTGTCGTCCTCTTCTTCAATCCTCATTTCATATGCCATAAGAAATCCATGTAATTCATCTTTGTTGACATTGGCTAGATTCGAATTATAATCCAAGACAGATACCTTTGTGTTGAATCTTGCTGGCAAGCTTCTAAGGATCTTTCGGACAACAATTCTCATGTTGACAGGTTCTCCCAAACCTTCCAATGCATTTGTTATTTCATCAAAACATTGTATTTATGCATCAATATCTTCATCTTCCTTCATTTTTAGTTGCTCAAATTTTTCCTTGTAAATTCGAAGCTTTGCTTCTTTCACATTTGAGTCACCTGCATATATATTTTCAAGCTTGCCCCATACTTCTTGTTGGAATGAGGCTCCCTAAGCTGCAAAATTTGTATATTTTTTGTATTAAGTAGTATAATGCAAGGGTTTTGGGTTGGGTCAAAGCCCCGAGCGCATTGTAATGGGTCAAAGGGTAGGCTAGGCTATATCGATATAAATAGATGAATAGTTTGAGTATATAAGTAGGCATGAATTAAGACTGATGCTACATGCGAACTATTAGATTTGTTTTGGGTTGTTTTGGGTAAGGACTCCTACTGGCTGTGTGAGCGGAGATCCTCAGTCCTGCTGTGTGCGGACCCCGCTAGGATGTGTGCGCGGGTTGGTTTTGGTTATAAGTGAATCTGAATGTTAATGAATGTGAAGTATTGTTAAAGTATCTATGTGTTATCTGGATCAATGATGTTTACTGCTGAAGCGTATCTGTGATGGTTATTTTGCTGTGAATACTTCTGTCCTATCTATTTATGTTGCGAATGTATCTGTAGCTGCGCTTATGATATTATGTGCGGGAAATTTCTTATACGCACATGGATGCGACTATAATGATAAGATATGTGAATGGTAACAGCTCTGTTATGGTTAATAATTGATTATACTGATAAAAGCCGACGAATAGAATTACTCTATGTGAATTCGATAAGTTGTGAACATAGATATGCCCCGACTTACCTACTCTCTCTCAGGGTGTGGAAACCTGGTTCCAGCACCCTCCCATACTGCTTCGGGTGAGACCTTGACCTGCGCAAGTACGTAATTTCCAAAAGGGCTAGTAGTATAGGGGTTTTTTGGCAACCCTTAACCTTTGAACCTAGGTCAGGACCCCTCAAGCCAAAAAATGGTTCCGTTGCCGAGATCGGGAGCATTTTGAGAGAGAGATCAGGTAATGCCAAGGGAACACTGGAGACCTGAGAAGCTAGAAATCGAGGACTGGTTTGAAAGACATATTCAAGAATTCTCTGTAAAAGAGAATCGCAACGCGAAGTTGACAGTTGAGAAGTGGAAAAATAAGCACATTTTTACTGAAGTATATGAAATTTTCTTTGTAACCTTTGCACACAAACTGCAGGAGTGACTAGCCAGTCTCGTAGATTTCCAGATGTGTTGGAAGGATGAGAAGGTCACACAGTGGACTCCAGAGTTGATCCAACAGCTGGAAATGACTGAAAATATGATCACTCGTACTGTAGATCGCTGGGTAGATAACGTGTTGGGTGGGTTCATGACAAAATTCGTAGTTGATCAGTTCATTTCCTATTCTGAGGCAGAGCGGAGGTTCTTCAAGGGTTTCCTGGGTAAGTTCTTGAAAACATTTCCATTGTTAATCAAAATATTACTGTGTGAAAAGGGAATTCTGTGCAGCCACACCGAGTGAATGACCCCTGATCTAAGTGAGAGCACAACAAGAAGTGGTAAATATCACCGAAATAATCAAGAAGGAGATAGACATGTCTATAGTCTATTAAGAGAATCGGCTACACATATCCCTCCAACCACACCACCTTCAAGTCAACATAGGGGTAGGAACTCACCCATACCTTCACCACCACTAGAAGATGATATGGCCTCGCACATGAAGCTACCTACCTTCAAGGGTGTAGGGGATGAAGATATGGACCGATTTTGATTTTTCGCAGATTCAGTATGGGTTGCGCAGACTGTGGCTTTCGACACTGAAAAGAGGGTGCAGCTATCGCTTGCCTTTGAAGGAAGGGCCTTGGATTGGTATATGGGGTACATAGGACAACACGCATATCCATATATTCAAGAGATTAAGATGACGTTAAAACAACAATTTCGAAAGCCTAAGTCCTACTCTCAAATAGTGGTCGACTTAAAAGGCTTTAGACAGGGACCCACTGAATTGGTATGGGAAGCTGATCAGCGGTTGAAAAAGGTTATCAGAGATGGGGAATTTCAGTTTGATGATAGGAAGCACAAGGAATGGTTTATCGCTATGCTTCTACCTCACCTACGTGGACCTATGGGTCAGCAATCGATTGCAACGCAAGAGAAGGCTTTGGAGATTACTATGAAGCTAGAGGCTGCATCGAGGGACGATGCTCAGTTTGGGGTGCAACAGATACAGGGAAAACTGGAGGAAATGCACATAGAAATATAGAATCTGTGAAAGGAACAAGGGAAATAGGCTAGTCCAGACATATGGTGCATACGATGCAGGGTATCCAATCATACCAAGGACCAGTGTCCTCTGCTAGCAGATTACATGCAGGCTGGGAGACCCAACCCATTGCGTCCTAAGGAGGCTGTGGGGCTAAGTGGTCCAATGTTATGGTGTTTTTATTGTCATGTTGCCGAGATACATGATACTAACCATTGTCCCCGTCTGGGTGCTTACGTTCCAGAATTGAAGCAGCAATGGTGCTGATTCTGCTCCTCTGTGGGGCATGAAGATCATAATTTCCGAACCTATGACTTGACGATAGATCGAGGAAACCTATACAGGGTATAGGTTGACCCTCCTTCACCACTATCTCCCTCAAGAAGAGAAGGCTCCCCAGCCAGGGGCAGGGGAGGGGGAAGGGGTGGAGGTGCAGGTCGGGGAAGGGGACATTTGATTTGTTACAACACTAGGGAGATAGGGCAATTTGCGAGGGATTTTCCAAACCCTGTGCAACAATCTTGTCATTATTGCAGAGAATTGGGCCACGTGATTGATGATTTTTTGATTATGATAGAAAAAATGCAGGAAAAACAACATATACCTACAAAAAATGTACAGAGGGTTAAGGCAGAACCGCGTGATGAAGGACCAAGTGTTAATGTCATAATTTGCAGTGGCATGGCTACGGGAGGAGCTGAAGAGAAAGCTGAAGCTGAACCTCTTATCCGGAAAGCAGCTATCACATAGGAAATTCTGGACCTACAAAAGGAAAAGGAAACCTTTATCGCAGCTCGCAGAGACTTTACTAAGGATGAGGCGGCTATTTCAAAAGCTCCAGCAAACCTGAAAATAGATGATGAAGTTAAACCATTTCTAAAAGCCTATATGAAGCTACTATGCAACCAAAAGGCAGTAGAAAATCTACAAGCACTAATAGACAACTGCGCAGAGAGAACTAACCCACCCCTGGAAGTTAAGGATGTGCATAAACTTTACAAGCATAAGAAACGCACCAGTAGGGAAATGCAGCTAACAACACAGATTAGTGACTGTGAAATGGATCAGGTTATCTTGGAATTGGGATCAGATACGAACGTATTGCCCAAGAAAAATTGGCATCATATGGGAAAGCCTAAGTTGGAATGGTCCACTATCCAGCTGCGCATGGCTAACCAACAAAAGATCATACTATTGGGGAGGTTGTCAAAAATTATGGTAGATATTGCAGGAGTTAGGGTCCTAGCCGAATTTGAGTTAATTTAGATTGTGGAAGATGCGGACCCCTATCCTGCGCTCCTAGGATTGGATTTGGCAATAGACATGGGAGGTATTATCAGCCTAAAGGAAAGAAGCATGGTGTTTGAGAATGAAGGTACAAGGGTGATAGTCCCCGTAGACCCTGCGGGAGGAGAATGGTATACAGAACTAATGCGTGAAGAGGAGGATGTGGATCACATCTATAAATTAACTGCTTGGGACGAAGATTGGATCAATCCTACAGCTTATGGTGTGCTTTTATGGGAGAAGGACAATGAATGCTTCTCTGAATCCGATGGGGAGATTGAAAATTGGCAGAATCGGTTACATGATGTATCTATGCTGCGATGTGTTAGAATCACAAAGAACTTCCGATGCATCTCCTCAGAGGTAAGATAAATGCCCTACTTTTATGGTTTTGCTAGTATTAAGGAGTTTTTGCGAGCATTTGAAGCTGAATTCCCAAGGGAACGAAGGCTATGGGCCCTTAACCTATCCATGCGTGCAACCCTTGCGAGGTGGTGGGACACGCATAAGGGGGCATTCTAGGATTGGGAAGAATATCGCGACATAATGATCCTATGGTTTGAACCTCCGGTCCACCTACACGTAAAGAATTTACTTGGCCCAGGGGACCTGCGCTTGCACTTGTCAGTATGGATGAAAGAATGGGGTGAAAAAATACAGAGGAATGGGTCCATCTGTTCATTCATGCCTTGGGGCCAATCCCGACCGCATGGTATTTAGACACAAAATTACACTAGCGCACCCGCCACTGGGAAACCCTGAAGGACGAGTTTGTAGGGACATTCGGGCTGATAGGAGGAATGGAGGCACTCAAAGAAGCTTTGCAGGATATTTATACCTTATTATTTGATTAATTACGCCCTTACGCAGCACATGGGACACCAACATGGGAAACGCAGATGCAGGATATTGTCAATTGTCACAATTTATCAATAGAGGAGTGCGATGAAGACCCACGAAATGTATCTATCTCAGAGTCGGAGGGAGAAAGCACAGTTGTTGAACCCCCACTGTAGAATGTCGATGTCACTAAGCCTCTGAAGCCGTGAGAAGTAAACAATGGAATGGAGGAGTAGCCTAAGTTAGCTAAAATTGGGGACTACTGGGATGATGATACTGTAGGAAAAGTTGCAGAACTCCTCACAGAATACTAGGACTTATTCCCAACAAAATTTTCGGAACTAAAAGGGATTACAGGGGACTTAGGAGTCATGTGCATCACTTTAAAACCATATGTGCGCCCTGTGAATCAGTGCCCTTATCGGTTGAACCCCAAGTACAAACAAAAATTCAAGGAAGAAATCGACAAAATGCTTGCCGTAGGTATCATCGAACCAGTCGAACAACCAGATTGGGTAAGCCCTATGGTGGTTCAAGAGAAAAAGACTAAGGGAGAGATATGGATCTGTGTTGACATGCACAAATTGAATGATGCCTCCGTACATGATCCCTTCCCTATGCCATTCTTCGATGAAATCCTTGATAGTGTAGGAGGGCAGGAAGCATACTCATTCATGGATGGCTTCTCAGGCTACCATCAGATCAAAATCGCACCTGAAGATCGCAGCAAAACTATGTGTGCCACCGAATGGGGATCTTTTTAGTATACGGTCATGTCATTTGGGCTCAAGAATGACCCTGCCATCTTTTCACGGGTTGTGGTCACAGTGTTCAAGGAGTTCATCCACAAGTTTTTGGAGGTATATTTTGATGACTGGAAATTATTCTAGTTGGTGAAGAAGCATGTCTCAAACCTGTGTATGATGTTGGACACCTGTAGAAAGCACCAGATTTCCCTGAATATCAAAAAGTGCATATTTCGCGTACCCTTTGGGATCTTGCTTGGTCACATAGTTTGTTGACAAGGATTGATGGTTGATCCCACCAAGGTGGCAGTTATCATAAACTTGGTAGTACCTAAAACTGAGAAATAGTTGCGCCCTATCCTCGAACACACAAGATACTACATGAAGTTCATTCAAGGATACGTGTTGATCACAACACCTATGGAAAAATTTCTAAAGAAGGACGTTTCATTTTTTTGGGATGACGAGTGCTAGAAGAGCTTCAAGCTCCTTAAGGAGAAGATGGTCTCTGTGCGTATTCTCATATTTCTGGATTAGGCGAAGGCTTTTCCTGCTCACGTAGATGTGTCAGGAATCGCCCTGGGAGGTGTCCTTACGCAGCTTGGTGACAGAGACATTGAACATCCAGTTTCATTTTCTAGTAGGAAACTTTCTGGTGTGGAGCGCAACTATTCCACTATGGAGCACAAGGGGTTGGCCATGGTATATGCCTTGCAGAAATAACGACATTACCTGTTAGGGGGGCACTTCAAGATGTTTACAGATCACCTCTGATTTGAAGTACCTAGTGAATAAGCTTGTGTTGGGGGGGAAAATCTGCTAGTGCCTACTGCTATTCCAATAATATGACTTTGAGATCATCGTCAAGCTAGGGAAGTTGATTGCTGGGCTGGACCACTTATCCCGAATTGAGAGTGGCAAGGAACCCACCAACCTAGAAGAAGGGTTGCCCGATGCACAGCTGTTCACTATTAAGGTAGTTGATGTGCACTTCGTCGACATCATTCACTTCTTGACTACGGGGATGGCACCTACGGAGTATTCGGTACAAAAGAAGAAAGAATTGGTAACTCGCGCAACAGATTTTACCAACATCGTAGGCCATTTGTATAAGCTGGGAGCTGACGAGGTGCTGTGAAGATACGTTTTGGAGCATGAAAGGTATGCTATCTTAGCAGACGCTCACGGGGGCATAGCAGGAGGTCACTACGCAAGAAAATCAATGACACAAAAGATCTTGAGAGCTGGGCTATGGTGGCCTACACTGCATAGTGACTCTCACGACTATTGCAAAACCTGCGATACGTGCTAAAGGAAGGAAAGGCCATCGCATAGAGACGAAATTCCTCTACAAACACAGATGTCCCTGTAGGCATTTGAAAAATAGGCCATAGATTTTGTTGGACCCATCAACCTGCCAGGGAAGAAGATAGGTGCACGCTACATCATCACTGCGACCGATTATGTAACCAGATGGGCTGAAGCACAAGTTGTGAAGGATTGCATTGCAGATACTTCTACGCACTTCATTTTTGAGCAGATTCTGACCAGGTTTGGAAGTATGAAGATATTAATAAGCGATAGACGTACACATTTTGTTAATGAAACAATACAGGCCTTGACTGAAGAATTTCGGATCCACCACGCAAAAAGCACCCTATATCATCCTCAGGAAAATGGAGCTGTAGAAGCCTTTAATAAGATCCTGAAGTAGGCACTGACCAAGGTCTGTAATGCCGAAAAAAGCGACTGGGACGTGCACACCCCGTCAGTTATTTGGGCCTATCAAACCACCTACAAGAAGTTGACAGGGAAGACACCGTTTAGGATGGTTTATGGAAAGAAGGCCATTATTCCCATGGAATACATTGTGCCTAGCCTGCATATCACAACCTTTATGAACATGGCGGAGCTTGATATCATGGAGGAGTGTTTAACACAGCTTGTGGCTTTGGAGGAAGACCGTTTCATTGCTAATTTCCATCAACAGGTTCAGAAGGCTCGGGATAAGGCATGGCATGATCGACATATTCGGCAAAAGACATTTACGGAGGGCGAGTTGGTCCTACTGTATGATAGCTAGTTTGCAAAAGACTCGGGGAAGTTTTTTCATCATTGACTAGGTCCCTACATGGTAAAAGAAATCACGGATGGAGGAGTTGTTCAGCTAGCTACCTTGCACGGCGATATGATACCAGGATATGTCAATGGCAGCCGGCTCAATCCATATTGGATCAAATGACTATATGGCTGGAATAACTGTATGGGGTGGAATACGCACATAAAGGGAGGCAATTGCAGGCAGGACCATGGCACGCGTAGGGATAGATCACATGTTTGGAGGTCTGAAGAGGTGCGCTGGGAGTGCAGGGGTGTGTTCAGAGTGCAACAGGTGCGCTGGGAGTGTAGGGGTGCAATGGGAGCGCAGAAGGTACACTGGGAGTGCAGGGGTGCACTGGGAGCACAGGGGGTACGAAAACTAGTCGTTTCAACAGTAAGATTGGGTAAAAATAAAATTTTACCGTTGAAAGGAGTGGGCAGTTGGAAATTAATGAGGCGATTTCTGAAGTTATTTTACCGTTTACTTGATGGTAATTTTTGGATAATTTTCACCCAACCGTTGGTTGATATCCAAGGCTATAAAAGCAAAAGGATAGCTCAGAATAGGGTTTTGTGTATTTAGTGTTCTGTATGAGTCCGTGATTGTTGCGCCTTGTTCATGTCTAAGCGTGCTTCCCCCTCAGATAGTAGCCACCCTGAGTTCATTTTTCGAGCCAAAATGATTGCATCTAATCTCGCTGAATCTTCCCAGCCCATGACCTCGACAGAGAGAGAATCTGAGGAAGTATTGGAAATTTACCCTGAAGTGGAGGAGGTTATGTCCACACCAAGCCAGGGGAAGCAGAAGGGGAAAGAAAAGGTGCAAGGGTCGGGGAAACTTGCAAAATGGGTTGGGGTAAAGCCCCGCACCTCTCCGCGAAATGTGAAGTCCCTATGAGTGGTGCCCCAGGCACATTCGCCTAACCCGTTGAAGAGACCCTTGTCCATTAAGGAAGAGGCCCGGATTGCTGAAATGATCAACTAGCTACCGCCCTATGTTCGGCCTCGCAGGCCCTCAACAAGCACGCCTAAGAATTTCGATGGCCTGCACACCTATCTACAAATGCCACTGAATTCGGGTGAGGTCCCCATCATTGGAGAACCCTTTGGAAAACTCCACGAGGTAAAATTCGACGACCACAACCTAGCCAATTTGGAGGCCTTCCCGAATTAGCACCGGAACTATATCTCGAAAGGGTTTTGGAAGATGAAGGGATAAAAATAGTCCCCATGCCATGGGTGCGTGGATTAGCTGGTTTCGGGCTCTTAAACCTACCGAGGATGCCTCATTTTTGCCACTAAAATATCACAAACTGACTTGTGCGCCATCTGCTTGCCCTGGTTCATGATGGAAACTTGTGGATCCAAGATTGAATCCCCATTGATGCTGCGCTTATTCACCGTATTACTAGTCTCCCTATGGAAGGGCCAGATCCTATGCTACGTGTTGGAAAAAAGTATGAGCAAAAGATCGCCGAAAAGGTGCGCGAGGATTACCATGTGGAGCAGAACACTTGAGGGTTCATGATTAGCACCATCAGCGACCCCGATACGTATATGGGTACCTTGTTGCTGGCATGTAAGATGATGCACAAATGCCAGGTTGCCACCATCCCTGTGTATGTAATTCAGCTGGCAGGCCAATGCGAAAAGGGGTATGCTTCAATTTGTCCCAATACCTGTGCAACGAATTTCTGGCGAATGTAAACGAAGCCCAGGATCAGGGACGAGCATTCTGCTACTCCTAACTGCTACTTCTCATTGCGTTGGTTGCATGGGAAGCCCCTGACGACTTGGTCCTCCCTGATTTCACCCCAGATATGTGCGAGGGGGCGTGATACGTGAATTTGTGAGACTCAAAGGACGCACAACGTATTGAGGACAATCAAGTTTTCTAGGTCCTATTTCAAAGTGGGCTCGCAACAGCCATCGATTCTCGACCACGCTTGTCGCCAGCCGTTTATGATAAGTACAAAAGAATCACAACGTTTCAAGTAACCATGCATAATGTACAGATTAGAGGCCACAGGGATCCATCATGGGTTTCACTCCCATACATGGTTATTGATGAAGACATTGACCACCTAATTCCAACTTGGCCTCCACACTAGAAGCTTGGCTTCAAATCAGGTACGAAGGACACTACAGGGACGAGCACCGCAAAGGTCACCCTTCCCGACACCACCAAAGAAACCAGAGGATAGGACAAGAGTATTGGGAAGGGCATGGAACCTGCATCATAGAAGGGTTTGCAACAGGGTAAAAGTACTGGAAGGGCGTGGAAACGACATCGCAGAAGGATTCGCAGTAGGCTCTGGGTGCAGAAGGTCTGGAGGCGGGAGGTGCTGACCCCCCTCAAGGTAGGAAGCGAACTGGTGACCCTATTAAAGGGACATGGAAGAAGCAACGAGCTTAACGGCCAGAACGTGACGTAAGAGTTATGCTGATAGAAGAAGACCTAGAGAAGATCGCAGATGCGGTCACCCTGGATGCAGAAGATAAATGGCTAGCTCTAGAAGAGCAGTAGAAAGCCACAATTGATACACTCCAGGATGAGCTCCGGGCCTTGCAGCTCAAAGCTGATATCTTGCAAACTAGTATGATTCAAGTAAGGTTGACCCTAGCAACAAGCAGTGCAGTCATCAGTATGCCGGAAAGCCGCATCTATCGTCTACTGGGTGCAACCCTCATACTGAGTCCACCCGACTTAGGAGCGCAAGTCCAGGCCTATACAGTGGTACAGTTGGATCTCACCCGCCTGCCATATGAGCCATTACAGATCCTTCATGTGACCCTGTTCGAAGAAATTTAGCACAGAGACCTTCAAGTGCACCAACAACACAGTACAACTGAGTAGACAATTGAAGAAAAAACTGCTGAAGTATCTCAGGCATAGGCTGCATGTACCCTCGCCGCTGCACAACAGACAAAGTTGGAGCACCTAATCAGTAGGATCTGTGTGGATGTCACAGTAAATATCCCGGCTTCTGCCTCCCCCCAGGCCAAGATTGAGGGGTTGGTTGCAGCGCTAAAGGCCTCAAGGACCAAGATCCAGGTGGTCAAGATGGAGATGGAACAAAAAATTGCGGCCTTATAGGCCAAGTTACAGCCAGAAACGCCACCTGAGGTATGAGATCAACGAGCTATGCTGGTTACAGAGGCCACCAATTTCATTACAAGTCGAATCACTCAGGGTGTAGAAATGTTGGAAACAACTATGTAGCTATGGACCAAGGTGCAGTGTGACCCCCTCCTACGCGAAATCAACCAAGCGCTGCACCAGAAGGAAGAAGAGTTTGACCAAATGGAGGCTACATTGATCACTCTGGTCCCCACTCAGTGCTTGCCACTGACTGCGCACCAACCATGCGCTTAGAGATGACATGGAAGCTCTTCGGCGATGGAAGAAGACTTTGAGTGATCACCTCAAGCCATGGGCAGATGAGGCCCTCAAGCTATCTCAGAATGTCGACATCGCAGTTAAGCAACTGAACCAGACGTTGGAGAGCGTCACTTCTGCTATATAAGGCCCAACTTCACAGAAGTTGGTGGAGATAGCCCAGAATGCTACTTCGCAAAGTGAAGGAGTACTGCCCCCGCTGGTGGATGTGATCAAGCAGCTTCAGGAGAAGATGTAGAACCCACGGCCACAGTGACTCCGGACGAGTCACAAGATTCTGTTGGGGGCCTGTTGGAACGAGACTCCCTAAGCTGCGAATTTTGTATATTTTTTGAATTAAGTAGTCTAATGTAGGGGTTTTTGGGTGGGTCAAAGCCCCGAACACATTGTAATGGGTCAAACGGTAGACCTAGAGTCCGCAAACCACGGTTTGCAGAACACAGGATAACGTAGGCTAATCGATATAAATAGATGAATAGTTTTCATCTAGAAGTAGGCATGAATTAAGACTGATGCTACATGAAAACTATTAGATCTGTTTTGGGTTATTTTGGGTAAGGACTCCTGCTGGCTGTGTGCACGGAGATCCTCAGTCCTGCTGTGTGCGGACCCTGCTAGGCTGGTTTTGGTTGTAAGTGGATCTAAATGTTAATGAATGCGAATTATTGTTAAAGTATCAGTGTGTTATATGGATCAATGATGTTTACTGCTGAATCATATCTGTGATGGTTATTTAGCTGCGAATACTTCTGTGCTATCTATTTATGCTGCGAATGTCTATGTAGCTGCGCTTATGATATTATGTGCTAGTAATTTCTGATACACATGTGGATGCTACGGTATTGATTAGATCTGTGAATGGTAATAGCTCTGTTATGGTTAACAACAGATTATATTGATAAAATCCTGCGAATAGACTTACTTTGTGCGAATCCAATAAGTTGTGAACACAAATCTGCCCCGACTTACGTACTCCCTCTCAGGGTGCGGAAACCTAGTTCCAACACCCTCCCATACTGCTTCGGGTGAGTCCTTGGCCTGCGTAAGTAGGTCATTACCGAAAGGGCTAGTAGTATAGGGGTTTGTTGGCAACCCTTAACCTCCAAACCTAGGTCAGGACCCCTCAAGCCAACACTTCTTTAGCAGTTTTGCAACTCAGTACCTTAAGATAGACATATTCGATAAACCCACAGATAATGAGATCTTTAGCCTTTGCATCATATACCATATTTTTATTACCTTGTTCATCGTGGGTCATTGTAAAGCCTTTTTCAACGATTTCCCATACTTCGTATCTTTGTGCCGGAAAATGAACCTACATTCTTCCACTCCAAAGTGCGTAGGTATCTCCATTGAACAGAGGAACTCTATTCTTAGTATACTCCATGATCTCCTTCTAGTTGTTAGAATACTATTGAAGGAACTAAGATCTGGTACCAATTGTTGGAAATATTGAGAGAGGGGGGGGGGGGGGGGTGAATTAATATATCTTATCAATTAGCACTTATAAATATTTTCAGAGAATTCATTAATCGTCAATTATTATTGATGTTTATCTAGTAACAACATTAAACAATAGAACATAATAGGAACATGAATTTTAGGTGGAAAACCCCCTCCGAGTCAAAAACCACATAATTATTTTCTAATAAATTCTTTATTCTTCAGCCCCAACTAAAATGAAAGGTACAACTTCCTAGAATTCTAGAAAAGCATTATTCTCCAGCTCCCATTGGAAGGATGCCCCAATGCCCTGGTTTCTTCAGTAGTCAACTGAATGGATGCCCCGAAATCCTAGACTGACCTACCACCATGAAGTGTTCATAGGCTCCAACCTGTAGGTGACTTCATGCACCAAACTAGCATCTCCCTGCCACCCTATAATGATTAGAAATAATACAAGAGTGTGGACTCTCGTACCAGGGACAATGATCCATAATACAAAATGATTCACAATGATTTTCTTAACCTAGACCAATCACCCAATCACAATATGACCTGCAACCCAACCATAACATTATCCAACAATGACACTTCTCCCTCCCAACAATGCTTCTCCAACTCTAGGCAGATTGACTCTTTTACAATAATGACTCTTTTACAATTTTTCAATGATTATTTTTACAATACTGACTTTTGACATGTCCTTTTGTCCTAAAAGTGATATCAAAAAAACTAATTTCTGTTTTCTTTCTGTCACTTTTTACGAAATTTGAATCCAATTCTCAGAGAGAAAGTTATGATGATTTTCCCAAGGTCACTTGTTTGACATGAAATTTGGGAGCTTGCAAAACCCTGACTTCCTCAAATCATATCTCCAAAATATAGCGAACCAATATCTAAAATTTGGTTGTGCACTTCATCAGGATTTCAGATCAAATGGGTTTTTTTTTCGGCATCCTAAGCTTCGTAGAAAAAATTTATAGTGATAATGCCACAATGACCTGTTTTAAGTAGTGAAATCCTTGCATTAGGAGGATATGAGGGTCACAATTTATATAAATGCTTAGGTTGAGAGGGTCTTCAACAAGTGAAAATTGGAGGGATTTTAGGAGTTCAAAAAATTATTAATTATTGAATATTCAATGACCACAACTAATTATTAGTGTCATGCTACAACCCCATGGGGTTTTAGCCCCCTAACCAGGGTTACTAATTTCAAACATGAATATCTCTCAAACCGTAAATAATTACGTGGCATGTCATATATCAACAGAAACATCTCAACAAGTAGAAACCATCCAAAATATCTTGGACTCAGAATAGACTAAGTTATCAAGTCAAAATTCCCATGCAATATCTAGGTATCCCCTAGTGCTGCTTGGGATGACATTAATGAAAACCATTGATCAACATCACACCCTCCAATGTGTTTGTAATATCATCAATTGAGGGCCTAGGTACCTTCTATTGTTTCTAGACCTTTTAGAGATATTTTGGCTAGAAAAATGTGTAAGGTAACAAATTGTGGGGATTTTTATTTATAAAGGGGGTGGTGGCCTTTGGATTCAATAAAATTTTCTAATAAATTTTGGAACCTCTTTTTCAAGCTTAATCAAAGGGAAGGCCTTTTATTATGGAAAAACTCTTAGCTTAATAGAAATGGAGGAAGATATTAACATTGTACCAAATATTAAATATACTCAACTTAAATAAACTTTATTAATGAAAACATGTTGAGAACACTATTGGAATACTCCTAAAAGGTTTTAAAAAACAAAGCTACGAGTAACCAAAATCATAGATAGTAATTCAAAGGTTTTGATGAATGCCATTAACAAATAGTAAACATCAAATACTCATAAATATCATAACCCTGCTAGGGAAATAATGGAGATCGATCCTCGATCCTACCTCTCCAATAATTCTAGACGACCCTGCTTTGCATTTGAGAACAAAAAAGAAACAAAAACTATTCACATAGAAACACACACTTCCATGAACCAAAATATGAATCCTTTGAATAAATCCAAAAATTGAGACTTACACAAAATATATATGAAAGTCTTTTCTCGATTTGCTTCTTACAACTTATAGAAAACATTTCCATAAAAGAAAATAGTTATGAAAAGTTACAAAATTAGAACTGATCAATAGAAAATAAATAGCTTGTTACAAACTAAATCAAAATCTCTATCTATGTTTCTTTATTTGGAATTTGTTTTTGTAGTTAATATATTCATGGAATGATTGCAAATAATTTGTCCCAATTTTTGTTAACTGGATAACTGAAAGTTGTCATCTTCCTATATGATATATCGAAATATGAATTTTTGGTATAAAATTAGAAACTCAAAACATTGGTGTCTGATCTGAAAATGTATGTAGAAATTGTTCATTAATTTATTGATGAATGTTTTTCCATCTAGTGCTTCTTTTAAATCTTCAAATTTACTATCATTCCCTTTGCATTCAAATAATATTTTCCTATAGGCCTCCCGAGACATCAATTTATTTGGTGCTACCCAACATGTAGGTAGTCCCAATTCTCTCAATATGTTAAATTTGGTGCGAAAATGATCCAGATCAATTTTAACTTCTTTAATTTTTCGTATACATGCTAAATATTTTGTTTTGTTTTGTTTAGACTTTCTTAGTCTCTATAATCAAGCCAGCTTTTTCACTGATAGCTATTTCCCTTAAATTCTCCTTCCCTCTGGAATTCAAAACTTTACAATATTTTTGGATAAGGTTGGTTTGTGCCCTAATTCCTCATGGATTTATTGTGCAACTCTGCAATCTAAGTGAAATCATTCTTCCTCTTCACTAATTACATCGACAAAACTCCCACATTTTAGAGACAAGCAATAATTTCATCCCAATTTTTTTTTCTTGCTTCAACTAGAGATTGAGTACCTACCAATTTCCTTTTAAAAGATTCAATCTGATTTAAAAATTATGTTCTTCTATTTAGATGCACTATAAGATAAATTTATTTATATTTTAATTCTTTCTTCAAACTCTCAATTTATTGACCCTTTAGGCTGAGTGAAAACATTACTCAACTTTTTAGTTTCTGACTGTTGTGTTTCAATAGGAGTATCAAAGATAGTTTGACTAGCTCTTTCTTTCAACAATTTTTCTACTTGTTTCTCCAACTGATCTAATTGTTTATTCTGCTCAATCATCAGTGATAATCATATCTCTATTTCCTTAGTGGTTGCATCTAACTCATGTGTTTGAACATGTTTAACATCATGCATGTTCAAATTTCTCCTGAGGGCTTGTATATTGGTATCCTTTATCTTCATGAGGGAATTAATGGCATTGTCGATTGTTTGCACTACAAGGAAAATGCCTTCTAGCGGAGGTTATAAAGGAGATTTTTAGTGTTATTAAATTGGCCAAAATTGTCAAAAAAACATTTGCTACAACATCCGTTTTTGGTAACGGAGGTTTTGATGGAGCTTTTAACGAAATTTCAACACAACTAAAAAAACCTGGGTGGCCAGAGGTTATTATGGATATTTTTTTCATCGGTGTGCTACTAAGGTTTCAACACACCGGTGCGTGTCATATAGACGGTTGCCCCGGGGCGGTCGAAGGTGCATGCACTGAGACATCAAGGTCTAAAACTGCACTGGACGCAGTGTTGGTGATACAACGCACAGGGGTGTTCTAATTGGTCTTTGGATTTCTGTGGTGCCCATAGGTCGTATCAAAACACTGGTACGTAGTCTTATAGAAACACACCGGTGCACAATATCGAACAAATGCACCGAGATTTATAATTGGTATCGGTATTTGTGTGGTGCCCATAGGTCGTACAAATGCACCGGTGTGTAGTCTCGCATAAAAGAACCGGTGTGCAGTATCACACAAACACAACGAGATTTATAATTGGTATTGGTATTTGTGTGGTGCCCATAGGTGGTAGAAACGCACCAGTGCTTTGTATCATACAAACGCGCCGGTGTATAGTAACTAACACGCACCAGTGTTCATTTTGTACTTTTTAGAAACATCGACCTGTGAAAGTGCAATTATTATGATTTTTTAAAATTCATTATTCATCAAAAAGTCGACACATCTTATAACAATATTCATATTAATTAAATTTTTATTAATGCATTTGAATGTGATGTTTGGATTAATTTGTAATATCATATCATAATTATTGTGATTTTTTAAAATTCATTATTCATCAAAAGAAGACACATATCTTATAGCAATATTCATATCAATTAAATTTTTATTAGTGCATTTGAACGTGATGTTTGGATTAAATTGTTATATCATATCATCGAATTTCACATCTCTTCATTATAATATTTAATCATCCATAAATTTAATCAGTGGTGTTACATTTTACAGCAACAATGGAGAACATAATAGAATAAATTAAAACATATTTTATTATATATACAATTGAATAAGACAGTCTTTGTCATAAAAAATGGGGCAGTTATTGGTATCCCTTTGTCTTTCAATTGGGAAACTATGTCCATTACATTAAACAAAAGTCTAATTTCACTGACAAATATTTCAAAAAATACAACGCCTTGCTTTGATACCCAAACAAAATGATCATCATTCTTCGCTTGAATTGTTGTCACTGCTTGAGCTACTTCCATGACTTGGGTTATTTCAGGAATGTTTTGTTCACGATGTTGATTGTTTTCTTCTTCACCTTCCATCTACAAAGATAAAAATAAACTATAATGAGTGTATATACATTGGTGATAATAATGAAAATTGAAATATTAAGTAATATACATCAATGTAAATCGAAAAGAAATGACGTACCATAGAAACAATTGAATCATGAACTATACACATTCTTTCAAAACCATGTAGTATGCCATCTTTCAAGATTTCATCTGTTGGTACAGTTCCATACTTTGTTTACTAAAAATTTTATACCCCATAACAAATCATATATTTGATTGGAGGTTTCTGTGGTGTATTTTTTCAGATGTCAAACTCGGATTATCCAAAAAATGACGACTGTGGATAATCCGAGTTTGACATATGAAAATCATATATTTAATATAAAATATTTTTCTGTTATATTAATTATAGACTGAGCTAAGTAAAACAAGATCGATAGATGCTTACAAATTCCATAATTGATTTATTATATGCCAACATATAGTCACAACCCATATTTAATCCAATGTCAATCAATTCGTCTGATGGTTCTTCTTTGTATGTTAACACCCGTTTGAAGACATTCAGTGATGATTTTTGTAAAAAGACTTAAAATATACAAAAATGAAATCTAGTTAAGTTGTTATAAGGAAGTAACAATTAATCACAAACTTAGATATCAACCCTTTTCTTCCTTGTCATCATGTTTTATGTGCTAAATTGGTTCCATTTTATTTTATTCTGGAAGAATATACTTGAAAATTAATATTTAATGCTAAACTATTTATTTATTGTACCTAATGATTGAAAAATTCAATGATTACGCATTATACATTTAGAAGCACGTTGTTGAGATGGCTCCTCTGCCCGATGCAATTTTTTCCATTTCTTTGACCATCTCCTTGTACACTTTTTGGACATTCCTATTTGGCATATTTCTCCCTTATCAGCTTGTTCATATTTTGAGATTTTCATAATCTTCCTGAAAATGTAACATGAAAATAAACTATTTAATTTTTATATTGATATATGAAAAGTAAATATAACAAAAGTGATATTTATAAATAATTCTAGAAAAAAATTTAAAGGAATATTACTTTTTCATTCCTTCTTTTTTTTGTACGTTTTTGCTATTAAAATTTTGATGTGTCTCATTGACCAATTCTCTGGAAACTCTTCCTATAGTTTAGATAAAATTTGGTTCTTGGAATCATTGGATTGATTTTTTTATTTTAAATGGAAAGAACGTCTATACATTCGTTCCACTAGATCCCTCAAACTTTTGTAAAAGTTTTCCCCCTTTCGTTAACCTCCAGTACCACTCCAGATGAGCTAATGAGCAATTCATTTTCATTTTCATGTTCTATTTTCTTTTCTTTTATTAAAACAACATTCATTTTTTGAGTTGTTCGTGCCTGTAGAACATTAAACATATGTGAATTAATAGATTGTTTGAAACATGTTATCTAATAATTTTAAGTATATTATTAATGAAAATTAAAAAAAGAAACTCATATTGGATTGATAGTATTTTTTCACTTACACGATTCATCCTTTTGCAATTTTTCCATCAAGCTTTTACGCTCTTAGAGTCCTAGATCAGAAATAATCTTATCGAGCTTCATCATTTTGTGGGTCTTCATGATACACAATGATACACAGTAAACAATACATATTAGTTAAACTTACATATAGTTCAAAAATAATATTTTTTGTAAATAATTTACAAAGAAATTGTCTTTTTTTTTATTTTCTTGGTGTGTTATCATTATTTTTTTTACTTCATCTCTTGTCAGCCATTTATTTATCAATATAAAACATGTAGCATATCATTAATTAATATATTTTATAAATAAATTGTCAACTTTTCAGATTAAAAAAATATATCAAGAAACTAGTGTACTTTCATGGTGTATGCATGATATGCAGAGGTGCGTGGTGGTCTTCTAAGCCTTACGCCCAAATAGTATAAAACACCGTCAGTGCCTACTATTACGGCAAAGAACAGGTGCGTTATGTTAACCACCACACCGATTAACACAAACAAAATAATAAAAATCGTCTAGTGTTAGTTTTTGTAGCATATGGAGGCGGTGTGGCCTATTCTTATAAACACCCCACGCAAACAAGGGACCACCATATGATGCTCTCTGTCAACTAGGAGACCTGGTGCATTATATGTTACATGGTGCACTAATTAACATAAAACAAAAAATTGTTTTTTCCAAATAGTATGTGAGTGGTACGCTATAATGAAATAGCGCCTTTGAATTGCCTATTCTGAGAGGGAGCACATTGATTAAAAAATTATTTTTCAATTTTTATCACCACCGGTATTTGCGCAAAATGTATATAAGTAAAAAATTATGTTTTTTAAAAATTCACACAATGGCCGACAGGGATTGGGATCCGACTATGCAAGTCGTCTCGTGGGTTGGATGTCAAGGCCTATATATATCAATACAAACCCTATAAATCTAAAATGAAAAGCCCTAATTCTGAAATCATAGAAATAGGGAGAAGAAAGGGCATAAATAGAAAGAATGAAGGGTTTAGGGTAATGGATTTATTTATTTATTTTTCTGAAAATGAAAAAAAAATTGAAATTTTTTTCTTACTGTGTAAAAAAAATTGCAGAAAAAGTAAAAAAAACAATAAAATTTAATCACGAGATCGTTTGAAATTCTATGCTACAGGGTTTGAATCACCAGAGGTTTGGAATTCTGATTGTCTGAATACTTCTATTTGAATGTATTTCGCTTCTTCACAGTGTTGTTGTGCTCTCATGCTCCAGGTATGTCTCCTGCAAATCTCTGGCTAAATTTTTTTGCAAAAATAGTGAAATAATGAAAATTGTTTAGTATTTAAAGAATTGTTTTATGAAATTAGATTTTCGAAAATATTTTTCCGCCCATTTTTCAATTTAACGCTTCTTTTTTCACTTAAAGAAAATATAGTTGTGATTTTTTTATTTGCGGTTATTCGTCACCGGTGCATTCGGTGATAACACGGCACCGGTGCACAGTAAGTAAAATGCACTGGTGCAGTTATCTGTACATTAGCACTAATAACAAGAAGTCCATTTTTAAGGAACATAAATAACTTTTAGGTGTGTACACCAAAATTTATTGTTGATTTTGCTCAAATGAAGGGATACATTATCATAATTATGTCAAATGGACACTTCTTAAAAATCCAGCTCGTTCCATAATATTTCGCAAAGTCCATCACAGAGTTCTCCCTATCCATCTCGAGACGTAATATTTACTTTAGATTTTATTTATATTTTCATTATCTAATTGAATTTATGTTTTTTATCCATGTCAATCATGCACAACTTAATTAAATTTATAATGTATACAAATTTGCAGGTTCATGTAGATTCAAAATCAGTTCAGATGCACAAAATATTCAAACAGCTCCAAAACGTCGGAAGCTCTTATTAGGAGCAGCATACCGCAAGCTGCATTTGGTAGATGAAAATGGATAACTGCTTCACCCTGCCAATTGTAACAATATTGCATCTTCTAGCCACAATCCTAGGACAATGATGGTAATAATTATAATTGTTTGGTATATTGATTAATGTAATTATTTCAACATCAAACCAATTAATCATGCAATATTGTCAACGTGCTTACTAATTGATATCATATATTTTGTACTAATCATTTTCAATTTTTGTTTTTTTTTGAATTATTAGGATTCTAGTCATGATGAGCGACCTACCTACCATCTTCCGTTGCACCCCATGACAATGTCAAATCGAGAGAAGACTGAATTAAGAGAAAACATTGGAGAGGAATGATACCAAGAATGGTTGAATCAACCACCGATACAATTCCCATTATGTCCAGATTCACCAATTAGGAATGAATACATCAATAGTAGTTCTTCACAAGCTGGCAATGGAGGCAATCAAATAGAGGTTGGTATGGATGATTACTTAAGGGATATGACTTCCATGGAGACAATGTTGTTAGATGCATTCCAAACGATGATCAGCTAGGGGATGTTGCTCATATTGCTGACACCTTTTTCTAAAGCCTTAAATTTTCTTCACCACCCCTCTCTTTGGATTTGGCTGTCAGTCAAAGTCTACCCAGTTGGGGACAACGATGTTACTGTACAACTTGAAAGAAAAATTTGGCATGTCAAATGCATGTTTCTCTGAAATTTCGGGGTAAGTTACCATAAAGTCCTCCCTTATATAAATTTGAGAAATATAATCAGTACACAATGAACATTACAAATGGTCAATTTTATGAACGTTAATAATTATATCGACATTAATGTACATTTATTAATATTTTCCATGATCACCAACTATAGGTTATTCAAAGATAAGGTTCTTTTGAGTGATAATGTCTTGCCTGGTAGCTACGAAGAGGCAAATAAATTTTTGAAAATGTTGGGTGTTGAGTACATATCATATCATGCATGTCCAAATGATTGTATTCTATATAGATGAGAATGTGCAGACAAATAGATATGTCATAAATTTGGGCATGACAGGTATGATAAATAAAAAAAAGAAGGGTAAATCATGTGGTCCTCCTTCTAATATTTTGAAGCACATGCCTATAATCCCAAGGATTCAAAGGCTATTTCATTGCAAATAATTAGCTATGTTTCAGGGATGGCATATGGCATGCCTCACACAGAAGTGAGTTGGATGTTATGCGAATCCCAATTGATTCAATATCCATGAAACATATAGAGGATACATGGCCCAGAAAATTCAAGGATGAAGTACGAAGTCTACGACTCAGCATAGCCATGGATGGCATCAACCCATATTCCCTTTAGAACACCAACTATTTTGTTTGGCCTGTAGTATTGATCAATAAAAATAACCCCCCATGGTTGTCCGTGAAGAATGAACATCTTATGTTGGCTCTCATAGTCCCGGGTAGAAGACAAGTGAAGAATATGGATGTCTACTTACAACCACTGGTAGATTAATTGAAGGGATTATGGGATGGGATAAATGTATACGATGTATGAAGACCCATCACAACAGAGAGGAGTTTTACGTTGTATGGCATATGTGCTTACACGACACATGATTATCCAGGCTCAGGAGTTTGCTTCGGTAAATTACATGTTTAATTTATTGATTTATTTATATACGTAACAATATTATTTCGCATATTAGTTATTTAATTTGTTGTAATTTTCTGACCTTCATGATACTCTTTAACATGCCATGCATATTAATTGTATATAATAATCTCGCAAGTCTTGTAACAAAAGGGTATTTTGGATGTAAATGTTGTGGACATTCTCTAAAATCTAGATGGTCCAAAGACCTACGAAAGCCAGTGTGTGATTGCTCCAGGGTATTCCTCCTAGAATAACACCCTTACAAAAGAGAAACATCCGCTTTCAATGGTAAACAAGAGAGAACCCAAAGGCCTCCAGTAATGACACTAGCTGAATGGCTTAGAGCATATGAGAGAGAGAAGGAGGAGTTCATAAAAATGTTTGATTCAAATGGGGAGCCTATGTTCGATGATCCAGAATTATTTGACACCTATGTTGAGAAATTTCCCATTGGGATGAAAAGGAAATCTATCTTTTATAACCTCCCATATTGGGAGCATCTTAAGATTACCCACTTATTAGATCCCATGCATATATTTAAAAATGTTTCAACTTCTTTATGGAGGCAGATATCATCGAAACAAAGTGACACATTGGTTGTTAGGAAAAATCTTATTACTACAAAAACTAAAAAGAAACATTGGCCATGACGATTAGAAAGTACAGGATCAGAGACAGGTGCTAATACCTATAATTCATGGTATTTCAAAGAAGGTGGTGTCCTATGGATTTGAAAAAAATATGATCTTTCTTTAGAAAATGAAGTTATCGTGGGTGTGAGGGTGCCATCTTTATGCGGGTCTTCACTTCGGCGCTGCTTCACCGTGGATGACCATTTTTCGGGGTTGAAATCGCATGACCATTTGAATCTTCTAAGAGTATGTATAATGTCAAAAGCATGATTTTATTATTTTTTATATTAATAAATTTTATCCCATGTGAGGATCATAAAACATAAATAATTTTTTATATTATTGCACGTGTTTATAACTTTGTAGTGTCATTGTCCTTTGTTCGTGCATGGGTGTGTGAAATATGAATCCCCTCAAGACCTAGGACATGCCATATCTAAATTATCTACATTTTTACGTTGGATCACGTCAAAGGAGATTCATGTGGCTAGCATTCCATGGTGGCATCAAGAGATAGTTGAGACTGTTTGTATGTTTGAGAAGAAACTGCCGACAAGTTTCATGGACTTGTAGGTTCATCTTCTAATCCACTTAGTAGATGAGGTTGAATTAGTTGGGGTGGTTTCTTATCGTTGGGTGTTCTTCTTAGAGAGGTACATGAAGAAATTGAAAGGTTTTGTTCGACAAAGGGAATAACCCAAGGGGTCTATAACATAGGGGTACATATCGTATGAGTCTTTCTATTATGTTAGTGAGTACATCAAGCAGATTGACAAAAAACCAAGTGTGGTGATTTGGGATGATGAAAGGGATGAAGATAAAAGAGAAGGGGAGTTGCTCCAAACGAGTGGAAAAAAGCACTTGATAAAGAGTAAACGACTTATAATTTTTCAAATTTACACAAAGTAAATATTCATGTTGAACTTCGATATAATGTATATTTTGATCTCTATGTACTATATAATGTTGGTTTGATTTCATCAGCAAATGAAGAAATTGAAGCAATCAATAAATTCGTTCTTTACAATTTCGAAGCGACACAACTGTGGGTCACATTGTATGAACAAAAGAGGATGAAATGGGATGGTGATAGGAAATAATTTAGACGGTTTAGTGGTAGAAGTGTTCCTTATCCCGATCATTTAAAATAAAAAAAGACAAAAATATGCCGCAATAGTTGGGTTGCTGACCAAGTCAGAGAGAAATACGGTGCAACCGGTCTTTCCCCGCATGCTGAAGAGGATTCGCTAAACATAGGGATTGGGTGCAACAGCTCAGTAATAATCTATTTAATTTATATGTACATTTGAAACTTAATAATGCAACTTTCAAATGTAATTACATCTATATTTCATATTTCATATTTCCCATCTATGTGGGCATATGGACACCATTTTCGCACAGAAAATGCCAATGCTAGAAACATCACACAATACTATGGAGTGGAAGTCAAGTTCGATCAATATAGTCAATGTAGCCACTGTGATCAAAACCTAGTACGAGGGATGTTAGGTTACGTCTGAAAGATATAAGAGATTATTGAAGTGGATTTCTCTTATTTCCATTGTGTTATTTTTAGGTGCAAGTGGTGGGACACCTTTGATCAGATTAATGTAGAGGAAGATCGTGATAGTAGGCTGATATGTATCAGCTCTAGAAAGATGTGGGATGAAGCTAAGGAGCCCTATGTTTTCCCCAAACACTGCAACTAGGTTTTTTTTTACCCAGATGTGTTAGATAGGGATTGGTGGTTCGTATTGAGACATGACCCTAGATCAAAATATATTTTTGAGAACAATAGTGTTATCATGCCATGCGAGCTGGAAGATAATGAAGGTGATCATGAGAACTGAGAGTGATATGGTGCATGTGTTATTTCATCAATATTTATACTTTTTAAGATGGGTTTTTTGAAACATTATATAAATATGTATTTTGAATTAATTGGTAATTTGCATTGTGTTAATGTTAAAATCAATATTTCACTTGATAATTTGAAATTATGTTGATCTCAAAAACAATAGCGTACTGTATAAAGTTCTTTTTCTTTTGTATGTAAGATCATAATAAAATAATGATAATTCTAAAGTACATGAATTTATTTTCATTATTTTCTAAACTTTATTATGTTACAAAAAGTCATATTATTCTAGATTTATTATTTTACAATTATTTAAAATTTTACAAATTTACAAATTAAAAAGTTTTAATAAAATCATTTCACATTAATACAATTAAAATTTTACAAGTATTTTACATACAATTACAATTACAATTACAATTACAATTACAATTAGAATTAGAATTAGAATTACAATTTTACAATTTCACATACAATTACAATTAAAATTACAATTACAATTTTAGAATTTTACATACAATTACAATTTGACAATTACAATCATTTCACAATAATACAGTTAACATTTTACAAATATTTTACATACGTACAATTAGAATTAGAATTAGAATTAAAATTAGAAATAGAATTACAATTACAATTTTACAATTTCACGTACAATTACAATTACAACTACAATTTTAGAATTTTACATACAATTACAATTACAATTTTAGAATTTTACATACAATTAGAATTACAATTACAATTTTACAATATCATGATCATTTAATTTTAAAGTAATTAATAAACATCACGATCATGATAACCATCGTACAAAAATCATATTCGACTGAAAAACACATTCAAATTTGCTAACATCATTGTGATCATGGTCATCTAACAAAACGAAATTAGCATTGTATAACATCATCACAACACAAACATCAAATATACATCTCATGTGAAATAACTGCTATCAAATACACAACTATCTTCAAGTTGCACATTAAATGAACATATCTAACATGACCTAACAATATACACATCATGATGATCACCAACATGTAAATTAAGTACAACTGCAACATGAACATAAAATACATGGACTATATATATATATATATATATATATATATATATATAACTGAATAATGTCAAAAATACACAAATATAATATAAATTTCATATATCAGCTAGAGGTACATCATCAATAGCAGTATTAGTTGAGGTCTGCTCAGTCAATGTTGTAGCCTCGACAAGCTTAGATACATGATGATCATCACGTGCCTGCTGATATGGTACTGGTGCTTCATGCTGATCAGGATCAACTGTCGACTTCTCATTGTGATGACTCAACATGGTCGATGGTCCAGTCTTCTCTCCATGATCACCGCTGGTCGATGCAAGTGAAGGTTGCTCATCTGGCGTGGCGCGAGGTGAACAATGATCACTCCCCTAATCGTGATCATCAGATGATGCATCACTGCTTGCGAACTATTGATCACATGGAACTGCATCTCGACCACGCCTATAACGTGCAAGGGCCCTCCTCAACCGCGTAACTAAGGTCGTAGCTCCTACAACATGACGTATCAGGTTGTACATGTCATGCGACATGCCTCTCCACATATGTACCATCCTACCATTGGCCTATATGTATCTCATAGTAGCGGGCCTGACTCCCACCTCAACAAACAATGCACAGAGTTGGTCGCCCAACTCCATCATCAATCTGCTATCAAGCCTACTGTGCCTAGCAAAAGGTGGTACCAGCGCACCAGCAGGAGCAAGTCTCTTTGCGCCGGCCTCATGATCCTCAGCATCTGGCACATCCTGATCGTCATCAGGATCCACACCTGGAGCATTTGGTGGTGCTGGCATGTCATCGCCATAAAAAGACCCAATGTCTGCAAAATATATACAAGTACACAACAATAATTAGACAATTTCATTACACAATTTAATAAAAATAATTTGAAGAACATGTTAGAATAAATTTAAATAAAATAGTAATATTACCTCTATCATCTGACAACTCATCATTTGTGAAGAGGATGTTGGCACACCCTCGCCAATCCAAACCAGCATAAGGATAGGGGACCATAACGAAGGGATGCTCATAAAAAATGGCTAGTAACTCCAGTGCATCATGCGACATCCTCGCGGAAAACTCAGTCTCACCGCTCTTGGGCATCATCTGTCCCCACATGTGCATCCATGCATCCAGCATCGACCTACGAGGTTGTCGAACAAAAGTAGGCCTCATCTCTGGAAACCTCTCAAAAAATAAACAAAAAATATCTGAAGAAAAAGGGAAGTTGACCCTCCATTGTGCATGAACATGAAATCTATCTAAGGCTGTACATAATTGCCACAAAAAAAAGGCAGACCACCTGAAAAATCGTGGATTATGTACTAAATAATCAACATAATATAGAAGCGAGAAACTAATGCATTGCCCATCACTATTGTTGTGTGAAATGGTCGAAATCAGAAGTGAGAGGCACCTCACCTCCTCACTATCAAATGCAACAATATGTAACTGACCTATGGAGACCTAAAAACCTGAAGGAGACAATATATCTACGATAATGTATCTCTGTGAGTACACTAACTGAATCCTGTTACATAGCCAACTAGAACTTTTGGGAATGACGGAATATCCACTCCTCTCCTCGATATCCCTGTAATGAAATATATGTCCTCCTTAGTGGGCGTGTACTACTGGTTAGGACCAACCCCGAAAACCTGTAGGTGGGTATTCCACCAGTGGATAAGATGTTGCAAAAACAAACCATGACCCTTTATTGAAGTAGCCTCCTCATAGAACTTGAGGAGGCCTACCCGCCTTACGATCCCCTAGGTATTTTCTCTAATATGGAGAGGGTACACATCTCTCTCCTCTCGTGTCATTCGACAAAGTAATCCTATATTCGGTCCGCTTATTTTTTCATGGTTCCCTCTCTTCTCTCCTTTCACGTCTCTGAATGATTGACATATTAAATAAATTTTATTTATTAGATGAGACATGTATTTAGGAATATACATACATAATTTTTTTTGAAAAAAAAAACAGTCGGTGCGACACAAAAAAAGGCATGCACCGGTCACGATGCGTCTTTTTTTTGTCGCACACCGAAGGCGGTGCACCAGAAAATTTGTAGCGCACCAGAGGTGGTGCACCTGCAAATTTTAAGTGCACCGCCCTCCTGGAATTATTCCAAAGTCAACGGTGTGGTGGTATAACATACTGTACCATTTACTATGGACCAGTTTCGGGTGGGCAGTGCGCTCACCAAACTATATGCCCCGGGGCATATAATTTGGTCAGCGCATCGAACTCCTGACATCATTACATGGTAAATAGTGCGGTCTTTTACCAGACCGCACTGTTGACCTATGGAATAGCGAAAATGTGGTGCGATGACAAAATTACCCGCCCCGAGGCAGATGCAACACATTTCCGCTATTCCATAGGGTCAACGGTGCGATCAGGTAACCGACTGCACCACACTTTTTTTTTTTTTTTTAATTTTAAAATATCATGGTGCACCTTTCCGCACCTCCCCGGAACCGGTGCGGATACTGTTAGCACTGGTTGTGGTGCAACCTGTAAATTTACAGGCAGCATCGCGAACCGGTGCGAGCCGAACAGCTTGAGCGCATTGCGTGGTAAATTTTTTTATTTTGTTTTGAAAAAATGGTTAATTTTAAGCTAATTTACAAATATAATTTGCTAAAAGGTTTAATTATGGAAAAAAAAAGAAAAATACCTATACATTTGGCCGTCGAGGAGGCATATTGGCTGTAGAATTTGCAAAAGTAAATTTTCCCACCGTTTTTCAAAATTCAAAATGGAGATTAGTGGGTAATGCACAATAGCAGTGCGTGCAATGGGTGCAATGGGAGCACCGATGTTAGGGCACCTTAGATAAGGATAAGTTGCACCAGTGCTTGAGAGCTTCGGAGCACTGAAAAGAAAAAAATGCAGTTTTTTGGCCGTAAATTTTTTTATTCAACCCTATTCTGGTGTGCGGGGTTTTATAGGCGCACTGGTGTGGTTTCTTAAGACCGCACTGGGCAGTTTCAGTTTTGGCGCGGGGTTTTAAGTCGCACCAATGCAGAATCTTTGTAAAGCACCAGTGTGCTATAGTAATAAGATGCACCAAGCGGGTTTGTACGGAGCGCATGGTGTCCGGTGTGCTAATGTTTTTTGCACACCGGTGCTTTTTCTTGTTAAACACACTGGTGCGGTTTAGAATGATAAGCGCATCAGACAAAAAACATTTGCAAAAAACTCCACCCGCCAACCTCCTCTAGTAACCTCCGCTACAAACGGATGTCTGGGGTAATTTTATAAGGGGTTCCTCAAAAACATCCGCTAGAGGGTATTTTACTTGTAGTGTTGGGTTAGCTCCCAATTTAATAATAATGTTTTCCAACATCTTTATTCTATTTTCCTTAACATTGGTGGAGGTATTATCTTTTCTCAACTGATTAGTTATTTTCCTCAAATATTTCTCCAATTTTTCAACAGTAGCCATTGGATTTGTATAAGAATGACACAATATTTCACCTGTTTTCCTATGAAGGTCCATTTGGTCAATTGGATGTACCTGATCCAAGTTGATGATGAGGCTAGTTTATTTGTAATTATAAGGAGTTTTAAAATTTTGTGTCTTTGGCTCTAAAATTGCTAGTTGCAGTTTCTTCATACCAAAACATCAATAATCTAGAGCTTGTTGAAGGACCTTGTTTCCATAACTCACTGAAAGAAATATTTTAAAGCTCTGCACTCTTACTTTTGATTTCCATGAATTTTCCAACTAAATCATTTTTTGGGTTTAGATTTGCAAAGGATTAAGGGACCTCAGTGACAACCAAAGGAAAAAACTATAGGTTGAAATTAGGCTCACTTTTTGTAGCTATTTTATCGAGTGTTGCAATTTCACTAGAATTTGCTTCAATAGTTGATGATTCCTGTCTCTGTTCTTGTTCTTCCACCCTAAGCCTTTTCAATAGTCTGAAATGTATTTCCTCAGATTCTGAAGTTGACTGATGACTGTATTGGATATTCCTTTTTATCTCCTTCTCTTTATTTGGTGTTGTATCCAAGATTTTAGATCCACTTTATTTGAAAGATTCAACCTCACCTATAGTATCCATTAATGTGTTATCTTCCCAAATATATCTGTTAGCACACGTTTCAATTGATGGCTTTGTTGCATGTTGATATGCAGATGAAGCTTGTTCAATCCTTAAACTGGAATTGCTTCGCTGAGGGTCATATTTCCAAAATTTTCCTTGAGACAATTTCATTTGCTATAATAGTTTGTCAACTTCCTGTGTTGTTTCTCTATTGGTTACTTGAAAAGGGACACTTTATCTTTCAATTTAAATAGAAATAGGAATTTTCTTGGTAAAAAGTGAATCTGATCAATGTTCAACATTTTTTTGATATACCCCAGTGCAAATATCTCGAGAGGAAGGAACGTTGGGAGCCTGTAAAGATGTAGCTCACACCGATATAATCTAATTTCAGTGAAATCCTTTTACAAATACGAGTCACCCATCCTTACATTATCATTTAATTATATCTATATTTTGTCCTCTAGAAGTATTATAGGAGGTGGATTTAGGTCATGAATTAGTCAATATGAAACATAAAATATTTGATTTGCATTATTTGCAAATGTAAATTGTCTAGAATACTTTCTGGGAAGAGAGGTCCATAAAATCACTAAAACTGTTCCTCCATTTGAATCTTGATTTTTGAGATTAATATTGTGAAACCTTTCCTCCTGAAAGTAGATGAACACGTGAATAAACATTTACTGACATCTAAAATATCTAAAGATATTTAAATCTACAAATTTTTCATTTATAACATTTGAAAGATACTAGTTAAATTGGAATCTGGCAGAAGGTCTTTTGATGGGACAAATATAAGACAAGAACCATAGGATACAATCATCAACTTCCTAGTCATGGTCATAACCTAATAGTGATCATATCATAAAAATAATTTGTTTGGATAACCCTGGAAAAATACTTGATGAATATGGGTGCTGCTATCAGGGCTTTCAGCTACAAGGGTAAAAATAATTCTAAAAATTGTTTCTTTCACCAGGAGACAAATTGTGATATGTGGAATTTAGGCTTTCATAAGTAAGAAGTTGAACTTGTTTAGGCATCACCAGACCTAGAATTTGTATTATATATTGAGGAGTAATTCAGAACAATAGGTTTCTAGCTTTAGAAATGATAACATTTTGGATTGACATGGAATTATCAGAGCACCATGTAACTAATTTGGGGAAATGGTAGGTTTGAGGGAAAAAAATTTGAGTAAGATACGATTCCCAGACCAAGGACGAATCCTAATAGTATTAGAAATGTTGGAACACCTAATTTCTAAGTTCATAAAGGTAGAAATCACATTTGGGGCCTAAGACGTCAACATCTCAGTCAACCAATGGAGAGTCATCAAGATTTACTGGTTCTTTGGGGGTTTTAGATTGGCTAAAATTTTAATAAACAAGAAATGTAAACCACAAAGAATGATATGAGAATACAACTTGGCTCACCATGTGCCAGTTACCGTTGGTTATTGGTGAATAATAGGTTGGAGATATTTTCCACAGACACAAACGAACAAATGAATTTGATGAACTAGAGGTTGAAATTTATAACCTTTTCTTGTAGATATATGTCACTTTGTGATGGTTGAGGGATAATATCATTTGGCATGGTGGGCCCTTCCTTGACGAAAAACGTTGATGTGACCTGAAACCACTAATGGCATAGTAAGTGAAAATAGGATGTATTGGAAACTAGCACTTTGGACATCCACTATTAATATTAGCATGCCATATATACAAAATGTTTTTTCACTATGCGACAGATATAAGAGGTGAGAATTGAATCATGTTTCAAGAATGTTGGTCTTGCACAATTAAATTTTTTCCATTTGATGGATATCTCAAGAATATCCACCATCCAAGATGCACATTTTTTAAATAAAGGTCGTGCACAATTAAATTTTGGCCATTTGATGGATATCTCGACAATCTCCACCATCCAAGTTGCACACTTTTTATTGTTCATATACAATTTTCTTAGCTATGGACTTGGTGTAATAATAAAATAATGTAAAAAAACAATCTGTAAACGTGAATTATATGTTTTTATAAATGGTGAAAAAATTTATCACCTATACTTTGCATACAGTTCGAGATAATTTAAAAAATAAAATAATAGGTTTTTAATATTAGACAATAAAACATTTTAAATATAAAACTTGTTCAATTACCTAATGCACATTACATGTGGATTGGGTTTCATTACTTTCTTTCAACAAGTATTGGGATCTGCTTCAGAAATAACTCCCTAGAGGTCATTGGGTCAAAACCTCCACAGATCAGAGCATGCTATTCAAGAAGGACTCACACAACCACACTTGTATGCTAAAAACTAGATATAATAGATTGCAGAACTCACCTGTAGGTCCTATGTTTGTTGTAGATCCCGCGGGGTCCAAACCCCCAGCAACCCTTCTTCCTCCTTAACCTGAAAACCAAGAATAAACGTGCACGAAAATCTAGTTGTACAGCATATATCTATCCTAAATGTCAGTGAAATCCATGTGAAACATCATATAAACAATAATAAATGCTTAAATAACAATCTTTTCACATATGCAAGCAGATATTAACACGTGAATTCGGGAACAAGATGGTTCTTCTTCATTACGAATAGCATGTACAGTAATAGAAAGGTGGAGAGATCACCTGAATCCTTCCACGATCTTCGAACAGACCGTCGTCCGGATCCGTCCCGCCCTTGCCTCGCTAAGATTCTTCCAAGACTTGTGCACACGAGATGACATATAAGCTGATGAACATCTCTAGGAAACAAGGGTTTCCTATAATAAACTGGGAAGTGCAGGAGGCATGGGAAATCAGACTTGAATTGGGGCTCCAACAGAGTATAATATCTATAATTTCTCTCTCTCCCTTAGGCCATGCATATGAGGGGCTTTTATACTCCCTCAAAGTAGTTTCAATCAGTTGGAAACAGTTGGCCACGGGCTGGGGTGGTTGAATTACTGGAATAACCATCAACCCAGCCTCGAAAATAGGGAATTTTATATATTTTTTAATGATTTTAATTGCATACGCGGAAAAGTTTCTCTAGAATCACGTATACACGCGGAAAAGTCTGGGCATACCCGCGTATGGGATTTGAAACACTATTTTTTATGAACTTTTATCCAAGTCTGTGGGAATGGGTGCCCAAGGCCAAAAAGACAATCATGAATCACATGAGGGTGAAAAATGATGCTATAACAGATGCCCCCTAATATATGAGGTCAGAAGGGGTACATGATGGCCGAAATGTATTATGCACATAGAAAGAACTTCGCAAGGACAAGAGAGGACTTCACCAGATTTCAGCCTGCCAAAAACCAATGAAAGAAAACAAAGAGTCAGCTCATGTCTGAGGCGGTCATACCCATGCTCAGTCAAAAATATATCCATATAGAAAGTACAGAATAGATCCAGAATGTATACAAGTATAGCTGAACTGAAAGTACACAATGAATCATCTGAGCACGGCCCAGAAGTACAAGTCGGAATCAATGTCCAAGTATCACATATATCAAACTGATCAATGATACTGAAAATAGATGTCTGATCACAAAAGTAACTGAATCTCCAGGTACCAAATCATAAAGGGTGGAATACATGGTACAATCACGCAACTCGGGAGCCAACATATAGGATGCTGCTGTACTAACACTGCAACATATGAGGGTGGACGACATCACTGGCAGAAATTGAATGGACTGTCAAAAGTGAACCGAAAAATGTTGATGCAACCCGAGGTCTTCACCGATCTCGATGGCACAATTCTACACAATGGGAATAAATGAGCTGAAGTCGACCATGTGAGAAATCATTGGATTACCGGTCAATAATGTATACCGTTAACCAACGCGAGACAACCCACCGATAATGATAATGAGTGTCAAGGTGCCCCAGTACAATCTGACAAGTGCGAATGAATGAGTTGAAGTCGAACACTTGAAAGAATCTACCAATCAGGAGGCAATTATGAATCCCCACTGTCGATAGCGAAGAGTCTGCCAATGATGACTGCAAACCCTAAGGTACTGACAAAAAGACTCTAGACCTTATTCCGAGAGCAATGAGTCGGAGTCGATGGGAAAAGATCTGCTGGAAGCAAGGCATTAAGGCATCCCACATCAGTCCAGCATGAGTGTAACCCACAGGCCAAGATTTGGAAGGAATCGGACGAAGTAGAGTGATGGAACCAAAACCGAAGTACGTTTCCGACATGCACAAGATGAAGCTAGCGCACGGAAGAAACCCTCTGAACCAACCAATAATGAAAGCTGACACAGAGGCGAGAAATCCACCGAAAGGGTCAAATGGAAATCAAGGTACTGCACGAATCCCAAGTGTGATAATGTGTGCTGACGTCGAACACAGGGGAAACCACTCAGTCAAAGACCCATAATGATGATCAAATGCTGAGCACAAGGTCACCTATCAATGATGGAAATAGGGCCAGGGTGCGGCTCTAGGTTTTCTCTCAAAGCAATGTGTCGTAGTCGATAAGAGACAAACCCGCCGGCAAGAAGTCAATGGGGACCTTCTCAAACCAGCACGAGCAGAAGACCAAAACATCTGATGTGATAGAACATGATACTGACAAGACCGGGAAGGCCGACTGAATAATGAGTCAAGAGACACCGCAGAATGGCCGACTCAGGTTAAAAATTCCTTTGAACAAAAGCACGACTCGTGATGACCATGGAAGTAAAAAGTGACACTGTATAAGTCTGTCATGCAGGAGGAAAAACAAACTCTCCATATGATTGGAAGAGATAACCAACCGGGGGAGAACTGACAAGTGAAACATGGTAAAGGCTGAACCTAGGTCAAAACTAAAACCATTCCAAATGAAGGAAATATATATAAGTATATGTGCTTTGTTCAAGGGCGACAAACTGACTCTGTACTGCCATCAAAACAACGAAGATACATCCCGTTCCCGCTCTTTTTTGTTATATTTGATTTTTTTGTCTTTTTCATATAATAAGCCTGAAAAAGAATAAAAGAATGCTATGGTACAATGGATAGAACGAGTATCAGGAAACAGATGCACTAGTTCCTAGGATAGGAATGATCCTATGCTCAATGCAAGGTGGCGGAAACTGGTAAGCGATACTCAAAGGAATGTTCCATCCATGGGAAAAAAGGGTGTCAAGTCGTGATAGCTAAGTGCATGCAATGGTTAACTTGTACAGACAGTCAAGGTCAAAAGATGGCTTAAACATCGAGTCCAAATGAAGCCGGCTAAAGGCCAGGATAAACAAGTAGCCAATATGCAATGCAATAATACAACTTAACGACACCAGGGAGCCTCTAGGGTAATAGCCAGAAAAATGATAGTGAGGAAGAAGAAGAATGAAGCTTCAACACATAAGTCATGGCGGGACTAAAGAGGACTCCCGAGCCTACATAAAACGCAACATGGGCAACAAGTGATAGCGAGGAACTAACTAGGAAGCCCATGTAAAGGAAGGCTCTACCACCAAGTCATGATTAAATAATCGACGAGTGAAATGGGTGTAATACTCATGACCTGATGGGATCGACCCTATGGCAAGTGATCAGAATGGAGGCTAGTATGCAAAATGCAACGGAAAGTGGATTTCCTAACCTATATGCTAGTGAAGATCATATACCTACCATGACGGGTCAGCAGTCATGGATCAAAAACCGGAAAAAATCTCAACTTCGTCAAAATGGACCTGAAAATATACCAAGCTGGGCACTTCCAAGCATCCGGGTTATGCAGCTTAAGATAGATTGAAAAAATAAGAATAACAAATTTTTGCAAAAATTTTCAAATTCTGGGCATAAATAGACATGTTACCTCACATTTGGTTTATTGTTACTTGCTGATTTGGAAAAAAGAGCTCTGGAGAAAAAGCCTCTTTCGTCAAAACAGGAGCAATCGACCGTCAAACTTCACCAAACTAGTCAAGTAAGCCCTTAATCCATCTTTGTTATCAATTTTGTCCATTCATAGGGTAAAATTTCGGAAATTTCACCGTAAAAATATTTTTTTTAAATTGCGGCTCTACGCATACGCGGGTTTGAAAGGGACAAGCTGCGTATATACGCGACTGTGTACAGAGTAAGTTGCGTATGCGCAACCCGAAATGAAAAAATTTGTTTCTAATGGACAAATTAATGATTTTTCTCAGGATGACTATATCTTGGATGGAACATGAGCACAGTGCTATTGACAATGAAGTTATGCAAGACCAACAGTCGTTCAATGTCCTCCGAAATTGTGGATTGCTCAAATTTTTAAAAATGCCAAATATGAAGAGTAATTCCCGGTTGCTCGAAATGCTAGTAAATTATTGGGAACCAGAAGAGGATTGCTTCACAATAGATCAAATGCCCATACATATAGAGGTAGAAGACATCTACTTCATTACTGGACTCTCTCTGAGGGGAGACCCAGTAGATTTGCACGGTAAGCCCTTGGGAGGGCTCACGGTGGATGACTATGTCCACGTCTACTGTATAGAGGGGTCCAAGAAAGTAGGGACCCAAATTGCAATAAAAGACTTAAGAGAGCTGCACATGAAAATTCTCCTTTTTACCATTGGCAGGGTAGCAGGATCTGCTTCCTTGCACCAGGCATCCAGGATGCAGATGAGCATAGCAGTAGAATGCTTAGTTCACCTATATGATTGGTGCATAGCTCTGCTAATGAATATGAAGCAACAACTTACTTCCATCCGAAAAAATAAAACCAAGCATTTCGGGTACGACACCATTTTGACTACATTCTTCTTTGAGAAGATTCCAAGGCTTCGACCCAGAGTGATCTCATCAATCAATAGCCCAAGAGACCCAAGAATTTCCCGATGGGAAGATTTGATGAAGAGACTGGGGGGAAGTGAAGTTCCCCGAACCACTTGGGATGACGAGTTCTTCCAATAGTGGGCGGAACAATTCATAGCAGTGGAGGACTACCCTTATGTCGGGATGGATTCCGAGGTGATCCAGACCTCGTCCTTCCACCTGGCGCGGCATGGGGCACAATTGGTAAAATTGCAATTTTTGACTTATGTGATTTTTTTTTTATTTTTTCAATATATGTGAAAAAATGAAACATGTTTTTTGATTGGATTCAAAATGACTTACAATATTATGATGACCATGATACAAATGTTGGACCAGTCCGTCAGGAGGGTTACCCACGACATAAGTGCCGCAGAGGCGAGGAAGATACAGTATACCCAGACAGGACCCTCCATGCCGTTCAGAGAAACTTGGAGGGGTTAACTCGCCAAGTGCCTATGGCTGCAGTGGAAGATTTTCCCGAAGCCATCCAGAGATGGGTAGTAGGAGTACCCCATCACTGGGTATGATTATTCCGCTAAGTCGCCACTGCGATCATGTTATATAGGAACGCGAATCTTGGGCAAGGACCACAGGAGTGAATAGATATGATTAGTGGATGACTGTATATTTTTTATACTGAACATGACTGGGCATAAGCCCTAATTTTGTATGACTTATGGATCCAAATTTTGTATATTTTTTTGAACACTCTGATGATATATATGTACAGTGATTTTTTATGTGATGTGACAAATGTATGAAAAATGCATGATGTTTTTGATGATTAAATTTAATGTATTGAATGATTAATATGCCAATCAATTTCTTGATTAGCTAATGAGTCTGCCATCCAATTGTCAGCTCGAGGAATATGAATGAAAGTTAAAAATTGAAATGATCTTTGTAACAAACGTACCCTCAAGAACAACCAGAGTAAAAATGGATCTCGAACCCGATAAGTATTGTTCAACTGCGACACCACCAGCTGGGAGTCCAAGAAAACTACTAACGAATCAACACCCAAAGATATTGCCTCCGAGAGTAGATAAATAACTGCAGTGTATTCTGCTATATTATTGGAAGCAGGACCAATGCAGACTCCTCTTGACACTAACAGCTGACCGGATGGACGATGAAGCACCCAAGCCGCGGAAGCCAAGTTCCGGGTGTGTCTACTAGCACCATCGGCGAACCCATAATGACTCATGACATTCGACACAACCTGCCAAAGCAGATCAAAAACATCACCATCACATCAAAGAACAAAAAACCAGATATGTACAAAAAAAAACTACTATACACAGAAGAAAAATGCCAGGCCGAAGCCTAGGCATAATACTTTTTCAAATAGAGCCCATTTCTAGGCTCCGACAACTCATTTCCTTCAAAATCAACCAAGGTATATGCTCCTTTTTTAAGGACTTTTTTAACGATGAAGGGGCCATACCACATAGACTTAAACTTTCCTGCCCCCAGGGCATCCTTCTCTTGGGAATAGACCAAAACAAGGTCGCCTTCCGAGAAAACCCTAGGTTTGATTGCCTTATCGTACTGAACTTTAATGCGTTTCTTATGCGCTTCATTCATCATGGTGGCATCCCGACGCTGCTCAGCAAGATGTTCCAGATGAAGGAGACGTTCTTCAAGACTAGAAGTGTCAGGAAGAAGTTCAACAACTAACTTAAGAGAAGGAATCTCACATTCAATGGGAAATATGGATTCAAGCCCGTAAATGAGTTGAAACGGAGTAAAGCCAGTTGCAGTTTTCACTGACGTCCTGTATGCCCAAAGAGCAGGATACAACATGATATGCCAGTTGGATCGAGCTTTATCAATCGTCCTTTGAAGAATGGTCTTCAAGGATTTGTTCACGGCTTCCACTTGCCCATTGGCCTGAGGATAATACGGAGATGAATGCTCCTACTGGAAACCTAATTTTAGAGCCAACTCAGCCATCATGCTATTCTGAAAATGATTGCCATGATCAGTGAAAATCTCTCTAGGAATACCAAAACGAGCAATAACTTGGTTGAAAAGAAAAAGAGCTGCTGTCTCACCATCATTCCCAAAAGTAGGCATAGCCTCGACCCACTTCGTAAAGTAGTCTACTGCTACAATAATGTACTTGTGACCTTTAGCTGAAGGCGGGTTACAAGTAGTATAATCAATACCCCACTTTTTAAAGGGACCGACAGTAATGACTGGAAAAAGCGGAGCTGGATGAGCGCGCATTTTTCAAGTATAAACTTGACACGGATGACACTTTTTGACCGACTCCACACAATCTTTGAAAATCGAAGGCCAAAAGTACCCAGCATGCAAGATATTTTGGGCTATAGCAAGCCCAGATAAATGACCACCACAAGCTCCACTGTGGCAATCATTCAGCACAGCCTCAACTTCTTCGAGAGTTAAGCAACGTCTCAGGATTGAATCAACCCCTCGACAGTATAAAGCATCACCAATAATCAAGTAATTTTTAGCCAAGTGACGCAACTTACGGCGCTCATATTTCGAAAAAGTAGAGGGAAAATTCACAGTATGAAGATACACAATGATATCTCCATACCAAGGATCCTGTGGAGAAATAAGAAACAAATGTTCATCCGGGAAGGATTCATCATAGACTATCTCTTCTCCACAAGGCAACTCAGAGATTAATTCCGCGAAAACTAATGATTTCTTGGACTTGGCAGACATAAACTCAAGATCAAATTCCTGCAAAATCACAATCCATCTATTGTATTTTCCCCCAATCACTCACCTACTGAGGACAAACTGAAATGGATTGGCTGCTGCCAAAACATAAGTTTTTCGTAGAATAATGTAATGCCAGAGTCGCTGCACAGCATGAACTGCTGCTAAAGCTAACTTTTCTATCGGAGTGTACCGGAGTTCAGGTCCTACCAAGCCTCGACTAAGATAGTATATAACATGCTCTGCAAGAGCATCATCCTCCTGAACCAGAACCATACCAATAGTAGATTCTGCTGCTGCCAGATACAAAAGGAAATCCCTGCTATAATCAGGTGGACTCAATAAAGGAGCAGAGGTCAATGATTTTTTCAAAGCATCGAATGAGCGTTGAGCGAAGTCATCCCAAAAAAATGGAACTCCCTTCTTCAACAATCTCATAAATCCCTTGGTAACTTCAGCATAATTTACGATAAATCTCCGAAGAAAATTAGCCTTTCCTTGTAGACTTTGAAGTTGATGAATAGAGGACGGGGGAGGCAACCGAAGTATTGCCTCAACCTTGAAGGGATCTACCCTAATCCCTTCCCTAGACACAATGAATCCCAATAACCAACCGGATGTAACCGCGAAAACACACTTGTTCGGATTCAACCTAATCTTGTAGAAACGACATCGTTCAAATACTTGACGGAGGTGAGCAGGATGATCAATTCTCTTTCGAGAACGAGCAGCTAAATCATCCAAATACGCCTCGATAATATGTTTGATGTCATGGAAGGCATATGACATGGCCCGCTGAAATGTAGCCCCAACATTTTTAAGACCAAAAGGCATCTTCTTGTAAGAAAAAGTACCCCAGGGACAAATAAAGGCAGTCTTATGCTGATCTTCAGGACGGATAGTAATTTGATTATATCCGGAGAAACCGTCCATGAAGGAGAAAATCTCATTACCGGCACACTCATCGATAATCTGATCTATAAATGGTGTGGGGTAATTATCTTTAGGACATGCTTTATTAAGGTCTCTGAAATCAATGCAAACTCAAATTGTTCCTTGTTTTTTATCTACGGGAACAGGGTTTGAAACCCATTCAGTCAAAGGAACAGGGAAAATGAATCCCGCCTTAAGCAGCTTCTCCACCTCAGCTTTGATAGCTGCTGCCTTCTTAGGATTGACCGGACGAAGCTTTTGCCTCACAGGCTTAGCATTTTCGTAAGTCTTGATCTCATGTTGGACAATAGATGGATCTATACCAGGCATTTCCTCATAAGACCAAGCGAATACATCCCTAAACTCTTTAAAGAGATCGGTGTAAATCTGAATCTCTTCAGGGGAACATTCAGCTCCGATGAAGACATTCTCTATAACATTGGGATCCCTGGAAATGTTCACCGAGATAGTTGGAGAAATCACAGCCATGTTCCCTTCAGCATATACCTGTGTTGGTGCTAAAGGGTTCAGGACTGGGTGAACAGGACCAGGAGACAAAGGACTTGGAAAACTTGATTCAACTTCGCTCAAATCAGGTAAAAAGTAAGACCGATGATGCAAATCATCCCACAGTCTATCTATACCAGTCATAGCTTCCAGGATGGCCTCTTCAGATGGAAGAGTGGTATCAAGGCAATCCTGGGCAGAAGAAGAACTAAGTGTCCAAGTCGGAGCCACATCGCCATCCAATTCCTCCGGAGAAAGAGGAGCTGGAATGGACTCTGCAGAGTCAACAATAGATTGATAAGCAATCTCAGCTGCAGACATCGGAAATGCCATTCCACCCACTTGACCTTCCGCTAATGTGGAGGTAGGGGAAGGCAAGGTCCAAGGATCCGAAAAATAATGAGTTCTGAAGAACTCTCTTCGAATAGGAGCCCTGGAGGATGAAATTGCATTTATATGAACAATAGGAGGTGGAATATCAAAAGTACCCATCAAAGAACAATACATTGTAACCCCTAAATTTTCAACAGGCTGCTTGGCATTATCCACCTTTGGAATAGTTGAGTAAGCAAATGCATTCGGATCTACAAGAGAACAGTCCAGTTGATCCACTGTAACAATCCTCCCTTCATGAGGGAAACAAATAATCCGAAATAATGAGGATGCAATGGCATCCATCTCATAAATCCAGTTTCGCCCCAACAGAAGGTTGTAGTCCAAGCTTGCATCAACTATCTCAACCTCTATATTTACAGTTTTCCCCCCAACACAGATGGGCAAAGCTGGGACAATACCATTCGGTCTATGAGAATGACCATCAAGCGCAGTCATAAGAGTAGCAGATGGAACAGCTGCGGGAGATCCAATTCCCTTCCAACATGTGAGAGACATCACACATGTGGAAGCACCCTCATCAACGACCATCTGAAAGATATTTAATTTCTGATATGATGATTTAATATGAAAATCCATATGATGGGGGAGTCTCCTTTTAAAATTCGACATATCGAATGTAATCATAAGAGATTTCTTTGGATCCACAGCCCCAATAGCAGTGAGCATAGCAGTACGCTGAGCAGGAAGACTGGAGCACCTCAAGAGCCGACATGGCACAAGGACTCTGCGCCAGATCTTCCACAATAGAGTAGTTCTGGGCAGCCTTAGCATTTGGATTAATCGTCGTACACTTAGTAGATGTTTTTGGCATCCGAGGTATAGGCTCAATAGTAGGCCTCGTAATATGAAGCGACTCAGTAGCATTGGGAGCCCCATTGGCTTTCGAAGTCTCAGCTTCACCATAATCATGGGATCTCGTAGTGATATCTATGTGAGCACTCATCATATATATGTTTGATGGAATTTCCCTTTCCTGGGTGCCCCTAGAGGGAGCCCCAGTATTTTGATTCGCACCAACAACTAACTGTTGCCCTTGGGGAAAAGGGTTTATCAAAACAGCCTAGGAACTAGAAGAACCCTGTTGAGCTAACAAGCGCTGCGCATCCTGAATTTTAGGGCAAAGGTGAGTAAGATGGTCTCTAGCACATAACTTTCATGGAAACTTCACTTTATTTTTATCCTTTGGACCCTCACCAACATGCTCGTTGGATTTATTTGCATTACCCTTCCCATTCTTGCCCTTTTTCTTATTATTATTCCTTCCCTTCTTCTTCCCTTCAGATTGTTGATTTCCTTTAGGGTCGGAGGTTTGAATGACATTTATCGACAAAGATTGAGAAGGTGATGACTCAGCAGGCACAGCCTGACCAGAGGGAGCAGATTGTATAGACAACTGCTGCAATTGACTAAGTAGGTTAGCTGCACCACTATTGATCGACCCAATAAGTCCGTCACCATGAGGACCAGGTTTAGTCTTGGATAAGTCTAATTTGGAGCGAGGAGCATTAGGCAAATATTTATGAAGGACACCAGACTGAGAATATATCAATTCAAGTTGTTGGGCCCTAAAAATAGTCTTCTCCTCGAAAAATACCCCTGAGAGGGATACATCCTTAGAAATATCTGACTGCAAGGATTTCAAAAACCATTCCAAAAGAAATTCTCCTGGAATATGAGCTTTAATAAGCCTCTTCCTTCTCTTCCATTCCTGAATATGGTCAGAAATGTGGGTTGCGTCGTCCTGCTTAAAATTAGCTAGGAGTTCAGTCCCGGCATCATAATGGACAAGCAACTGGAAATGATTTAGAAATGTAGTAGCCAGATCTCCAAAAGTAGCAAAATTTCCCCCAGTTCACTCAATATACCACTTGGCAGTGTTTCCAGTCAAGGTGCGTTGAAATAACCTCAACGTAATCGAATCATCGATCAGGGAGTTATATGAACACCATAAATGGAAAGTGGTGATATGATCAGCTGGATCCTCTCCATTCTTGCCTTCAAACTTTGGAATGTCTGAAGGTAGTTTGGTAGGAACCGGAGGCCACCCCGGACTATATCGGATTGGATCATTCGTCAATTTCGACAAATATAGCAAATTCAACGTTGCCAGAAAAGGTAAACGAGGAGGAGCCTGAGGATTCCATCCTTGGTGGGATGAATTCCCAACATTATGAAAAGAGTACCATGGATTTGATGAGGCACCAGGTTTCCAGAAAGAACTTGTAGAAAATTTTGGGCCTTGTGACCCAGCATTTTGAGAAAGACCCCCCCCAAATGTAGAGTTACCAAAGACCGGACCAGTTCTCCCCCCCGAAGTAATGAATGAAGAGGAAAGCCCTTGATAGGGGTTCCAAGCATTATAAAGAGGGGAAAAGGTCTGATAACCACTCGACGAAGGGAAAGAAGCATTCCCTTGTTGACCAGCGAAGAACTGATTCCCTACCCCCACTGCCGTAAATACAGGGTTCCAACCTGTAAAGGTAGTCGAACTCTGACCTCTAGACCAAGGGTTAAAAATTTGAGTCTGGGAAGTAAAAGGAAAAGACCCTAAGGAAGGATTCGAACTAGGAATATGCCCAGTTCTGAAGGGGAACCCTTGAAAAGAAGCTGACCCACTAGCCATGGAAGACATGGGTGCAGACGCAGCAGTGGAAAAGGAAAACGAAGGAATCTCACTAGTGGGCATTCCAAAACAAAAGGGACCAGATTGAGAAGCTTGTGCTTGGGTGAAACCAGAGCCAAACATAGCAGTACTAGAAGCAATCGAAGATATAGCAATTGTGCCTCCTCCTTCTACAGAAGCAGGAGTCTGAATGCTTGCAGCACTCACAGCTGAAGCCGCGTTCCTAGTCGTGGCCATCGAAAGGTATGAATAAAATGGAGGGATTTCTGGTCTTTCTGACTAAGGTCCGATGTAATCAACAACAAACGGATAATCAGGAGGAAGAGGAGATGGAAGTGACTCAGAGGGCTAAGATACTTCCTCTACTTCTACTTCTTCTTCTCCTGGAAATAAGACTCTCGAGGTGAGCGGAGCGCTCCTCTTGGAACCAACACCGGAACCAACTACAAAACCTTCAAGCCCTTGTGGAGGATCTCTCTCCACTGCGTCAGATACCACAGGGTGTTATTCACCTGCTATATTACTCCTACGCCTTCTTGAAGAAGGCTCAACAACTTTGGGAGATAACCCCTGAACTCTCCTCGATCGACGAGGCGCTTGATCAGCCACTTTAACAGATTAATTAGACTCAAAAAAGTATAAATCTAGGCAAGCTAGGAGCAAAGAGCACTCACTACAAAAAATCTTTGAGATATAACCAAGCAAGCAGCCTTCAGGTATTTCCGCTCCGTGTGATTAGGACCGGACACCAAAATACGAGAAAGCGAAAAATAGGACCTCCCGAAAGTAGTCTGGGATAATTACGGCCCAAGCCTACTAGCGAAGGTAACAGAAATAGTTACGCTGACCTCCTAACAACAGCCTTTGCCGGTGCAAGTACCAAAGCTTCGTCAGGGCACCCTCTAGAAGTACTGTTGGAAGTGATACGACGTCTGCCTCAGGTACCACGGGTATTCCCCCCTGCAGTCACCTGTGTGGAACCTAGGAATGGCAACTATGGGCACCAATCCGTGTCAGAAGCCGGGCGAAACGGTCTTGAGGCAAGATCCAGCAAATCGGAGAGGGGGTATCTCTCTTCTCGGCCTTCACTTCCCCTCGCACTTGACTCTCTGGAGGAGAGCTTTCCTGGTCCACCTAACGGAGTTGGATTTCGCTCAATTAATAAACTTCTATGTTTTAGTTTGAGCGGCCTTGGAGAGTTAACTCTCCACTCACCTAATCCAAGGCCCTACAACCTAGCTAGTTGATGTATGACACTTAATAAAAAACTTGCTAGTTGTTTTTAAATTAATGCGCTTATTTTAGTTGGCTGTTATATTAAGTCAAGGGAATATGGAAATGAAACTCGTGATGTTTTATGACGCAGAAAAGAAATTAATGAAAACCAAACTACATGCAGATGCAGTAATTTCCTTTCGATGAAAATAAATTTCTACACGGGTTCTACGAGACTATTTTTTCTTTTCAGATATCAAACCTCACACTCGCAAAATTTATGAAAAAGACTACAAATGTTCAAGTGCACCTAATGCAAATTACTAAGAGCATGCCAATTCTAAGATGCAAAATCTAACAAAGCAAAGAGAAATTTCCAAGAATCCCCCAGTTCTATCACTTTTCCGGTTGTCCACAAAGCTAGTTCCCAAATCAGAAACTCTCATTATAAAGACACCAAAATATGCTCGAAATAAGAGAAAGAAACCAATGAAAATTCCCTTCCCAAATCAATTCAGAAACCGAAGGCAAGAAATCTCAGCAAGGCTTCAAAAGATGAGAAAAAACCAAAACAAAAGCAATGGCAAAACAAAATGTTTTTGAGCTTTTTGAATTTTATAAAAGAAGACTTCAAAGATACCAAGAAAACTATCCAATTACCAAGCCAAACAATCTCCGAATTTCAAGAAAAAACTTCAACAAAAATGCTCTAAATCTTATAGTGCCACTTAGTAGCAAGATTTATATGAGCAAAAGGAAGACAAGAAACTCAGTGACTCAGCCCAAAAGAATAGCACAATCTTGCAGCAAACAAAACTTTAAAGACCCTAGAATGACTCTTCAAAAATTGCAACAAGACCTAGTCAAACGAAATCAAGAAAACCAACCGAAAAGCAGGCAAAAATTAAAGTGCAAAGAAAAACATAAAGTTAGGAAAGAGTATATGAGAAGAAGCTCTCTGTCCTGATTAAGCAGAACAGCCAAGAATCTCCATAAGGGGATCTTGGTACTCGAACCAAAAATGCAAGCACTAATCAACAAGATTTTCCAAATGGGCCAGTCTTCAACCAAACAAGAGAGAAAAATACCAATAACCACTATCAACACAATCCAGAGACTATAAGGACACTGCAGGAATAGGTCTCCATAGGCAGACAAGACCAAAAAGTCAAGAAATCAAAAATTTCAAAATTTGCCCAGGCATACGTTACTTGACAGTTTTGCAAAAGGCATGCATACGCGGATGTATCAAAGGAAACACGCATATACACGACTTCCTTTAACAAAAAATGCGTGTATACGCGTCTGTGTGTAGAAAAACTCACGTATGGAAAGGTAACTAATGAAAAACAAAAATGATCAAGCCTGGATAAAGAACCAGGTTTTCAGTCTGACTAAGGAAAAACTAACTGGACTGGGAATAATGATTAAAACTATCGGAAACCTTTAAAACAGCTGAAACCACCCAACAGGGGAATCACAAGAATGCGATCCCCAACAAATTCGCCAGTTCTGTTTCGGGAAATAACTCCCTAGAGGTCGTTGGGTCAAAACCTCCACAAATCAGGGCATGCTATTCAAGAAGGACTCACACAACCACACTTGTATGCTAAAAACTAGATATAATAGATTGCAGAACTCACCCGTAGGTCCTATGTTTGTTGTAGATCCCGCGGGGTCCAAACCCCCAGCAACCCTTCTTCCTCCTTAACTTGAAAACCAAGAAGAAACGTGCACGGAAATCTAGATGTACAACATATATCTATCCTAAATGTCAGTGAAATCTATGTGAAACATCATATAAACAATAATAAATTCTTAAATAACAATCTTTTCACATATGCAAGAAGATATTAACACGTGAATTCGGGAACAAGATGGTTCTTCTTCATTATGAACATCATGTACAGTAATAGAAAAGTGGAGAGATCATCTGAATCCTTCCACGATCTTCGAACAGACCGTCGTCCGGATCCATCCTGCCCTTGCCTCGCTAAGATTCTTCCAAGACTTGTGCACATGAGATGACATATAAGCTGATGAACATCTCCAGGAAACAAGGGTTTCCTGTAATAAACTGGGAAGTGCAGGAGGCACGGGAAATCAGACTTGAATTGGGGCTCCAACAGAGTATAATATATATGTTTCTCTCCCTCCCTTAGGCCATGCATATGAGGGGCTTTTATACTCCCTCAAAGTAGTTTCAATCAGTTGGAAATAGTTGGCCACGGGCTGGGGTGGTTGAATTACTGGAATAACCATCAACCCAGCCTCGAAAATAGGGAATTTTATATATTTTTTAATAATTTTAATGGCATATGCAGAAAAGTATCTCTGGACTCGTGTATACACGCGGAAAAGTCTAGGCATACCCGCGTATGGGATTTGAAACACTGTTTTTTATGAAATTTTATCCAAGTCTGTGGGAATGGGTGCCCAAGGCCAAAAAGACAATCATGAATCACATGAGGGTGAAAAATGATGCTATAACGAGATTCATTCTTACTTAAGTCAAACTTTGCAAGAAAAAATAAACAATTGCAACACCTCTCAATGACAAGGAATTGTTGCTCTGCACATCATCATTTTCTGAATTTGAAACCTTATTATTGAACTTAGAAGAAACCCTTTCATAATTTTATTGATATCTTAGTAAAAGGTTGCTTTGAATATCTCTCTTGATGTGTTGTGATTAAGTTACGAGCTTGAAATAAGTTTTATTATAATGATTTTGGAAACATGGATTGAATTAACATTGTACTCAAATGAAATCCACATTATCACATTGTATTGAATTCTAGTGATGACATTGTGTTTGAGTTGATGTTGGGTAAATTTTTTAATTATTACAACATTTTATTAAGCATGGTTTCATGATCAAGAGACAACGTTTATGTTGTAACTTTTAATTGCATCTTCCATGCCTTTTAAACATATCTTTGGAATATTTAGAACTTGTTAGTCTTGTGTGCATCAATGTAGGCTTTATTTAAAAGAAATAAAACTTTTCTTAGTTTGATGTTGGAGTAGTGAGGATACAACACTCCATGGAAGTTTGATCTATGTTTTTTGTGGGGAATGGGGATATTCAATACATCGTAGGAAATTATATGACATTAGTTATAAAATCATGTCACTTAAGTTTATGGTTATCCCCACAATAATTTTGATGTTCATATTTCATTTAGTGACTTAATCTTATATATATGTGGTATATTTAACTTGGCGTTAATCCTAATAAATAATATTTTCTTTAAAAATAAAGCAAATTGAAAAATGTAGCAAGAAATTGTTAATTTGATTTTTCCTTGATTAAATTGAGAAAATTCAAATTTCCACATTAGCAGACAACTTGGATGACGTTAACTTGTGTGACATGTCTTATTTCACCTAGTTTACTCAATAAATTCGAGTTGGAGGAGTTAGAGTTCAGTTAATCATGTGATATTTCTAATTTGTAGCAATTAAGGTCAATTATCTAAGGTTGTTTTCACTTAAAATAGTTCCAACTGTTGGAGGAACTAGTGGAAGGTAAATTTGTGCAGTGGGACTTTAGTCAAACTCAATGATCATCCAGTTAACTGATCAATCAACCCAAAATAGCTAGTGCATGCAAATAATTTAAGTTCCATAGGCTTGGTGGAGATTCCAAGGCAGTGTAAAATTAGTTGTAGATTAGTATTGAGTGTACAGGTGTTGCATGCAGTCAAAGGATCAACCTAAAGGAATTGCACAATCAATTTGAGGAATTTCATAAAAAATATGGGCCTAATTCCTCAAGGAACAATGCAAGGAAATACGAGCTCAATAAGAGGCAACAATTGACTAACTTTGGGTCAAAGCCTTTGAGTGAGCAGAGAGATAGGTTATGCAGTTGTAGGTTATTATGCACTTGCAGGTTATGCTCAATTGAGCAAAGAAATTGTAATACATCTCTATTCTTCTGATTTAATTCAAGAAGGCATTGGGGTTTTTAGTAGTTTGCTTCCCCCAGGAAAATTACTTGTTTCATGTGTGTGATTTATTATTGCATGTCTAAATTTTTTGTTCTAGATTGTGAATTACTTTTCACAGAGTAGTAGAGTAGGTTTGATTCTTGTGATTTTGATTAAAACTTCATGATAAGTTGCAAATCTACATCATAATTTATACATGGTATCAGATCAAGATTCACAATAGAGCAGGAATTTGAAGTTGTTCTTAGGAAGTTCGATTTTGGAGCTCAATGTAGAAAAATTTATTCAGAGCTGATAATATGACCTTCAATGGACTAAGCCTAGAGTATACCTTGGAAGGCACCTCTAATTTTGTTGCATGGAAGGATCACATGGAGGCGATATTGGATGACAATGGATTTTTATAATACATCAAGAAAAATGTTGCACAACCACCAGAATATGATGCCCATAATTGTGCTCAGTGGAAGATAGATGTAGCCAAGGCGAGGAAAATAATTTTGTTGGGAGTTCACATTGTCTCAAATATCCATGGAAAAGAAACTTCATTCGAAATGTGGAAAGAAATGACCGATTTTTTCGAAAATAATAGTGACCACATGAAGCTAGTGCTTAAGGATAAACTTTGATGTATCAATATGAAGGAGAATGACACAATTCCACAATATCTGAGCAAGTTTACACAATTTCATGATGAACTTGGAGGGGTTGGTGTTAATGTCCCTGAAGAAGACTTGGTAATCCTAGCCCTTTTGGGCCTTCCCAAGAGATGGCATAGCTATCAAGATTCAATGAATGGGAGGGAGAAACTACTGAATTGGGAGTGCTTATTGTCCAATTTTGTACATGATGAAATAAGGCAGAATACCAGAGATGGGAATTCATTCAAGGGAGAGGATGAAGAAAAATTTGCATTGGATTCAAAGGAAAAGAAGGGAGAAGGGAAGAAATCCCAATCCAAACTAGAATCCAGTCAAGGGGGAAATAAGAAAGATTTGTCAAAAAATAAATGTTTCCATTTTCATGAATTGAGGCACTATGGCACGTAGTGTACAAACAAGAAGACCTTAGGAGGAGCAGTATGCGAAGCTTTGGCTTGAAAATTCAAGCTTGAATTTACCCTCCTTGCATGCATGAATAACACAATGATGGGAAACATGTGGTACTTGGACTTAGGTGCCTCATTCCACATGACAGGGTGTAGAGATTTTTTCATTGACATGGAAGAAAAATATTTGTAGATGCACAGTGAGATGGGGGATGATGAAAGGTATAGCATGACCGAGGTTGGTATATTCACATCTCAGAGGGAGTCTGGCTCCCCCCAGGCTCATGGATGTCATGTTCATTCTAGGCCTAAAGAAAAATCTCTTCTTTGTTGCAATTTTGGAAGACCATGGTTATGATTTGATCTTCAAAAAAGGAAAGGCATTCCTGAGACACATAACCATGGGGTAGGTGAAGCAGATTGGGGTTCGTGTGAAGAACCTATATAAGCTAGATGTGGAGGATTTTGCTGCATTGAGAACAAACGCGGAGAAGGTGCAAAGTCACGATGTTGGTGAAATTTGGCATAGAATACTTGGCCATTTGCATCATGGCGTCTTGAATATCATGCAATAGATAACCATATGCCTCCCTAAAGGAGCACTTGAGAAACATGATGTACTTTGGGGAAGTACACAAAATACTCATTCCATGGTCGGGACAACAAAGCAGAGGCAATCCTTAAAATGATCCATTCTTATGTCTGTGGAAATTTCTCGATAGTCTCCACTACCAGGCACAAATATTTTGTTATTTTTATTGATGACATCTCACAAAATTGCGCGATCTTCTTCATGTAGTAGAAATATGGGACATTCTCCAATTTCATAGAATTCAAGGCATTGGTAGTGGAAGAAATTAGAAACATGATGAAGGCAATCCGAAGCAATAATGGAGGTGATTACATATAAGATGAATTTACAAATCTCTATGCAAGACAAGGTCTTCTATGAGAGTTGACAACACCCCACAACCCATAGCATAATGGGGTGGCTAAGAGAAATAACCATAGCATTGTGGGAGAAACGAGGGCGATGTTGCATGACCAAGCCATACCTATGAATTTGTGGGCTAATGAATGCAACACAACACTCTATTTGCAGAACCAGAGTCCTCATTAGATTATGGGCATGATTACACAGGAGGAGGATTTATCGGGGAGGAATCCAAATGTGTAAAAATTCAGAATTTTTGGAGCCTCTGTCTACTTCCATGTATCAAAAGAATCAAGGAATAAGTTAGAGCCGAAAACAGAATTTGGGGTATTTGTGGGATACCCAGAAACTCCCCACAACTACCATGTGTACTTTCCATCCCTCAAAATGAAATTTGTGGGAAGGGATGTAAAATTTGATGAGGAGAAAGCGATGCAATTCTCTCTTGAGAGGGAGCTTCAGATCCCACTAGAAGAGGATATTTTAGCTCCAAAGGAGGAACCTTAAGAATTTGTGGGGCAACAAAAAATTGAGGAGCAGAGAGTGGAGACAACCACACAAGTAGAACCATCCACAGAAGGCAGGAAAATAACCAAGCAAGTTGAGAGACTTGTGCAATATGCGAGGGAGAATGTGGGTGCTACTTCAAATTAGGGTAGGCATATAATATCACTAGATCAATACACTGGCTACATGGCTCTAATGAATGATATTGTAGAGATTGAGCCATTCTCTTTCGATGAAGTTGTAGAGAAACCTATATGGGTTGATGCAATGGTGGAGGAATATGAATCCATTGTAACTAACAGTGTTTGGGAAGTGGTCCCAATATCAACAGATAAATAAATTGTGGGTTCATGTTGGATCTTCAAGGTAAAGCACGCAACAGACAAAATCATAGATAAGTATAAGGCAATATTTGTGGCCAAGGGGTACTCTCTGGTTGAAGGAATTTACTATGAGGATACCTTTGCTCCTGTAGCAAGGTACTCAACCATCAAATCAATTCTTGCTCTAACTGTGCAGATGGGGTGGAAGATCCACCAAATGGATGTAAAAACAACATTCCTCAATGGAGTTTTTGAAGAGGAGGTGTACATAGAGAAACCAAAAGGATTTTAGCCTTTTTATCGGGAGTCTCATGTGTGCAGACTCAATCGAGCATTGTACGGTATCAAGAAAGCACCCCATGCTTGGTACACCATGATTGATAGCTATCTCACCGATTTTGGCTTCACTAAAAGTGAAGCGGATGAAAACCTCTATCATATTTTGGTAGAAGGTAAATTTTTTATTATTGTCTTATATGTTGATGACATGATTTTAACTGGTGATGAACAAATCATTATATCTTGCAAGGAGGACCTTGCAAGAGAATTTGAAATGAAGGAGATGGGTCTTATGCACTACTTCCTTAGCTTAGAAGTATGGCAAGGCGATGGGGAAGTGTTTGTCTCTGAAGGAAATTATGAAAATGACATACTATAGAGGTTCCCCATGGAGAGTTGCAAACACATGGAGAGACCTATAGCGACCAATTGGAGGAAGGAGGATGCCACTTTAGGTGAGGAAGTGGATGCTACTATTTATTGACAACTAGTGGGTTCACTTATGTATCTTGTGAACACACGACCAGATATGTGCTATGCATTCAACCAGCTGAGCCAAGCTATGGTCAAGATAACCAAATTATTTTGGAGTTCAACTAAGCATGTTCTACGGTACCTCATAGGCACTGCTCAGTTTTGACTATGGTATAGACATATAGAGGGAGTGAATTTGTGTTGCTTCACAGATGCAGATTGGGTAGGGAGTCCATCACGCCGAAAGAGTACATGAGGTGTACTTTTTAGTGTTGGGTCTGCAGAGGTTTCCTGGTACAACATGAAGAAAATATCTGTGGCACTTAGCTCAGCAGACGTAAAAGACATGGCTGCAAGTCAAGCAACATGTGAGGTGATCTAGATGAGAAAGATACTTGTTGGATTGTTTGGTTAGATGATGGATCCAACTATGATATACTGTGATAATCATAGTTTCATCAAGCTCTTTCAGAATCCTTTTTTTTCACAATTTATCCAAGCATATAGATATCCAATATGACCATTTATGGGATTGTGTGCATAAGTGGATAATGTTGTCGTAGTACATTCCGATAGAGGAAAACGATGCTGAAATCTTGACAAAGGCCTTATCAAGAGGGAAGTTTGAGTTCCATAGGTGCAGGATAAGGGTGGTTGATAATCCATTTCTTTATAAGAGGGAGTGTTGAAAAATGCATCAAGAAATTTTCAATTTGATTTTTCCTTGATTAAATTGAGAAAATTCGAATTTCCACATCAACATACAACTCAAATGATGTTAACTTGTGGGACATAGATTGTGTCACCCAATTTACTCAGTAAATTTGAGTTTGAGGAGTTAGATTTCAGTTAAGCATGTGTGATTTCTAATTTGTAGCAATCAAGGACATTTATCTAAGGTTGTTTTCAGCTAAACTAGTTCCAACTATTGGAGGAACTAATGGAAGGTCAAGTTGTGGAGTGGGGCTTTAGTCAAGCTTGATGATCATCTAGTTAATTGATCAATCAAACCAAAATAACTATTTCATGTAGATAATTCTAGTTCCCCACGCTTGGTGGAGATTCCAAGGCAATGTAAAATTATTTGTAGACTTGTCTTGAGTGTACAGGTGTTGCATGCAATAAGAGGATCAACCTAAAGGAATTGCGTAATAAATTTGAGGAATTTAATAAAATAATAGGAGCCTAATTCCTCAAGGAACAAGAAAAGGAAATAAGAGCTCAAGAAGAAGTAGAAATTGGCTAATTCTGGGTCAGATCCTTCCAGTGAGCAGAGAGATAGGTTATGCACTTGCAGGTTGTGCTCAGTTGAGCAAAGCAATTGTAATACATCTCTATTCTTTTGATTTAATGTAAGTATGCATTGGGGGTTTTATTAGTTTGATTTCCCCTGGAAAAATACTTGTTGCATGTTTGTGATTTTTTATTGCATGTCTAAAACTTTTGTTCTAGATTGTGAATTACTTTCCGCAAAGCAGTAGAGTAGGTATGTGTCTTGTGGTTTTTATTAAAAATTCATGAGCAATTGCAAAATTACATCTTAATGTTTACAAAAATTATATGGTTATATATTGATATCTATTAATCAAGGCCTCATTTTTCCTTTCTAAAAAGTCTATTCGAATTCTTTTTATGGGAATAATGGGGAGATAAAAGGTCCACTAAAGTAATAATGTAGTTACATTGACCATTCAATGTAAAGTGGATTAAGCTCACTATGTTTATTATTATTAACTAAGGACTACTAGATATATAAGTGACTATATATCTAGATCTCCCTATACCTTATGGAATAGAGAAGAGTCTTGATACTCATTTTATATATATATATATATACTACTTTCGGTATTACGATAATTACGATAGTATATATATATATATAAAACCGTCGGTATTACGATAGTTACTAAATGCTACTCATTGCTCTTACGTCGAAATGTATGATGGTTGCTAATGTTGGTAATATAGCAGACCGATTGTAAAATAACACCTAACGCCGGTATTACAACGATATATGCCTGCCAATGTTATGACAATCCCAGCATCGTAAAATAACACCTAGTGATGGTCTTATGATGGTAACGACTCGTCTCTTTTACGACATATTATAACATCAATGATATAATGCATTTGTTCAAAAATATGTCTGCCGACACACACTTTTCCATTTCTCTTTCGACACCTATTCCCAGGAATGTCATTAGAGAGATGTGGGATGATGTAATCTTTTGATCAACTGCTTCATCAGAGAAAGTCGTATTTCATTCATAGACTGGCCATTTCTATGGTCGATCATATGACAACATAATATTTCCCCTTCCATCTGAATTCCAACGACATATGAGTCATCCATTCGTCGCATTATGCAATTAGAAATATTTGGTTGATCTTTGTCTTCTTGTATGTGTTTTGAGGCTAATCAATTATTTATCTTCATCTACAATTGGTTCACACTTTGTACTCGTTAATTTTTTAGTTGATTATTCCTCTCTAGAGCTATTAACATATTCTCATTGTCATAGTTGTACCTTTGAGCTTCCATGTTTAACCATCTCATGGTTTATATCATTTCTATTGGCTTATTAGAAATTTTTTCTTCGTTCTCCATGATGACATTTAGTCCTTTGATCTATTCTTCAGGGTTGCAAGGATCTTGTCCATTCTCCAAACTCCTTGTTGAAGATTTAATTTCAATTTAAACCTCTCAATGTTTCTTATATGGAACTATATTTACAAGAGTATTCATACAATTATATATGCTATATACACATCACTTCCAAAATCTATGGAATTTTTCTTGTACATTCTACATTATGTAGAAATTTTCTTATACATTCATATTTTTTAATCATATTAAGTTTATAGGCCTTTTTTTTACATTGAGTAAATTGTTGCGTAACTTGGAGTTCTTATTAGTTTCTTTTGTTGGGCTCTCAGGTGACTTGATCAGAGGGTAGAGTAATAGTTTGTCTCTTTTAAATTATTATTCTATTTTTTCTAGGTTGTGCGTGATTTTTTTTTTGAAGTCCGAGTATTTTAGTAGTTATCGTGAACCTCTTTGGATATTATGAGTACAAGCATGAATTATGATAATTTTTTTTGTCAAGGTCACTAATATTGGGTGGGGCCCTCAATTTTACCTTTCTTCGATCAATGTTTTGGGGTGCAAGTCCTTGATTGGACCCGTTGATAGGGATTCTAATCAATTTATTGGAGGAAATGAATATAATAGATGTGGAACCTACAAAAGCTAAACCTCCATGTACCAATAATTGAATGGGAGATAATGAAGTTGCAAATGACTAGACATATTATTAATACAAGATTAAGTAATAATGCAAGTATAGAAAGTAAGGTATTAGGTCCATGGAAGTAAATTCTCATCATTCTCTAATTTACTAGAAGTGGATCATTCCTTGCTGATACCTAGTAACCATTTTGTTGAGTGAAATATATGATAGGTTGATATCTCAACATTTAATATGTCAATCCGAGGCTTCATAGAATTCAAGGCACATAACAATCTATGAAAAAAAAGACCTGTAGGATCCTACAACCAAATCTTTGTCTACTTGAACAATCCACTCATCATCACTTTCAGTTTATACTAAAACTCAGTCATAAGTTTAGTGTAGCAATGCAATTCCTAATGGAATCATTCAACACACATAGAAAAGAAAGAAACCATAAATAACAGCCACCTGTCTCCCATGATTTTGATTCCTTCCAGGTGGAAAGGATAAAGGTTTGTTTCAATAGTCTAGAGGGAAAAAAATAAAAGTCCTCTATAGACTTCACACTCGAGAGGAAAAGAAAAATAAGGTTTCCTTTTCCTGGCTCCTTCTGGGTTTGTAGTCCTAATGCTTTACTCAAGGGTCTAGAGGACAAGAGGGAATCAAGGATCTCTATCTAGTGTAACCTATAAAGCAAAAATAAACAGAGTTTCCTAACCCTAGCTCCTTCTAGGTTGGAAGTCCTATTTCCTTGCTCAATTTTCTATAGGAAAAGAGGGTTTGGGATCTCATTGCAAACACAAAAAGGAAAGGGCTCAGACTTGACTAGATTCTCCTTTTGAAAACAATGCAATATTTACCAAATGATTTCCTTCTCATTGTAAGTCTCAAATACCACATGGGAAGTTCCATCATGTGATTGTATGAATATTGAAGAATTTTAAGGATTAGCAAGAATTATAGTAGAACTATTTGAGTTTGTTTAAGGTTCCTGAGAAGGTTGATAATGCAAATATTGTCAAGGTGGATTCATTTTTCTTGTGAACAATGATGAAGGATATTTGTAATGAGATTTATAAAACTATTAAAATAGACAAGATCCTACATACTTAATTCATTTAAAAGGGATTGAAACCCTCATTTTGGTGGATGTATAATGGAGTTTTTCTTGGAATTTTTTGAGCTCTTGAGATAGGACTACTTAGAGTAATGGAGAGTGCGCACCTAAGTAGGAAGGTGTTTGCCAATGTAATTGTGAATTTCATTTCCCTCATTCTAATGCTTGGTATTCTTCAACATTTAGATTATTTTTGACCAATCTCCTTGTGCACTAATATCTATAAAATAATTTCAAAGGTAATTTCATAAAAGTGAAGCCTTATTTGTCAAAATTTATGTCTTTTGAGCAATTTGGTTTCCTTAAGGGTCATCACATTAATGAATCTATTTGGTCTACATAGGAGGTGAATTATTTAGTGAACTTTTGGATTATTCGTGTAGTGGTTTATACGATAGATATTTTGAAGGCATATGATAAAGTTTCTTAGTTATATTTTAATATACTCTTGATTCATTTATGTTTTTCTATACCTTTATTCTCATGGACTATGGGTTGTATCAATTTAATGAATTTTGCAGTGCTAATTAATGGTTCTACCTTTGGTCAAGTCTCAATAGCACAACCGGTTGAGGATGGGCCTCGTCAACAAGCTGACCCCGGATCAAACCTCATGGGGGGTGGTTGTTCCTTGTGCTAGGGGGAGGATACATGCTAAAAAAACCAGTTAGCTAAAGGGATGGTGTGGCCCAACACGGGTGCGATCCCTAGGTGACTTTGATGACTTAGATTCCCCTCTGTCGTGGCTCCTCAAGCCATAGGTCAAGCCCTGAGGATCACAGACAACTTGACAAACAAAAAAAAAATGGTTCTACCTTTGGGCTTTTAAAATCATCTAGATGCCTTCAATAAGGTTGTACCCTATCACGATATCTACTTCTTGTGGCTAAAGGTTTGAGCCACCTAATATATGAAAAAAGGAAAGGATTAGTGACTAACATTATAATTGCGAGGGATTTTCTATTGAAACATTTGCTTTTTATTTTTTCTCGATGATGTGTTGTGTTTTTTTTTGGTTTCTAGCAAGGACATTGAAACACTTATATACATCCCACTACACTTAAAAGAAGATTTGGGGATGGAATTTAATGAGAGGAATTCAACTTTATATGTTGCAAATAATAACGGGGATCTCTTGTCTTAAAAAAAAAAAAAAAAGATTTTCCACTTTTAGCATAATGATTTGGGAGATGGTTTCAAATATCTTAGGTTTCTTCAAAAACCCAATGGGTATGTGAAGGTGGATAGGCTTTGGCTACCTGAGAAGATGGGAAAGAGAATTTCTCTTTATTGTAATAAGTGGTTGTTGTGATGAGGAATATTTATATTTTTCAAATATATCCTATGGAAATGAGAACGGGGATAGATAAAATTAGGAAAATCATACGCCAATTTCCCATGGCAAGGAAAATTGGAATATTTGGGTGCACATTAGGTTAGATGGAAAAATTTAGCTCATCCTAAATTATTGGATGGCTAGGGAATACAAGACATTCACTTATTTGGATGTTTGTTGGTAGCAAAGTCCCTCTATAACCTCATTTCTAAGGATAGTATTTGGAAACATATCTTGTTTCAGAATTATGTGGCCCCTGAATATGTGGTCGACTATATGAGAAAAAATTCAAAGAGTCTCCTTAATGTTTAATGGAGGTGTTATTGCTAGGCTAGAACAGGCTGGGCTGTGTCAATCTCCAACCAAACATAACTATTTCAAACCAAATTTTAACTAAAAGTTAGCCCTTCCAGTCTAACATGGATCTCTCAAGGAAAACAATAAAATATTATATATAATTGTTATTTTACTGATGACTAACTCTATTTCTACTTCATGTGATTTTGCAGGTGAAAGAAAGTGTGATGGTTTCCACCATTGGGCATGAAGTCAATTAAGGAAAATTAATTATAAAAAACACTATTTTCATGGAAGCTGAGGAAATTTTGGCTTCAAAAAGATGTGAAATAAAATTTTAGAGCTTAAACATAACAAACTGAAGGAAGTTGGAGCATTGTGGCATGAATTCCAAGTAATAAAATTGCTATGAAACTCATAAAAAACATACAAAACATGGAGATACAACATATAGGCCAAAACAAAATCTCAAGGCAAAAGACAGTCTACTGCAAATGTATATTAACTAAAGAAGTTTTTTACAAAAGTGGTCCTCTCAAAGTGAAAAAGTTACACATATATAGAGAAAAGTCTTCATAACAAAAATCTTCCACCTAGGCTAGATTGATGCATAACTAAGATACATAATTCTAATTGAGTTGCAAAACATGGAGCCTTTATAGGGATGTTTTATGTTTTAACATAATTTGTATACAAATATGAGTCTCCTATCATTTATGAGCTCAAAAAATTCTATTGGTGAACCTCATCGAATCACACCACCTACTGAATGTGCTGGAGTGCATGTGTGTTAGACTGCTATGATTTTGCCACGCGGATGATGGCATGTCTTCCTAAAAAATAGGATTCCATTGGCTATTGATGTGCACATTCCTATGACATGTAGACCATATAATGTTGTGCTGTCTGATTCCCAATCAAAACTAATCAAAACTTTATAACGAAAAAAACATAGAGATGGACAATGTCGTAGCAAAATTTGGTACTAAATTTCAAAAAGTGTCTTTCTGGTACCCATCTAACCTTTTTTCAAGTGCTGAAGTCTTCATTGATGTTTTTTAGCTAAGCACATGCCACAAGTGATCCCTTAGTTGATATTTTAACTTTCTTTTTCCTCCATGAAAATCTACAACAATTTCGTAGCACATCGCAAAAAACACCCCTCTTGCACCTTTATGATATTTTTGCAAGTTTTGAGGTCTTCACTTATGTATTTAAGCTAAAATAATGTCATTAGAACTCCTCAAGAAGATATTTTTACTTGCATTCTCCTCCATGATAAGGTACTTCAATTTTGTAGCAAATATTCAACTTAACTATGGGGAGTTGCTACGAAATTGTAAATTTTCTGAGATTTTTCCTTTTCATGATTTCTTCAAGCTCCTTGTCATTTATAATATCTCACCCAACCATTTTGATGAAAAATTCTATACTATCAACACAACCAGCCCTGTCAGATGAAGAGAGATGGAAATCATCATACTAATCATTGATAAGGAAGTAGCTGGCCAAATAAAGCAACTACATACTTGAAGTGATTATGCCGGAAAACTGCATTGAAAATGTCACACATTCTACTAATTTTCCCTTTCAAATTCCATTTATGCCAACTCTGAAAAAGACAATGAAACAACACTTTCAAACTATATTGATCCCAACAGATAAAATAGTATTTAAATTAAGAAAACTGTTCAAAGAAGTGCCTTATCCATCTCCAAAAAATTCCTTCTTACATTTAAAATCAAACTGTGAACAGACTAATTCTAGTGGTTCTTTGTATTTCTCTCTAAAGCAGGGGAAATGATCAGAAAAATGACATGGTGATTTTGAGAAATCAAGCTTACTATATGATCATTATTCTAAAGAAATAAATCCCGTTCAACCACTTCTCTCTGCTTGTAGCCATCTGTTCCTTTTGTACTATTTATTCTGTGCCATGGCTACAACATGTAATGAGATGCTTATTGACACCTGTAATTTATCCTAATGACAACTAGACCTCCCTATGACAGAAAAACCAACTCAAAATGAAAAAGAGAATGATGGACTGTGTGCTTTGCAATGTGACATTTGGGGATAATAGATTAAAAAAAGACGAACTTTGACACGTAATCAAAATCCATATAAACTCTAACCCATGATTTTAAAAAAAATGAACCATTACTAATCGGTAGGGTTTGTAGTGAAATAGGTGGCAGAAGTGACAGATGTGATGCAAAAGTTTCAGGAACTTTCATAGCAAATACTTTTTTTTCGTAACTGACCTTGCTTCGAATTTCTGTAAAATTGTCTAATTTCCAATCATGACCAAGTAAGCCCAATACGCATGGAAGTTTTGATTTTAACCTTTATGATTAACCCCACTTAAACACAAAATGAATCTACAAACTATCTATATGACTAAAGTGACTCTTGTACATGTGATTTTATTTTGAGAAAATTCAAAACCCTATCTAATTTGACCAATTGACTCAAAAAATATTTCTAAGTGTTATCATGGATAACAATGTCTCCAATGTGGGTGTTACGCCCTTGTGGTGCAACAAAGAACCAACAAAATAGTGCTTATTCATTAGGTTGGTCCCAACCACTTATCGTATTCTTCAGCCTGCATTCGACCCTTGACATTCTCTTGAAACAAAAACACGGTGCAAACCGAAACTTGCAACTACAATATTCCAATTAATTGCTAAAAGAGATGATTTCCTAGTAAGATTATTTATGTACATACCAATCCTACTCTAATAGATGAAACCAAATGTTTGATTCAAGCAATATGAAACTTCCAGTATAGCCAGTCAAATATTTGATCCAACGCCCACGATTCCTGACTGTGCTTGAACAAAATAAGGAGTGGATCATCTATTGACTGATGACAAAACTTGTCTTGACTGATGACTGCAACATACTTACCATTGGATCTTGGAAACCATGAAAAATCACTTCTTTCGAAAGGATCCTTGAAAACATTGAAAAGTTTCTTGTCTTGATGATCCAAAGGATAATCTTCATTCATAACTGCAGGTTTTCCCGGTTTTATATCCTCTTTTTTATCATCATTCTGAAGACATATCTCTGGATCTTCATGTAAATATTCAATGGGAGCAACCATATCATGTGCTACATGGATGTTTAAAAATGAATTTTTATGCATTGCAATGGGAACTTCATGTATATCATCATGCACAAACATAAATTTTTGATCATTTAAATTTGTAGCAAGACATTTTGGGACAAAAACTTGTGGATGAAAACATTTCTTATTATTATCTATAAGTGCTTTCTCATTACAAGCTTCAAGCATACTCAAGGAATCAACCTCCTCGTCATGATGATAATAAACACAATTCACATAAGATTCTCCTTGCTCCTACCCATTTTCACGTTTCTCAACATTCAACTCTTTTTTCTCAATATGCTCGAAAATTTTTCCATATGCTCGGGGATTATGATTAATTTATTGGGTATAATATTCTTGAAACAATGGTTTAAAAAATGAACAAAGTGAAGAGCCCTATAACTGACCCTATTTATGCTCCTCTTTATCACCTAAATATTGGCAAGGTTGCTGCAAATTTTCACAAACTTCATGGGATATAACTTGGTTGTCCAAGTACTAATCCACTTCATCTTCAAGCAAAGAAAAGACATTTTCTTGTTGGAATATATTATCATGACAACTAACCTGAGAAGAGAATTCATAAAGTGCCTCTAACATATCCTCATCTAAGAACTCTCCATTATCACCAAGACTTTTAAGATATGGAATAAAAACCTCACAAAAGTCACAATAGTCTTGTAATAGTGATAAAGAAGAATGAGATTTCTCATAATGTTCGAAGAACGTCCTATGGAAATATTTAAGAGAGAACAAGATTCTCGGTTGCAACCCTTCATACCATGTTCTAGCTTCGTCTTCAAGGGTGGCCATAAACATTTTCATGAGACAATCCTCAGGAAACTCAACTCGAAACTTATGTACATGCATATGGAATCTCACCAAATGAAGAGTAACATTATCTTTCTTTTGATCTTTAAATATGGGAAGATAAGTTAACCAATCAACGGTAGGCATAAGATTTGGGAAAACAGGGATGTGAGATCGATTCATAGGGGCATACTTGATATTCCTTCTTATAATTGAACTCATCTTCTTCAAGTTACTGCTCTTTGAAGAATGGAGTCACCATGAAAACTTTGACCTTTTGGATTGTTCTACACTGGAGTTTCCAAGTGAAAGATATACAGCCTATTGATGTCCAACTGTTGTTCACCATCAAAAATCAAAGCCAATATTTGTTTTTATTCTTCGGGGAAGATAAAGCTTTCGACTCCCGACATACGCACCAAAATGTTATCGTTAGCCTAGAACATGCTGGGTTGTGTCAACCTCCAAGCAAGCATAACTATTTCAAACCAGCTTTTAACTGGAAGTTAGCCCTTCCATTTTGAGAGGGTTCTCTCAAGGAAAACAATAAAATGTTCTAGATAAAATTCAATTTTGTAGATGGCTAACTATGTTTCTACTTCATGTGATTTTGCAGGTGAAAGAAAGTGTGATGGTTGCCACCATTGGGCATGGTGTCAATTAAGGAAAATAAACTAAAAACAACATTGTTTTCATGGAATTTGAGAAATTTTGGCTTTAAAAATATGTGAAATAAACTTTTAGAGCTTAAACATAGAAAACTGAATGAAGTTGGAGCATTGTGACATGAATTCCAAGTAATCAAATTTCTATGAAACTGATAACAAAATAAAAAACATGGAGATAAAGCATATAAGCCAAAACAGAATCTCAGGTCAAAAGATAGTCTGCTGCAAATGTATATTAACAGAAGAAAAAATTTACAAAAGTGGTCCTCTCACATCATCTATCAACCTTCTCAAAGTGAAAAATTTACACATATATAGAGAAAAGTCTTCATAACAAAAATATGCCACTTGGGCTAGATCGATGCATAACTAAGGGACCTAATTCAAATTAAGTTACTAAACATGGAGCCTTTAAAGGGATATTTTATGTTTTAACAGAATTTGTATACAAATAGGAGTCCCCTATCATTTATGAGCTCAACAAATTATTTTGGTGAACCTCATTGAATCAAACCACCTATTGAATGTGCTAGAGTGCATGTGTGTTGTACTGTTGTGCTTTTGCCACATGGATGCTGACCTGCTTGTATTGCTGACCTATCTTCCTGAAAAATAGGACTTCGTTGACAGATGATGTGGAAATTCCTATGATCTGTAGCCCATTTAATGCCTTGCTGTCTGATGCTTAATCAAAACTAATAAAAAATTTATAACACAGAAAAAACAGAGCTAGACAGTTCTGTAGCAAAATTTGGTAGAAAATTAAAAAAAACACCTTTCTGCTACCAATCTGACCTTTTTGCAAGTTCTGAAGTCTTCATTGATATTTTTTAGCTAAACACATGCCACAAGTACTCCCTTATCTGAGATTTTAATTTTATTTTTCCTCCATGAAAAGCTACAACAATTTCGTAGCAGAATTTGGTAGCAAGTCACCAAAAACACCCCTGTGCCACCTTTTTGCAAGTTTTGAGGTCTTCACTTATGTATTTAAGCTAAAATCATGCCATTAGAACTCCTCAAGCTGATATTTTTACCTACATTCTCCTCCATGATAAGCTACAACAATTCCGTAGCAAATATTCAACTTAACTATGGGGAGTTGCAACGAAACTATAAATTTTCTGAGATTTTTCCTTTTCATGATTTTTTTAAGCTCCTTATCATTTCTAATCGCATGCCCAACCATTTTGATGATAAAATCTATATGGTACTATGAACACAACCAACCCTGTCAGATGAAGAGATATGTCAATCGTTATAGCCATCATTGATAAGGAAGTAGCTGGCCAAACAAAGAAACTACAGACTTGAAGTGACTATGTAGGAAAATTGCCTTCACACATTCAACTACTTTTCCCTTTCAACTTACATTTATGCCAAATACGAAAAGGAACCACATTTCCATTTCAACTTCAATTTATTCCAACTCTGAAAAGGACAGTGAAACAACACTTTCCAACTATCTTGATCCCAATGGATAAGATAGTGTTGAAATTAAAAAAAATGGTCAAAGCAGTGCCTTATCCATCTCTAGAAAAATATTTCTTACATTTAAAGTCAAACTGTGAACAAACTGATTCTAGTGGTTCTTTGTATTTCTCTCGAAAAAAGGGAAAATGATCGGCGAAATGACATGGCGATTTTGAGAGATCAAGCTTACTATATTATCATTCTTCCAAATAAATAAAGCTCATTCAGCCACTTCTCTTTGCTTGTATCCATCCGTTCCTTTTGTACTATTTCTTTTGTGCCATGGCTGCAAAACGTAATGAGCTTCTTCTTTCCACCTACAATTTCTCCTAATGATAGCTGGACCTCTCTATGACAACAAAACCAACTCAAAATGAAAAAGAGAATGATGGACTTTGTGCTTTGTAATGTGACATTTGGGGATAATAAATAAAAAAAGGTGAAAATTGACACATAATCACATTCCATCTAAACTCTAACCCATGATTTAAAAAAATGAACCGTTACTAATTGAAAGGGTTTTGTAGTGAAATAGGTGGCATAAGTGACATTTTTATTACAAAAGTTTCGTGGACTTTCATAGAAAATACTATGTTTTCGTAACTAAACTTGCTACACATTTATGCAAAACTATCTAATTTCAAATCATGAAAAAATAAGCCCAATACACATGGAAGTTTGGATTTTAACCTTTATGATTAACCCCATTTAAACACAAAATGACCCTACAAAATGTCTATATGACCAAAATGACTCTTGTACATGTGATTTTGTTTTGAGAAAATTAAAAACCCTAACTAATTTAACCAATTGACTCAAAAAATATTTCTAAATGTTATCATGGATAACATTGGATCCAGTGTTATCTTGTCTTTGTCTTTGTTTGTTCTATATGGAGTTCCAAAATATTCAATTTTTAGAAATTTAGACAATGAAAAGTAAGATGAAAATACATAAAAAAATTATTGCGGAAAATAATAAATTTTCATAGGACCAAAATAACTCAGAACTCATTAGAGGAAAGGCCAAGATATCTCAGTATAACTGCAACATGACGAAGTCTAAAAAACCTTAGTATGAGCCTCAAACTTATTGCAGAAGGTCGAAAGGCCTTAGGGTTATTATTAGAAGGACGAGTAGCCTCATACATGGTCTTGAAAATGTCATTAGAAATTCCAATTGATTTTGTTCGAAATATTTTTGTGTAAGTCCACGCCACAGATTTAATTAAATAATGTTATAATCTTGAAGCATACCTTGCTTACATTCACTCATCAAAAAAGAGAAATCTCAGTAATAAAAGCATAAAATTGTGATAAAAGATATATTGTACTAGATATCTAAGCTTCTATGTCGAAGGACGAAGAGTCTCAGGAAGAAGCTGAAAAAAGCTTGAAAATGTCCATGTCAAGAACAAGCAAAAATATTCATCTCTTGTGCATGAAGTCTAATATTAATCCTGAAATATTGGATTGACGTCTAATAACTAGTTTGAAGTATTATCCTTAAGGATTTACCACTGATGAAGATATTCAAAATGAGTCTGGTATCAACTAAATCCATACATCTTATATTTGATGCCTAAATAAAAGGTATGAAACATCGTTTAAAGTTACCTTCAATAAATAAAGGTATTTGTTATGGTAATGATACTAAATAAGCTTTATCATATGCTTGGTTCAAATTTGTTCTCATAAGAAATGAAATAGGACTATGATCTGCTCGTAGAAGAGTATCAAAGGTATGATCTATTGTCGTCCTTGAAGAATCCTTCAAGAATAAAAAATACTGTAGCATGATAGTCACCTTTAAAAGGTAATGGAAGCATCACAATTTGAGTTGTGGCAAGAAAAAGTTACACAAGAGAAATTGGAGATAGTGGTTGAGAAATATGAAACTGACATTGAGCTTTTGGATTCTCAAATTCAATCATACACTTTCAAAGACCCTAAAGAATTTTTGGAAAGTCTCTCTTCCCCTAAGAAAGAGAAAATTGTGCTACCCTTTAACTTAGAGACTGAAGATGAGGTGTTCAGAGTAAAAATTTGGGATACATATGACCAACCAGTCATGAAAGGCCTAACAATAAAAATTCTACATCATGCTTTTGATGATCCTATAGCAGATTACATGAATGTGTTGATTCGCTCAAATTTCAGGACATGGATTCTTTACAAGGATCAAATATGTCAAAAGTTGCCACTACATATGATAAACTTGGTTATGAAGACACATAATCAAAGTATAATGTTGTTTCCTCTAAGCAGTCAAGTTTTCTACCTAATTTTGTTACTGCTTAACTGGTTGCACTAGCACTATTGTCTCATTTAGAACAGCAGAAATCTCCAAGTTAGATTAAGATAGATAGGAATGCAAAATAATCTCAGCCTTTTTCAGCATATTTTTAGTTCTAGATTATTTGAAAAGAATGAAAAAACACAAAAACAAAGGAAGGTAGAAAAAGAGGGCAGATTTGAAAAGAGGTAAAGCCCCATGCCCAAAAAATATAACTACTAAAAGTGTGCAAGCTTAAATTCCACTACTTGTTCCAAAAATTCTTGTTAAGTCATCTAGCTTAATCATGGTTGAACATGTTTTCAATTTATTGCTGATAGGTTAGTGAAAGAGAACTTGTCAAAGAATCTAAACTTGACTTGTCAGTAGGAATAGATTAGGAAGAAAATATATTGGTTCTCCATGCTCAAATCTGAACCAAAGAGAAAAGATAGGGATGCCTAACAAATTCTGAATCATAGCCCTCATGTTTTCTAGTCTTTCATTATACAAAAATAGTATTTGTGTGCAGCTTTTTTTTATGCCACAAACCCATGGCAAATTAGATTGCCTAATCTTGGTTTTGTCATGTTTTGAATTTCATGTCAGTAGAATAGACAATAAAATTTTTCAAACAACTTAATATTGACAAATGATTAGACTAGGTAGAGAATAAGAGAGTTCATTAGCCTAATCTGAACTCTTGGAAGCAATAAGGGTAGAAGTAGATAGCTTTTTTTGCTTTCAGAAGAAAAAATGTTAAGGGTTGCTAGCCCAGATGCACCTAAAGAAGAAAAAATGGTAGGCAAACTAGGTTGGGTAGGTAGAGATGATTTTGAAGCAAACATGTCTTTTCAGATTATGAGATCATAGCTTCAAAAGGACATCAGCAAGTGAAGAAAGAGAATCCACAAAGTGCAAGTAAGGCACTGGTCTTCAAAAGCTAGAGATATGAATGTTCTGGACGCCTCCTGAAAAGGAGCTGCCCTCCCCAAGTGGAGCCACTATTAGTCATCCATAATTTTCACTATCTAAATATTACTAAGTATCGGTTGTAGATTTCTAGAAACAAAGTTCATGAACATTGTGAGTTCTGGAAATCTCACTGCCTTCATTATCCTTAGGGTAAATTTTCACTATTTCATCATCCCATCATGTCAAGGTCAGCTCACTGCTCCCAAAGGACCCTTCATGGGATCATACCACTCATTATCACTATGTGTTGCCACCTTTGGCCTCAGCTCTCAATTTTCATTTTTGCCTAACTCCTCCATTGTTCATGTAGGGTTTTCAAAGGAATTTTTCTTGGTTTCATGACCTTCACGATTAAACATCAACAAGGATTGTACCTTGATGCTCTTATACCTCCTCCTATCCTTAATATACCTTCATAAACACTTCCCATCACTCCTATCCCTCAAAATCATCATTTTTCTACAAAACCTAGTCTATTTCCACAATTTGGCACTTTTTGAGACTAGGTCTGTGTTTTGACATTTTGGACCCATTCCCCTCTCTCAATTATTGAAATTACACTTTCCCCTACTCCGTAACATCTATCCCTATCCCCCGAAATTTCCCCAAGAATTTATACAACCCTTAACCCCTTCATTCCCCTCCCTCTGCAAGGCGGTCCTAAATCCCCTACACCAAACCCTAATTCCCTCTTCCAACTAAGCTAGGGTTTGATATGAAAAGGAGGTACAAGAGAAAAGGATTCATTTGATAGATAATGTTATAAATAATAAGTCTATACCAGCTCATAAACATCATGCATCCATAATTTTCCAAGAATTCATTCCAAGAGATAAGTCATGTGTCACACCTAGGGCTAGTTTTGCTAAAAAGTGTGTTTCTGGCCAAACAGAGATGAATTTGGAAAAAGTGAGAGATTTTTTTGTCCAATATAGTCTCAAGAAGAAAAACCTCCTTCTGTTGTTACACAGGTATCACGATTTGGGAGCAATGTCAAAAATACAAGTATCACGAGAGAATTTCTACACTGCTGGAGTAACCTTGGGAAAATCAGTTTTTTCTCATAGCTGGAGTGTCCAAATGACTTTCTTGATGGATCAAAGGACATATGTACTTGAATATATTTCCAATGAACTATCATGAGCTCAATTTGGAGTTAAGGAAGGCCTCCAAAATTTGTCTGCAACAGCACTCTGCATTTCTGCACCATCACTCAGCACGTTTTGACCATTTTTGGGAAAATCAACTTTTGACTGGGAAAATCAAATCCAAACAGGAAAAAAATTGCATATTTGGAAATTACATTAAACAATATTTCCAACGAGATATCATGGAGCTCATTCCAACATCGGGAAGGTCTCCCAATGCCTTCTACAAAAGGTGTTATACTCTTGTGTTATGCTCTTGCCTATTACGCTCCTACCTGTTACGTTCCTATCTGTTACACTCCTGCCTGTTATGCACTTTCCTATTATGCTCCTGCCTGTTACTCTCCTGTGTTACACATAGGCATAATTTCTCTAAAAATTTCTAAAGGGAATCAAAGTTCGGTTTTTCTTCGCCCTCAAGGCCTCTGCAAAGGTCGAGAAAAAGAGAATGCTCCTACTCATTAGGATAATGGCCTCACTTGTCAAGAAAAAAATCTATGACCACCAAATGTCGAGCCTTTTTCACCACTCCTTAATCAAAATGATTGTTCTATATCAGCTAGAGCAGTAAGGAATATCTTGGGAAACCTTCATCTCACATGATGTGTTTACAGACCCCTAGGCCTTCATCCAGCAGAACTTTCCTTCCACTTTGCAACCATCTACCTCCACTCATCCATCATCTCCCCATGTGCCTTCTCCACAAATAATTTCACCTCTTGTTTCTTCCCCTAATCTACCAAGTGAAGAGGTTGACAGTAGCCCTAATGAAGAACAAATAAATGGTAGTATTCAGGAGGAAACTGAGACAGATAATGATGGCCATGAAGAAAGCAGTGGTGGCCCTAGAGAAAGCAGTGAACATAATGAAGAAGAAAATGAAGAAGAGGGAGATAACCATGAAGAAATCAGTGATGGCAATGATGAAATTAGTGAAGGCAGCCACAAAGATGAGAGTAGTGAGCCTGATGAAGAGGAAAACAGAGATGAAATTAGTGGGCAAAGTGATGAAGAAGAGAAGAAAAATGATGAGCAAGATGACAGCCAAGGGGATTATTAAAAGAACAATGAAAATGACAGTCAGCAAGAAAGTGCCTAAGACAGTCAAGAAGGAGATTATTTTGAGCATAACAGTGAGGCCAATCACAATGAAAAAGGTGCTGAAATCAATGAAGGAAATAAATATGAAGAGACAGGGGAAGAGGGTGAAGAAACTGAAGACCAAGAGCAAACAAATAATAAGGGTGAGATAGAGTTGAGGGTGAAGAAATTGCCCAAGACAGTAACCCTACAAAGAATGCAAACATTGATACAAAAGATGAAATTGAGGGTGAATACAGTGGTTCAAAAGATGAAGAAGAGGACATTCATGAAGACAAAAATGTACCAAGCAATGATCAAGGCACCTCTTACATTGCAAAGGAGAATGACTAGGCACAATGAACGAAGAAACCACTTTGCAAGGAAAAAACTCAAAACTGCCCAAAATGAGGGCCTGACACTAAATGATGAAAAGGACCAAGCTAGGCTTAGTATTTTGGCCCAATATTTTCTACAGGTCTCCAATGACCCATGAGGCACCTACCTACCAAATTTGAGGCAAATCCGGAAATTTTTTGTTTTTTCCAAATTTTGACCCTTAGGAGCGTAGCACCCTAGGTTGTACGCACCAAATTGGGGCATCCTCAGCTGCTGAAGTTTACATTTTTGGATTTTTCACATCACCAATAGTCTACCCACAAAATTTCAGGTCAATTGGAGCATTGTTTTCCCCTCAAAAGGTCGAAAAACACCTCAAAATTGACCTTTCTGCCTCTTTTTCAGAGCAGGTGTTACGCACAAAGCAGTGTTGGGAGATTTGATTTTTGAGAAGGTAAATGGCATCCATTCAGCATGACTCAAGTATTTTTGGAAATTAGACTCATCAAGCTTTCCAACGAGCCATCATGGGGCCAAATCCGATGCTGAGAAGGGGTCCAAAACTCAACTACAATAGACCCTATCTTCTGGTGAAAAGGGGTTACGCATAGGAGCAGCCTTTTGCCAAAAAAGTCAACAAAACACACAGAATGATGGAAAAGGATTTTTTTAATATTTTTCTTGGAAAAATCACTCCTGATTTAATTGGGGATTTATGTTTTGGTGTTTTTCATTTATTATCTTAGATATTATGTGTCTTGGGCCTTGCATGGTCATTATGCACATTTATGGCATTTATGATTAGATTAGGGTTTCTGGAAGCCTCTTACGGATTCCCACCTCCTCAGCTACTCCATAAATAGAGCCTGAGCCTCTCATGTATTAGTTGGATTTTGATGACTTATTATGAAGCAATACATAGTCTCTTGGAGTTTTTTATAACAATTTTATGTCTTGGAGCTCATGCATGCCCTAGTTTTCTTGTTGATGGAGAGAGACTGTTTGTAGGATCCATAAGCTTGGTTGATGGTGAAGTGTTTCTTATGTTCATGTTTTCTATTTTTCCACTATGTTTTCCATCTTGCCATTTTGCAGTAGGACATAAAATTTAGATTAAGAAATGTTTTCTGATGCCACCTTACTTATGTTTGTCCTTCACTGCCTCAATGTTTTCTTCTGTTGAGATATGTTCAGGAATCCATCTCTTGCTCCCTAAGAAGTTCTTGGCTTGTCCATTTCTTGAATGGTTTAGATTAGTTGGTGTCAAGTATGATTTATGGCTAGCCCTGCATATTGTTGCCACTGAAATACCCTGTTTTGGAATCACCTCTTTAAAAGCATCTTTGCCTAGGTTTATCAAAGAAGTCTGTTTCAATCATGCTCTTTGCATTTACTTAGTTAATTTTGTTTCAAGGAACCTTCATAGTTGTAACTTTAGATGTTCAGGGTTTTCTCTCCTTCTATTGTTATAGCTACTTGTGCATCTTAAATGTTTTCCTGCTCTTAATGATGAAATCTATGAATGTTAAATAAGTTTCATGCCTTTCTATGTTTCATCTAAATGTTTGTCTTGGTTGATTATCTACTTTCAGTCTGAAATCAAATGGATTATGTTTTTCTTATGCCTTTGATTCTCTTGCTATGCTCAGAAATTTTCTAACTCTCTTAGTTTACAAATACATAAAGGATTTAGTTTTTTCCGTTTATTAGCTTATTTTTCTCAAGCTTAATGTTCATCTCATGATCCTTTTCAACCTTAAAAGATCCACCAACCAAGTTAAAATTTCCCTGCAAATGCTATTTAAACCATTGATGAACTTATCATGACCTTGTTAGACTCAATTCCCCAATGACTTAACAATCTTCCTTGTTTTCTATCTAAATCTATCTCAGCATCATACCCAACCAAAAATAATCAAAATACCCTGCACTTAACATCTAGCCTAAAATCAACCCTAATCGGAAAACAAGTTCACATCTTTACACCTACTAGAGAGATCCCTCTCTGAATCTAGGAAGGCTAGGTCCTTGGGTTCCAAAGCTTGGTTTGATGTTACCCTATCCATTTGTATCTTAATCAATCTATCAAATTACAGGGAGCTAACATAATGGCGATCATGGTGGGACCTTCTGAGTTAGTGACAAACTAAGTATTCCTCATATCTCAGAAAACCTACAAACATCCTTAGATTGGTATTTAGTTGTTGATGGTGGAAAACACGTACATATTCAAAATAGTAAGAATTCATCCATCTGGCGACTCCACTGGTCTTCAGTAGCCCTGATGACCCCACTAGTTCTCATAGACTCCCCTAGGAATGCATTAAGCAATACCAATCATGCTAACGGCGGACAGCAGAGCTGAAATCATCCACTTGGTGACTCCAAAACTCTCAATAGACCTAGAGAATCCACTGGTAAAGAAATCCAAACAGGTTGTAAAGATGTAGTGACCTTTTTCTCAGACTGATTAAACAAAATGTGAAGATTTGTGGGAGACCTTCTATATAGTGAAATTTCAAATCAATTATCAAAACTTCAGGTTGATGATGATGATCTCTTAAAAGCTGTCTTTCTCACTTTTAGGTCAAAAAAATTTAAATCTGAAGTTAAGAAAACTTTTCTGGAGATAGTGGTTGAGAAATATGAAATTGAAATTGAGCTTTTTGATTCTCAAATTCAATCATACACTTTCCAAGACCCTAAAGAATTTTTGGAAAGTCTCTCTTCACTTAAGCAAGAGAAAATTGTACTACCCTTTATCTTAGAGACTGAAGATGAGGCATTCAGAATAAACATTTGGGATACATATGACCAACCAGTCATGAAAGGCCTAACAGAAAAAAGTCTACATCATGCTTTTGATGATCCTATAGCAGATTACATGAATGTGTTGATTCGCTCAAATTTCAGGACATGGATTCTTTACAAGGATCAAATACATCAGAATTTGTCACTACATATGATAAACTTGGTTATGAAGACACATAATCAAAGTATACTATTGTTTCCTCTAAGCAGTCAAGTTGTCTACCTATTTTTTTTACTGCTTAACTGGCTGCACTGGCACTATTGTCTCATTTAGAACAACAGAAATCTCCAAGCTAGATTAGGATAGATAGGAATGAAAAATAAGCTCAGCCTTGTGAGCATATTTTTAGTTCTATATTGTTTGAAAATAATGAAAAAAGAAAAAAGAAAAGGAGGGTAGAAAAAGAGGGCAGATTTGAAAAGAGGTAAAGCCCCATGCCCAAAAAATAGAACTACTGAAAGTGTGCAAGCTTAAATGCCTCTACTTGTTCTAAAAAATCTTGTTCAGTCATCTAGCCTAATCATGGCTGAACATGTTTTCAATTTATTGTTGATAGGTTAGTGAAGGAGAACTTTTCAAAACATCTAAACTTGACTTGTCAGTAGGAATAGATTAGGAAGAAAATATACTGGTTCTCCATGCTCAAATCTGAACCAAAGAGAAAAGATAGGGATGCCTAAAAAATTATGAATCATAGCCCTCATGTTTTCTAGTCTTTCATTGTACAAAAATAACATTTGTGTGTAGCTTGTTCTTATTCCACAAACCCATGGCTAATCAGATTGCCTAATCCTGGTTTGGTCATGTTTTGAATTTCATGTCAGTAGAATAGAGAATAAAATTTTTCAAATAGCTTAATCTTGACAAATGATTAGACTAGGTAGAGAATAAGAGAGCTCATTAGCCTAATCTGAACTCTTGGAAGCAATAAGGTTAGAAGTAGATAGCTTGTTTTGCTTTCAGAAGAAAAAAAGTTAAGGGTTGCTGGCCCAGATGCACCTAAAGAAGAAAAAATGTTAGGCAAAGTAGGTTGGGTAGGTAGAGATGAGTTTGCAGCAAACATGTCTTTTTAGATTATGAGATCATAGCTTCAAATGGACATCAGCAAGTGAAGAAAGAGAATCTGCAAAGTGCAAGTAAGGCACTAGTCTTCAAAAGCCAGAGATCTGAATGTTCTGGACACCTCCTGAAAAGGAGTTGCCCTACCCAAGTGGAGCCACTGTTAGTCATCCATAATTTTCACTATCTGAAGATGACTAAGTATCGGTTCTAGATTTCTAGAAACAAAGTTCATGAACATTGTGAGTTCTAGAAATCCCACTGCCTTCATTGTCCTTAGGGTAAATTTTCACTATTTCATCAACCCATCATGTCAAGGTCAGCTCACTACTCCCAAAGGACCCGTCATGGGCTCATACCACTCATTGTCACTATGTGTTGCCACCTTTGGCCTCAGCCCTCTATTTTCATTTTTGCCTAACTCCTCCATTATCCATCTAGGGTTTTCAAAGGCATTTTTCTTGGTTTCATGACCTCCATGGTTAAACATCAACAAGGATTGTATCTTTATGCTCTTACACCTCCTCCTATCCTTAATATACCTTCATAAACACTTCCCATCACTTATATCCCTCAAAATCATCATTTTTCTACAAAACCTAGTCTATTGCCACAATTTGACACTTTTTGAGACTAGACCTGTGTTTTGACCTTTTGGACCCCTTACCCTCACTCAATTCTTGAAATTCCACTTTCCCCTACTCCCTAACATCTATCCCTATCCCCCAAAATTTCCCCAAGAATTTATACAACCCTTAACCCCTTCATTCCCCTCCCCCCGCAAGGCGGTCCTAAATCCCCTACACCAAACCCTAATTCCCTCTTCCAACTAAGCTAGGGTTTGATATCAAAAGGAGGCACAGGAGAAAATGATTCATTTTATAGATCATGTCAGCATTAATAAGTCTATACCAGCTCATAAACATCATGTATCCATCATTTTCCAAGAATTCATTCCAAGAGACAAGCCATGTGTCACACCTAGGCCAGTTTTGCTCAAAAATGTGTTTCTGGCCAAAAAGAGATGAATTTGGAAAACGTGAGAAAGGTTTTTGTCCAATATAGTCTCAAGAAGAAAACCCTCCATTTTTTACCAGGTATCATGGTTTGGGAGCAATGTCAAAAATACAAGTATCACGGGAGAATTTCTGCACTACTGGAGTAACCTTGGGAAAATAAGTTTTTTCTCATAGATGGAGTGTCCAAATGACTTGCTTGATGGATCAAAGGACAAGTAGAATTTAAGATATTTCCAATGAGCTATCATGAGCTCAATTTTGAGTTAAGGAAGTCCTCCAAAAGTTGTCTACAATAGCATTGCATTTATCCACCATCACTCAACACTTTTTGACCAGTCTTGGGAAAATCATCTTTTGACTGGGAAAAACAACTCCAAACAGGAAAAAAAATGCATATTTGGAAAGTATATGAAACACGATTTCCAACGAGCTATCACGGAGCTCATTCCGACATTGGGAAGGCCTCCAAATACCTTCTGCAAAATGTGTTACACTCCTAAGTTACGCTCCTGCCTGTTACGCTCCTGTCTGTTATGCTCCTGTATGTTATGCTCCTGCCTGTTACGCACCTGCCTATTACGCTCCTGCCTATTACGCTCCCGTGTTACGCACAGGCATAATTTCTCTAAAAAATTCTAAAGGGAGTCAAAGTTTCGGTTTTTCTTCACCCTCAAGGCCTCTGCAAAGGTCAAGAAAAAGAGAATGCTCCTACTCATCAGGATAATGGCCTCATTTGTCAAGAAGAAAAAACTATGACCGCCAAATTTTGAGCCTTTTTCACCACTCCTTAACCAAAATGATTGTTCTATATCAGCTAGAGCAGCAAGGAATATCTTTGGAAACCTTCATCTCACATGATGTGTTTACAGACCCTGGGCCTTCATCCAACAGAACATTCCTTCCACTTCACAACCATCTACCTCCACTCATCCATCATCTCCCCATGTGCCTTCTCCACAAAGAATTTCACCTCTTGTTTCTTCCCCTAATATACCAAGTGAAGAGGCTGACATTAGCCCTAGTGAAGAACAAATAGATGGTAGCAGTCAGGAGGAAAATGAGACAGATAATGATGGCCATGAAGAAAGAAGTGGTGTCCCTAGAGAAAGCAGTGAACATAATGAAGAAGAAAATGAAGAAGAGGGAGATAGCCATGAAGAAAGCAGTGATAGAAATGATGAAATTAGTGAAGGCAACCACAAAGATGAGATTAGTGAGCCTGATGAAGAGGAAAACAGAGATGAAATTAGTGGGCAAAGTGATGAAGAAGAGCAGCAAAATGATGAGCAAGATGACAGCTAAGGGGATTATGAAAAGAACAATGAAAATGATAGTCAGCAGGAAAGTGCCCAAGACAGCCAAGAAAGAGATGATTTTGAGCATAACAGTGAGCCCAATCACAGTGACGAAGGTGCTAAAATCAATGAAGAAAATAAAGATCAAGAGACAGGGGAAGAGGGTGAAGAAACTGAAGACCAAGAGCAAACAAATAATAAGGGTGAGACAGAGTTGAGGGTGAAGACATTTCCCAAGATAGTGACCCTACAAAGATTGCAAACATTGATACAAAAGATGAAATTGAGGGTGAATACAGTAGTTCAAAAAATGAAGAAGAGGACATTCATGAAGAAGAAAATGTACCAAGCAATGATCAAGGCACCTCTTACATTGCAAAGGAGAATGACTGGGCACTATGAATGAAGAAACCACTTTGCAAGGAAAAAACTCAAAACTGCCCAAAATGAGGGCCCGACACCAAATGATGAAAAGGACCAAGCTAGGCTTAGTATTTTGGCCCAATATTTTCTACAGATCTCCAATGACCCATGAGGCACCTACCTACCAAATTTGAGGCAAATCCGGAAACTTTTTGTTTTTTCCAAATTTTGGCCCCTAGGAGCGCAACACCCTAGGTGTTACGCACAAAATTGGGGCATCCTCAGCTGCTAAAGTTTACATTTTTGGATTTTTCATATCACCAATATTCTACCCACAAAATTTCAGGTCAATTGGAGCATTTTTGCCCCCTCAAAAGGTCAAAAAACACCTCACAATTGACTTTTCTGCCTCTTTTTCAGAGCAGGTGTTACGCACAGAGAAATGTTGGGAGATTTTATTTTTAAGAAGGTAAATGGCATCCATTCAGCACAAATCAATTATTTTTGTAAAGTAGACTCATTGAGCTTTCAAACGAGCCATCATGGGGCCAAATCCGATGCCGGGAAGGGGTCAAAAACTCAACTACAATAGACCTTATTTTCTGTTGAAAAGGTGTTACGCACAGGAGCAACCTTTTGCCAAAAAAGTCAACAAAACACACGGATTGATGGCAAAGGATTTTTTTAATATTTTCTTGGACAAATCACTCCTCATTTGATTGGGGAGTTATGTTTTGGTGTTTTTCATTTATTAGCTTAGATATTATGTGTCTTAGGCCTTGCATGGTCATTAAGCACATTTATGGCATTTATGATTAGATTAGGGTTTTTGGAAGCCTCTTAGGGTTTCCCACCTCCTCAGCTACTCCATAAATAGAGCCTGAGTCTCTCATGTATTAGTTGGATTTTGATGACTTATTATGAAGCAATACATAGTCTCTTGGAGTTTTTGATAACAATTTGATGTCTTGGAGCTCATGCATGCCCTGGTTTGCTTGTTCATGGAGAGAGACTGTTTGTAGGATCCATAAGCATGGTTGATGGTGAAGTGTTTCTTATGTTCATGTTTTCTATTTTTCCATTATGTTTTCCATCTTGCTATTTTGCATTAGGACAAAAAATTTAGATTAAGAAATGTTTTCTGATGGCACCTTACTTCTGTTTGTCCTTCACTGCCTCAATGTTTTCTTCTGTTGAGATATGTTAGGGAATCCATCTCTTACTCCCTAAGAAATTCTTGGCTTTTCCATTTCTTGAATGTTTTAGATCAGTTGGTGTCAAGTATGATTTATGGCTAACCTTGCATATTGTTGCCATTGAAATACCCTGTTTTGGAATCACCTCTTTAAAAGCATCTTTGCCTAGGTTTATCAAAGAAGTCTGTTTCAATCATGCTCTTTGCATTTACTTAGTTAATTTTGTTTCAAGGAACCTTCATAGCTGTAAATTTAAATGTTCAGGCTTTTCTCTCCTTCTATGGTTATAGCTACTTGTGCATCTTAAATGTTTGTGTGCTCTTAATGATGAAATCTATGAAAGTTAAATAAGTTTCATGCCTTTCTATGTTTCATCTAAATGTTTGTCTTGGTTGATTATCTGCTTTCAGTCTGAAATCAAATGGATTAGGTTTTTCTTATGCCTTTGATTCTCTTGCTATGCTCATAAATCTTCTAACTCTCTCAGTTTACAAATACATAAAGGATTCAGTTTTTTCCCTTTATTAGCTTATTTTTCTCAAGTTTAATGTTCACCTCATGATCCTTCACAACCTTAAAAGATCCACCAACCAAGTTAAAATTTCCTTGCAAATGCTCTTGAAACCATTAATGAAGTTATGATGACCTTGTTAGACTCCATTGTCCAATGACTTAACAATCTTCCTTGTTTTCTATCTAAATCTATCTGAGCATCATACCCAACCAAAAACAATCAAAATACCCTGCACTTAACATCTAGCCTAAAATCAACCCTAATCGGAAAACAAGTTCACATATTTACACCTACTAGAGAGATCCCTCTCCGAGTGCAGGAAGGCTAGGTCCTTGGGTTCCAAAGCTTGGTTTGATGTTACCCTGTCCATTTGTATCTCAATCAATCTAGCAAATTACAGGGAGCTAACACACAACCAAGAAAATTACGGATAACAGCTAGCGAATCACATTTCCATATCCCTATGCTCAAGAGACATTTGGAAAGTATCTACAAGTAATATGTTGAGTTGTAGAGAAATTTTAATTTTAATGTCTTCTTTATCCTCCAAAGATTTGGTAACCAGTGTTATGAGATGCCAATAGAGATCAATAATGGATAAATACATATTTTTTCAGCCATGTGTATGGCCTGGATCAGGGATCCAATATTTCATATGGCCAAGTATATCCTCATTAGCGTAAGCCACATTCCACTCTTCCTTAGCTTCCCAAGTAGCTTTTTCCACCGTAGACTAAATGTGCTCTGGAGTCGAATCCCTAAATCTATGACCCATTGATTTTTCTCAAGATTGATCCTGATAACTTCCCTCACCTCTACTAGCGAAGACATGTCAATATTTCATTATTTGATGAGACATTATGGGATGTTTGGTAGAAAGGATGATAAAACTACTGTCTATGAGGGTGCCCCAAAGGAATTCACTGTTCACCTATGTATTATGATGAAAGGAAAGATATTCAAGAGTGATTACAATGGATTTATGGTGAGGTAAGTTTGTTGTCCAACCATGTAGGTGTGCATGTGAGGGAACTAAGTGGATCTCATGATGATTCCTCAGAGGGAGGGGTCACACAACTGGCAGTGGAGCTGATAAATTCATAGGTTTAGTGCATGGAAACTAGTGGTATTTGGTTATTGAGTGTCGAGAAAGGACTTAAATGTTCATCCTTTGTCAAATTATTAATGAATACTATATAATGATTAAAGAGGAGCCAAGGGAAAGTTGTGAAAAGAGTTACATGAAATAATGCATAATTTTTGTTAAATGCAACCAAACACCAAGAGTCGGAGTCCAATACCTCCACGCCATTGAATACTAACCAAAGGTCACTCCCCTTCACAGGTTGTTTAGCACTCTCATGGCGCTGAGACAAATATTCTATTCACCACTTGAAAATGGTGTAAACACCCACTGCATATAACCAGGGTGAGGTCGGGTCACAGAGACATTTTCCTTCCCTTCTATAGAAGATGAAAATAACACTCACGGAAAGTATTCTCAGAGATTGGATGGCTAATTACTCAATGAATTGAGGCTTAGCCATGTGAAACCATCACAACTAGAAGGCTCTCGGCATAGAGGTCACCTCAACATCTCGACCCATATACACAAGGTGGTGATACATGTGTTCAATGTCGTGTAATGTTGTTTCGATGTAATTTTAATTGGCCCCACAAAGTGGAAGGTAGGGTGATATTTACTCCCCCCTCGTGAGAGTGGGGTGATGACAAAGAGTTTGTATGCCTTCCCCCTTGGCATGGTTTGTCCTTAATACACCCCGATTGGTGAAAAATATAAAAGTATCATAAATAATAAATTTACAAATACTTAATGTATAATGTTGTTTAGATAATAAATTAACCTATTCATATATATTTTAAATATATTTATTGATGTATATTATTACGCCAAGAGGTGCTCTACAACCCAATATAGAGGTACATGTGTAGGCGTAATTGTTTAACATTTAACATTTATATGTTGACTCAATTAAAAAATAGAAACAAATATTTTATATATTTATTACATAATATATATACCTATAAAACTTACCACTCTAATCAAAATTACAAATAAAATATTTTGTATTTTCAATATATTTAAATAATATCATTATTATAAAATAAAAAATAAAAAATATATATAAATAATTATGAAAATGCATAATAATTGATGTATCTATTAAAAATTTATTAAGACTAGGATAAGTTACCACAAACAACTTACATAACCCAACTATAATTATCTACAATCACAATGATTCCCATAACCAAACTCAAATGATCTATTATCATAATGATTCTCATATTCTCCCAAACTCCATATGCCGTTATAATTTTATTTGTAATTTAAATATTTAAATATTAATTTAATTAATTATAAAAAGTTAAAAGTAATAAAAATAATAAAATTCAGTTTGTTATATTAAAATTTCATTTTGCACGAAAGTTTAGCCTTTCCAACTTAAGTTAGAAATTATGCTTTACAAAAAATTGCATAAATAATTATAATTTATATTAGTCAATGCTATATTAACAAGGAGTGCATATCAGTGTAGTCCCTGCCACACAAGTTTAGAAAAAAAAATAGGGAAAAATATATTACTTATTACTTAAATATTACAAAAGAATTTAATTCAATTATATATATAGATTTATATGAGTTCAATCATTGTGACCTTACCTTAATGATTTTGTGTAGTTGATTTAAAAAGAACTAAATGAACTTGAACCATGAGTGATATAAGAACTGCTCATAAAATTATTATGATAGCCTAGTGAAAGATGCAATCCAAATATTTGCACCTAGATCTATGTATGAGGAGTATTGTGCAAAAATGATTACTTTGTTGTGTTATTCAAAAGTTTAGTTGTTGCATTTTTTTTTTTAAATTCTACTTATATTTCATGCAAATTAAAAACTAAAAAATCAATTATATTTCTTGTGAATTAAGAACTCCACTATCAACTATGATACTATGTAACTTATGCTTTTGTGATATGTACTTATGTACTTTATATTACATTACATGTAGAGAATTTTGACTTAGCTTCATGAATTGATAAAAGAGTTTGTATTTCTTTTATTAATTAAACAAAAAAATGATTAAAAATAGGAACATGTTTTACAAATAATTATTTTCCTTTTTAATAAATTATTACCTATATTTTGTAGATTAATGAAAGTATATGGGATTAATAAAATTAAGATGATGGTGAAGGTGGGTGGTTTTAGTTTAACCATTACACACTTGGAGACTACTAAGCTTAGTAAGCATCTAAGAAACAATTAAACAATAACATATAAATAATTGTCCATAAAACCTTTATAGAGTCTATATGCTACTATAAGAAATCAAAAGTTCAATTTATATACCAATCATATATATATTTATCCAAGAGGTTGGTTGAAATATTTTATGAGTGTAATACTTAAAACTAATAGGATGTGTAATTATTTCTATATTTAAATCTCTCAAATTATAAATCCTATTTCAAAGTTTGCAAAGCTTACACTATTAAAAAAATTATGCTCAAAGACATATAATCTCTCCAAACTGAATCTAAATGTGTTATGTAAATTTTTGAAATATTTTTCGTTTCCAAACCTTGTTCATAAAATTTCTTATTCTTCTATTCTTTTGTTTCCATAAATTAAATGGTATAAAAGTTTTCTTCTCCATAAATTAAATATCTCTTTATATGTTAAGTATCTCTTCATAAACCAAATACTTCATTATTTTATTTTATTTAACCTCATTCAAAATATGTTTAAATTACTCAGTTTTCCGACATCTTTTTCACTTTTGAAACATTTTGCATAAAATCTTATTCTCCTAATTTTTTATTTCCATAAACTAAATGGTATTAAAGTTTTCCTCTCCATAAAATATCTCTTTATATACCAATCATTTCAATTTTTATCATTGAACTCTTTCAAAATATGCTTAAATTATTCAGAAATTAATTGAAATTGTTTATTGCAATTGCATAAGTTTTCTAACACTGCCACTAAATGTTAGCATCAATTTATATGAAAAAATCATCAAACTCTTGTGAAACAAATCATTAATTATTTAAATAAACATTGACTAAAAAAATATAAATATAATTAAGTTATTTTATCACTTTAGTTTTTTAATTTTTTTAATTTTTTTAAAATAATAGTAAAGTTTTTATCAACTAAATTATATTTTTTTCTTGTAAATAAAACCAATTGAATTAAACTGCAAAGGCATATAAAGTTGAATTCTAAATTTCATAGCATCCTAAATTGAACTGCAAAGCCTTGTAAACCTTCTCTTCATTATCCAGAAATACGTTGACATTATTAAAATGAACAAAAATTCAATTCAATACAAGAGAAATATCATCATCATGGGAATAAATGTGGCCAAAATCAAATATCACCCAAGTTATTTTGTTTAAGAAAACAAGGCGTCCGTGAGGTTGGACCATGGGGATCTGTATTTACTTCTGGGTCTTTATAATCCATTGAATGTGGCATCTAACATTGATGTATTCCGATATGATTACTCATTTTCAATGACTTTTTCATATTCTGCAAAGTAATTAATAACAACAAAAATCAGTTAGTTGTCTTTATCAGATTGTTAAGGTAATTTATAGACTTCACATCGTTAATTAAATATTTGAGATAACTTTATGTTCATATTTATAATTAGTCAGTACATAAATTTAATTAATAAAAATTAGTTTAAATTATTTATTTGTAATTAATAAAAAATAGTTTGAGTTATTTATTTAATGTTAGTTTATAATTGCAAATTTTTTGTTCTATATAGATTACAAAATGCTAATCATAATCCTCGTGAAAATTGGGGAATTGTTAGTTTTTTATTTACTTTAAAAATGTATCATTATGTTATTTATTTTATAATTACAATTTTGTTTAATATATTTTTCTCTAATTTAACTTTAATTAAATGCAGTATCTATTTATTTGATTTAAATAAATAACATATATTTTTTTATTCTTTAACTTGTAGATTTCTAAATAATAAATATATGTTAAATCAACACACCCATATTAATGTTATGTTATGTTTGTATTTACAATTAGTCAATACAAAGAGTTAATTAATAAAAATTGGTTTGAGTTATTGATTTTTTATTTTTATGAGATCATAAAAATTGGTGAATTGTTAGGGCAACCAAATTTCATGGGTGACATGGTAAACATGTCAAAAAAAATGAAATAAGACATTTAAACTTTTAAGGACATGGTAACAAATTATTTTTTTCAATTAAAAAAATACTTTAATGATTTCTAAAGTTAAATAATAGAAGTTTTCGTGGTCAACTCTAAGTTATTAGTGGTCAACAAGAAAATCGATTGCTATAGTCACGCCTTGGAAGGGACTAATAATGGTTGATAGACAAATCATCATATAGTCTTGCTTTGGCATTAATTAATAAAATGAAATGTGAAGTGGATAAGTAATTTTTTTCCTTAAGGAGAGGAACTTGCATAAATTTTGGTGTGTAGTAGCCACTAGTAAGTCTAAACATTTACAATCGTACTCCTACATAAGTGCTAAAGAAAACATAAATAATGGTGGGAAGTAACTAAATAATGCATGAATATTGCAACCATATCCATAAATTATGGCATAAAATATGTAACGTAGTTATCCACATGGCATTATATTTTGTAAAGTCTACAATAACACCTTCAAGTTATGATCCAATCAAATGTTTGAAAATTATTATTTTTAACAATATTCAAAAGTAAATATTTATTTTTCAAAGATAAACATAATAATTTGCATTGGTCAATGTTAAACAAATTTTTTATTGTGAAATGGGTTATGGTTTTGATTGTGAAATGGGTTATGGTTTTTCAACATTTGGTATTCATAACCATGGTATTGTATCAAAACCTATTTGCAAGTTAATAATATCCATGGTAAAGTAGGGGTGGATATCCATGTTTAAGAAACTTGTTATATTGTAAGTTTATTGTAAGTATTAAGTTTTTATGTGCTTATTAATTAAATTTAAATATGGTTATGAAATCTTTATAATATTTGCCAATGAAGGACTCTAGTAAAAAAAAATAGAACGTAAATTGATAAAATATGGCAGAATCAAGTTATTGAAAGTTGTACTGGTTAGCTCTACTTTGAGAGACTACACCAGGAGGGACTATGGATGCAAGTCGCTCTACATTCTCATAAGAAATAAAACAATATATAGGTTACATGCAAATAGGGAAGCTGGAACCAAAACCTAGGAATAGGAACAAACTCTTAATCTAAGGTTCAAGTGAACCAACTTTCTCTAATATATTTTCTCCGTTATCTTCAACACTCCCCCTTAATGGAGAAAGGGTTCAAAAATATTCTTAACATGTCCCTAAACATCTCAAATTTAATTCTACCAAGAGGCTTAGTAAAAATATCAGCTGCATTATCACAAGTATTAGAATATTCAATATGGATTTATTTTGACTGAACTTCTCCCTAGCAAAGTGGAACTATGTATCAATGTGCTTAGTGTTTTTATGAAACATCGAATTATTTGCAAGTTTGAAGGAGCTCTGGTTATCATGTCACATCTGATTACTGTTGCAACTTTCTGTTCTTCTCTTGCATCTTGGAGAAGTCGCCTCAGCCAAACTTCTTCAGAAGTCACTGCACACATCGCTTGTTACTATGCTTCCGTTGAAGACAAGGAGACTATGTTATGATTTTTACTACTCCATGCAATTACCCCAGACCCAATGCTAAATTCATAGCCTGTTATGGATCTCCTCTCATCTACGTTTCCAGCCCAGTCAGAGTCTAAAAAACCTGTCAATTTCACATCACAAGAATCAGTATAGAAAATGCCATAGTCTAAGGTTCCTTGTAGATACCTTAAGACACCTTTAGTTGCAATCCAATGGCTCTCAAGTGTCTTGGACATAAATTGGCTCAATGCACTGACTGCATAAGCCAAATATGGTCTAGTAGTGGTCAAGTAGATTAAACTCCTGACCAACTGCCTATACAATGTTGCATATGCCTCCTTTGAACCATCATCACATTGAAGTTTGGTGTTCTTTTGTAGTGGTACTATTGCAGCCTTACACTGATCCATCTTAAACTTTTTCAAAACATTCCTGACATACTTAATCTGTGCTAGAAAATTCTATTATGAATATCTCCATATCTCTAGACCCAAATAGTAGCGAAGCTCACTGAGGTCTTTCATCTCAAACATTCGTGACATTTGCACCTTGATTTCTTTAATGAGTTTATCTGAATTTCTTATAATGATGAGATCATCTACATATAAATAAACCAAAACTATTCACCCCTTTTCATCAAACACAATATAGAGATTGGGGTCATTTTTTCTTCTATTATAGTGGTGTTGTAAGAAGAATGAATCAATTTTATAGTACTATGATCTTGGAGCTTGTTTTAGCCCATATAAAGCTTTCTTTAATCTACAAACTAAATTTTATTTTCCCTGTTTGACAAACCCCTCAGGTTGCTCTAAATAAACTTCATCTTTCAACTCCCCATTCAAGAAAGCATACTTAAAATCTAGCTGGTGCATCTTCCAATGATGTTTAGTAGCTAAGGCAATTAACATTCTGATTGTATTAGGTTTAGCTACGGGGGCGAAGGTTTCCTCATAGTCTATACCTTCTTTTTGTAAATACCCTTTTCCAACTAGTCTAGCTTTATACTTATCTATGCTCCCATCTGCTTTAAATTTGGGTTCGTATAACCATTTGCAACCTATGGTTTGTTTACCCTCAGGTAATTCAACTAACTCCCAAGTTTTTTTTTCAAAATTGATTCATGTTCCTCTTCCATGGATTCCCTCCATTCATTATATTGACTTGCTTCTTTATAACTAGAGGGTTCAACAACACTTAACATGCTAGTTATAAAAGAAATCCCTCTGTATCTTACCAGCAGTTGTGTTTTCCTACCTGGTCTTCTGAGTGTTGGAGTGACATCCAACCTGTTTTGACCATCTCTTGATGGACTTGGTTCGACGATTTCATCTGAAACATCTACTTATTTTTGTTGTTGTTTTTTCTCCCACTGCCTATGGATTTCTTTTGTTTCACCATTCCCTTCTTCCACCAACAATGGAATGTCCCAATCATCATTGTTATTTACACTGTTTATATCATGGACCTGTTCATGAAAAACTACATCTCTACTAGAAAAAACTTTGTGAGTAGAGGGATCAAATAACTTGTAAGATTTAAATTCGATACAATACCCAACAAATGTACATTTTATGGCCTTTTCATCAAGTTTCTTTTCGTCTTCCTTTGGTACATGGGTAAATGATTTGGAACCAAACGCTCTCAAGTGTTTAATTGAAGGTTTAAAACCTAATAAGGCTTCAAAAGGTGTTTTAGACTCCAAAAGTCTTGTAGAACTTCTATTTTTCAAGTAAACAACCGTATTGATAGCTTCAACCCAAAATGCATTAGAAACATTCTTACCTTTCAGCATTCTACGAACACACTCCACGAGGGTTCTATTTCTCCCTTCTGCAACCCCGTTCTCCTGAGGAGTGTGGGGTATTGTATAATGTTGCATAATTCCATGTTCTTTACAATATTTGTTGAGATCAGCCTTCCTGTACTCTCCCCCTTGATTCGAGCGGAGAATCTTGGTGTATTTTCTTGTATGCTTCTCTATCATGCTTCTGAATTGCTTGAAGTATTAAAAAACATGACTCTTTTTTCTGAGAAAATATACCCATAAATCTGGTACAGTCATCGATAAACAATAAGAATTAATATGCACCTCCCAAAGATCTTGACTACATTGGCGCACATAAATAAGTGTGGACTAACTCAAGTATATCTCTCTGTTTTTTGTTAACATTAACATGAAGCTCATCTTTGTGCATCTTCCCAAGAGAACACGCTTCACACTCAACATGACTATGCTTTAAATCAGGAAGACCACTAACCATACCTTTCTTCTGAAGTAACTGAAAATATTTGAGATTTATATGGAAAAATATCTGATGCCATAGATATTCCACAAACATACTTGACGAAATCAGAAATGTGAATCACCTACTGTTCATGAAAAGCAATATTCTCTCTATAAAAATGGAGGACAATGAGACAGTAGCATCGTTCATCTCACGCATCCGAGTATATTGGCTCCTTCATGTTAGAAAATTAAGTATTACAGAGCAATGAAACACATAAAATATGCGAAAATTACAAGCACACAAAACACATAAAACCAAAGAGACACAGATATACGTGGTTCACCCAGTTTGGGCTCCATCCACCCCGACCAGCTAGTCCTTCCTTTCTATTATCCAACAAAATGAAGAGACAGAACCTAAAGCAGATCCGCTGTAATATCCTCTGTTCTCTCTCATAATCTCCCTATCTGTTTCCCGCTCAGAGAATACACCTTTTAATCCACAACCACAATACAATACCCTCATACAAAGAGAGGGGTTGCCTTCTAGGGAAAAAAACCCTAAAATAAACATAACTTCTACCATTAGATCATCTGCCTAATGAATGGCCCAGATTGACTAGAAATTACTATACTTTTACAAGGCAATTTTACATCTATTTTTAGCTTCGGGGGCGCTGCCCCCAAAACCCCCCGCCAGGGGGGGGCTCCATAAAGTCGTTGTCGCCCCCCCTGGACCCCCCACGGTAGCGATTAATTTACGGGAGGCGTTGCCGCCCCGTTTAAGGTACATGGGTCCAATGCTGTGATACAAAGTAAACAAGATAATCAGGCTCCACACCCAACAATCTCCCACTTGGAGACTGATTGTAGAAACTCCATCGCTGCTTCATTTGCTGGACAATGACTCCTCTTTAGACCTGGCTATTTCTCATATTCATCGTCATCCTTGAAGACCAATTGAAACTGAGCACATTCTCAATTTCTCCCTGGTTACAACTTTTGTTAGCATATCTACAGGATTCTGGCTAGTGTGTATCTTTTCTAGCTTCAACTGTCCATCTTCCAATACTGACCGTATGAAATGGTACTTGAGATGTATGTGTTTAGTCCTGGAATGAAATGCTGAGTTCTTTTCAAGATGAATAGCACTTTGGCTATCATTGTATAGTGTGCCCATATCATGCTTCTTACCCAATTCATCCATAAACCTTTGTAACCAAATCATTTCTTTACTAGCCTCTGTAGCAACAACATACTCGGCTTCTGTTGTTGAAAGTGCAACAACACTTTGGATTTTTGAAACCCAACTGACAGCTGTTCCACCTACAGTAAATACATATCCTGTAGTGCTCCTCCTATTATCTCTGTCACCTTCCATATCTGCATCAACATATCCCTGTAGAGCAATGTTTGAACCACCAAAGCATAATGCTTGATTTGTGGTACCTCTCAAATATCCGAGAATCCATTTTACTGCCATCCAATGTTCTTTTCCTGGATTATTCATGTACCTGCTTACAACTCCCACTGCATGTGCAATATCAGGCCTTGTGCATACCATTGCATACATTAAGCTTCCAACTACTGATGCATATGGAACTTTAGACATATATTCCATTTCTTCGTGGGTCTTGGGGCACATCTCCTTACTAAGTTTGAAATGGCTAGCAAAAGGTGTACTAACTGGTTTTGCATTCTGCATATTAAATCTTTTCAACACCTTTTCTATGTACAAATTCTGAGACAGTGTTAATTTGCAATTTTTCCTGTCTCTAGTTATCCTCATACCAAGGATTTTTTTTGCAGCTCCAAAATCCTTCATTACAAATGAATTTGCCAATTTTATTTTGAGCACATTTATTTCCTGCATGTTAAACCCTGCAACAAGCATGTCATCTACATACAATAACAATATAATATAACTGCCATCATTTTGCCTTTTTAGATAAACACAATGATCAGAGTGACATCTAGTATAACCTTGTTCAGACATAAACTTGTCAAATTTTAGATACCACTGCCTTGGAGCCTGTTTTAAGCCATACAAGCTCTTCTTTAACCTGCACACCAATTTTTATTTCCCTTTGACCTCATATCCTTCTGGTTGCTGCATGTATATATCTTCCTCCAAATCTCCATGGAGAAATGATGTCTTTACATCTAACTGTTCAAGATGTAAATATTCCACTGCTACAAGACTTAAAATAGTTCTGATTGAATTCATCTTAACAACAGGAGAAAATATTTCATCAAAATCAATACCTTTCTTTTGTGCAAACCCCTTCACCACAATTCTAGCTTTGTACCTCTGTTTTCCTCCATCTTCTTCCTTCAGCCTGTAAACCCATTTATTCTGCAATGTAGTTTTACCTGCAGGAAACCTGACTAAGTCCCAAGTCTGGTTATGCATTAAGGAATCCATCTCTTCTTCCATGGCTAGCTCCCAATTCTTCCTACTTTCAACTTGCATTGCTTCTTCATAACATTCGGGTTCACTAGAATCAGTCAACAATAAATAATATAATGAAGGAGAGTATCGTTCAGGGGGTCTACTTATCCTAGTAGATCTTCTAACACCACTTTCAGGTGTTTGAGGTGCCTGTTGTTGTTGTGGTGGTTGTTGCTGCTGTGGTTGTTGATTATTATTATTTTCAGGCACCTTTACTTTTTTAGTTATCTCATCAAGAACCGTGTATTCCTTGCTTTCTTTTTCCTGTTTCTTTTCCTGCAATGGATTCTTATACAAGACCTTTCCATTGAATATTACATCTCTGCTCCTAATGATTTTGCGATTTTCATAATCATATAAGCGATAACCAAAATCATTAACACCATATCCAATAAAGGTACATTTATTTGATTTTGCCTCAAGCTTTGTTCTATTTTCTTTATTAATATGGACAAAGGCCTCATAGCCAAAAGGATTTAAAAAAGAGTAGTTTACCTTTTTACCTGTCCATGCTTCCTCTGGAATACCACCATCCAAGGAACTTGAAGGCCCTCTGTTTATTAGATAAACAGCAGTATCTACAGCATCTACCCAAAATTGTAAAGGCAATCCTACATGCAATCTCATGCACCTTGCACACTCCATGATTGTTCTGTTCATCCTTTCTGACACACCATTTTCTTGTGGTGTTCTTGGAACTGTCTTCTCTCTACGAATTCCATGCTCTGAACAGTACCTATCAAACTCTTTGCCGCAATATTCACCTCCATTGTCTGATCTGAGACACTTCAACTTCTTTCCTGTCTCAATCTCAACCAAAGCTTTCCATTTCTTAAAAGTATCAAATACATCAAATTTATTTTGAATACAATAAATCCATGTTTTTCTAGTTGCATCATCAATAAAAGTAACATAATAACGAGAGCCACTGAGAGATGATACCTGAGCAGGTCCCCGTACACCTGTATGCACAAGCTCCAATTTTTCGCTCTTCTTTTCTTTCCCAACTCTGAGAAATCTGACTCTCTTTTGTTTTCCATAAATGCAATTCTCACAGAAATCCAAATCAACATTCTTCAAACCTAGCAACAAATTTCTTGAGTGAAGAATCTTCATCCCCTTCTCACTCATGTGTCCGAGCCTATGATGCCATAATGCTGCATCTGCTCCTTTGGAAGTTAAAGCATTAACAGAGTTAGAAATACCATTGCATAAATACAATGTACCAACTTTTTCTCCTTTTGCTATTACCAGGGCTCCTTTGGTGACCTTCCAAGCTTTATCTGTGAAAGTTGTCACACAACCTTCACCGCCTAACTGCCCTGTTGAAATTAGATTTTTCTTTAGATCTGGAACATGCCTTACCTCCTTTAGTAGCCATTGGTTTCCATTCTGTTGTTTTACAAGAACTTTACCCATTCCAACAATTTTACAGGGTTTATCATCACCCAAACGAACTTGTCCAAAATCTCCTCGAACATAGTCATGAAAATATTTCTTATCAGGTTTGGCATGGAATGAAGCCCCTGAATCTACAACCCAAGAATCAATAACATTTTCAAAAGAAAGAATCAAAGAATCTTGTAACACATCACTTGTCACATTTGCTTCATGATTGTTTTCTTGCTGTGTGTCTCCTTCTTTTCCCTTCCGAGATCTACAGTATTTCTTTAGGTGTCCTTTCTTTCCGCAATTCCAGCACACTATTCCTGATCTGGACTTGGATCTGCCTTTCCTTGATTTACTACGATATCCCGAGCTCTTTCCTCTTTCCATTCTTCTTCCCCTAGACTCTGCACTCAAAGCATTACCCGATGTCTCACCGGAGCTTTTCTGTCGCATTTCCTCGCCAAGGATAGCACCGACAACATCATCAAACTTTAAAGTACTAGATCCAGAGACAGAGTTACTAATGGACATTACTAAACCATTCCAACTCTCTAGCAATGAGCACAAGAATAACAAAGCTCTAACTTCATCATCAAATTTTACCCCTATAGAACTTAACTGACTAGTAACTGTATTAAACTCATTTAAATGGTCTGCAACAGATCCACCTTCCGACATCTTCATATTAAATAGTCGTTTCATAAGAAATACCTTGTTTGAGGCTGAGGGTTTTTCATATAGTTTCGCCAACGTCTGCATCAAACCCTCTGTTGTTGTTCCCTTCGAAATATTGAAGGCGACTGATGCCACAAGGCACAACCGTACTATTCCGAGTGCCTTTCTATAGAAAATGTTCCATTCCGCATCTGTCATGGCCGCCGGCTTCTTTGTTTTTCCACTCAATGGTAGGTATAGATCTTTCTGATACAGATAATCTTCCATCTGCATCTTCCACAGCGGGAAGTTTTGGCCGTTAAATTTCTCGACCCTAAACTTACCATCTTCCGCCATTGCTCCCACTCGAACCAAGAACTCTTCTTTCCTGCGAGTTTATCAGCCAAATATAACTTCGGCTTTGATACCAGTTGTTAGAAAAATAAATATTACAAAGCAATGAAACACATAAAATATGCGGAAAATATAAGCACACAAAACACATAAAACCAAAGAGACACAGATATACGTGGTTCACCCAGTTTGGGCTACGTCCACCCCGAACAACTAGTCCTTCCTTTCTATTATCCAGCAAAATGAAGAGACACAACCAAAAGCAGATTCGCTATAATATCCTCTATTCTCTCTCACAGTCTCCCTATCTGTTTCCCGCTCAGAGAATACACCTTTTAATCCACAGCCACAATACAATACCCTCATACAAAGAGAGGGGTTTCCTTCTAGGGAAAAAAACCCTAAACTAAACATAACTTCTACCATTAGATCATCTGCGTAATGAACGGCCCAGATTGACTAGAAATTACTATACTTTTACAAGGAAATTTTACATATGTTTTTAGCTTCGGGGGCGCTGCCCCCGAAACCCCCCGCTAGGGGGGGGCTCCATAAATTCGCTATTGCCCCCCTCGGACCCCCCACGGCAGCAATTAATTTACAGGAGGCATTGCCGTCTCGTTTAAGGTACAGGGGTCCAATGCTGTGATACAAATTAAACAAGATAATCAGGCTCCACACCCAACACTTCAATCACAAGCTCTCCAGCTCTCCTTTCAAACGGAGCTCCACAAAACCCTCCAGATCCCACGCTAGGCAGAAACTCTACAAGTGCTAAGACAAATCAATGCATTTTCTCTATGTGACTCTGTGCTAATTTCAGAAATCAACACTTTTCTCGTGCATGGATTCACGTTGATCGATGCGTATATGTCTCAAACGAACGCATTGATCGCCTTTACTGCTTAGAAAAAAAACTTCGCACAACATGACTCATGGCTACCCTCAGGCCATCAAGGGCTTCTTCTCTGCTACTTGGATTACTCACATGGATCAAAGCACTCTAGCTTTGAATCGACCCTGTAGCTCTGATACCAAGATAAAATATGGCAGAACCAAGTTATTGAAAGTTGTATTGGTTAGCTCTACTCCAAGAGACTACACCAGGAGAGACTGCATGCGAAAGTCACTCTACATTCTCTTTAGAAATCAAACAATATATAGGTTACATGAAAATATGGAAGTTAGAACCAAAACCTAAGAAATAGGAAAAAACTCCTAATCTAAGGTTCAGGTGAACGGATTCTCTCTAATATAGTTTCTCCATTATATTCAACATAAAATATTTTAGTAATTACATATAACATTGATTATAGAAAGTGAAAATTCTGCATCATATGGATGAATAGGGGAGAGAGGGGGGAGAGAAGGAGAGAGGGACAAAGATAGTGACAATGCTAGAGGGCAGAGAGAGAGAGAGAGAGAGATGGGGAGGAGAGATAGGGAGAGGGAGGTGTAAGAAATAGGGAGAGAGAGGAATTAAGAGAGATAGGAGAAGAATTAGAGAGAGATGGAGTTGGATGGGGAGAGAGAGGGAGGGATGAACAAATACATAGATAGATAGTAGTAGAGAGATAGGGAGTGACAAGGGAGAGATGGAGAGAGAGGGCGAGAGGAGAGGATGAAAGATAGAGAGAAGGAGAGGAGAGAGAGAGAGGGAGATATACAGATGGATGGGGAAGAGAGGAGAAGAGAGGGAAGGAGAGAGGGAGGGAGATAGTGACAGAGTTGGAGGGTAGAGAGAGATATATGGGGGGGAGAGACAGAGGGATGTGGGAGAGAAAGGGGGAGAGACAAAGGGAGGTGGGAGAGAAAGGAAGGAAGAGAGAAAGGACTTAAGAGAGAGAGAGTGAGAGTTGGATCCAACCTAGATATGGTATGTGTGTATATAAAAACCAACCTAGATCCATCTTAACCCTAGATCATCTAGAAATACCAAATCTCTTTTCACTTTAAAAGAGGTTTGTATCTCAAAAAAATTGATCCCTCTCAATACTTAATAGATATGGAGTTAAAATGAATCTAAGTTGGTTTAAATAAATAAATAAATAAATATACAAATATTTTTTAGATAAATTTATAAATTCATAAACTTTTTTATTCTTTTAATTTATTAAATATCCATATTATTTTAATAACTAAAACAAAATCAATATAAAACAAAATAATAAATAAATTAGATTATTTATAAATTTCACAATATTTTACTATTTTGATAGAGAAGATTTCTTAATTTATTCATAATTGAGACCCTTATTTCCAACACCAAGTTCATACAAATATCAGTTCAACATTTAATAAATCATAAATATGTAACATAGAAGAAATATGGATATGGGTGTCTAACATAAAATATATGATATATCAATTTTAAAAATAAAATATAGAGAAAAATATATATATATTAAAAATATATTTTAATTAAAAGGTTTATTCACATGTTTTGATTATATAATTTTAAGTAAAATTGTGATTTTATGTTATTTAAAATATATTTGTGTATGCATAATTGGATTCAACACTTTGAAATTTTTTTAGGGAATTAGAGCAACTTAAACTCAAGTTTTAAAAATATTGCAGAAAAAAATACTTAAAAAAAATTATTTAATTCATATATTAAACTTCACCTATATTAAAAAAAAACATTAAAAAAATAAATATATAATTTTTTTAAACAATTAAAACATCCCTATAATAATGATAAATTAATTATTATATTAATAAAATATACTAAGTATAAATAAAAAAAACTTTATAACTTCATTATGAGTAGTTCTCCTGCATGTTAAAATCTTGGGAATCGACACCACGACCTTCCTCTCTCCTCCATGCCCTTTATATTTAACTCAAAATCTAAATTTGTAAATGTTTTGGATAACTCTTTAAGAAGATTAAAAAAAAAAAAGTGAACATGAACTTCAACGTTGACATCCAAACCCATTTCATCATAAAAGACATCCCTCTTATTTTCATTAAAAAAATACACTAAATACTTTAATATTAATATATTACTATCATGTATCCAACATGACCCCATTGTTACCTCTTTCTTCATCATGTACAGCTACTTCATTTTAAATTTAACTAATAATCATGGTCACTATAATAAAAAAAATCATGATTAACACGTGTCAATATTCTATTTTATCCGTATTTTATCCATATACGCATGTCAGCGGCGGTCCATTTCTTGTCGCAATTATAAATTATTATAAAAGAATTATAAATTATTTTCTCTGCAATTTGTATAACTTTACTAATGGTAAAAGAACAACCAAAATCCTTCTATTTGTTTGATAAAAAAATATTCTTCTATTTATAAAAGTTTATTTTAAAAGAATGCAGCCACAACATTCACGGGCACAAACAGTATAGAATCACATGGCAGAAATCTTTGAGCTTCCCACCACGCCTTATTTACAAATAAACAAAAAAACTCAAGATTTCATGCAATTCACATATCAGTCACATCAATTTTCACTCTAGTAACTTACTTGGAAGCCCGTTCATGGATCCCAACTGCACGTCATTAGTTTTTCGGTTAGGGAAGGGGAATGTAGGTGAAAGTTATTGTTTTTGTTACATGTTAGTTTTTGTAGGTTTAATTTGTAAATGCAAGTTGATTTATTATTGTTATTTAAGAAAAATCACATTAATTAGGATTATTTTGTTGGTGGTCGGCAGGGTTTCATTCGTGCCAAATGTTTTTGGGTCTTTGTGCCAAATGTTTTTGGGTCCTGGATAGTTAACCTGTTTCTTTATTTCAGAGAAAGACGAACTCTTAGCCAAACAAAACCAAAAAAAATCGCTTAACAATACTCACGTGAATTAACTAAAACATATGTTAGATTTCTTTAATGCTTTATTTATTCTAATTCTTTCATGATTTCGTGCTTTTTGTTTGCTTTTTCCACAATAATATTCGATGTAATATGAAAAATTTCACAAGATGTTAATGTTTCTAAGTTTAGGAAATGCTAATAATGATAATTTGTTGGAAAATTTTTCACTGTGGTTAGCAACCACAGTGTTAAAAACCGGAACTAGTGACTGGACCGGTGGACCTAATGAACCGGGTTTCCAGAACCTGTCTAACTGGTACTAGTCAGGTCTAAATGAACTGGTTTTTAAAAAAACACATTAAATAATTAACTTTTAATAAAAAAAACTATTTGTAAGATTTGTAACCATGATTCCAAGCCAATAGAGACAAAATATGCAAATTTTTCTCATTTATATACCATGTAAAGGTGAATATATCAAAATGGCACCAAGTGCAATACATATCATTGAAAAAATACATAAGCAATGAGGCTCCAAATGGCCTATAAAGTCCAAAAACAATGCTACAAGCTATGAGGCCATTGGCCTACAAAAATACTACATATAGTGATCAACAACATGATCACTCCTCATCATGATCAAAATCATCACCACTACTAGACAAGGGATCATCAACATGAGCTACATAAATAATATGGCTCAGAGTTTGAGGACTCCTAGAAATCCTCTACAGCTTTAGTAGTAGCAGTAGTAGTAACAAAAATAGACATCAAAACTACAAATCACAGAGCAACATGGTCTCTCATGAAACTCATCAATGATTCATCGCTACTAGAAATGGGATCATCAACAAGAGATACATAAACATCATCTAGCTTAAAGTCTTTAGACTTGGATTGCTCAACCTTATAACATGATAGAAATTGAAAATATTAACATGCCTAACCAGTGATTTTTGTTTGAGAGAAGGGTTCATCTCCTCAACCTTAAAATGCGGCAGAAAAAAATTGGCATGCCTAACCAGTTGTTTTCCTTTGAGTGAAGAGTACATTCTTGTTAAGGCCACGATAGGGGAGTTCAACAATCAATATCACCAACATCAACAAAGTTCAACAATCAATGCCACCAACATCAAGGTTCTTAAAGGGCTTCATGCTCTTCATCAAATGCCAATCTCATACCCTTACACATGATAGAATCAAATGGAAACATTGCAAACCCCCAAACCATGAAACCCTAAAAACCATTAAGTCTGTTGAATTTTGAGTGAAATATAAAATTCTAGTTTCTCCATATGAAATCCAATGAGGTCAAAACCACTCTCAAACATCCTGAGTCATTTCATGGTAATGTTAAAAAATTAAGTAAATGGATGAAAATGAAAAATAAAGGAAATGCCACTTTTACTTTAAGAATTTAACATTATCATTAATTGCCAACATTGCTAGGGATGTGTCAGGAAAATGAGAGGGTAGGCATGCTTTTCTTAGAGGGGATGTTTTTGGACGAAAACAACCCTAAATTTCCCTAAAAAAAACTCCAAAACTCACAAAAATGCATTATGCGGGGTCCATAGTTGGCCCGGTAATGAACCAATCGATTTATGATGGAACCTGCCGGTTTGACCATAAACCAGCCAGTTCCATCCTAAACTGGCCAGTTAGCACGGTTTGGACCGGTTTTTTTTGCGATGAGGAGGTTCGAACCTGGTTTTTCTACTAGTTTGACCCAGTGGGCTAATGAAACGGCTAGTTTGACCGGTTTCTGGTTCAAGCCGGACTACTTTTAATACTATGCAGCCAACCAATTTGAATTGTTGATGAATACGTAAAATTAATTGTAAACAATATGTACATTAAATTTTATATATGTAAGCGATATATATTGAAATATAAATGTTGTATATTTTTATGTATCTGTAATCAGATATTTATTTATTTATTTTACAAAGAGTTCAATACACTACAATTAAATATATAGATAATATTCATTAAATTAAGATTAATAGATGCAATGCAGCATAGTCCTTGTGTTAATTAATTGATTAGGGTAATGTGGGGTCTATGTTTTGTCATTTTTTTCAGGAGTTTCTGTAATTTTCTTTACATTATTTCATTATTCCAGCATACGCACATCTTCACTCCACACAATGAAAGTCACTTCTGCACACCTCCTGCCTCTGCACACGCTTCCTCCACACATCTGCATTCTGCACAATGAAAGCCACCTCCGCACACGCTTCCTCTGTACTCCACAAATGAAAACCACCTCAATGCAAATTCCTCCACACATGTACGAAAATAAAATTTGAAGCTAAGATTTAATAAAAATAGCAAAGACATTATGAAGTGCGGAGAAGTGTGATTAGCACCACAATCGTCTCTGCAACATATCATTATTCCCGCCTCCACACATCCCCACTCCGCACAATGAAATCCACCTCTGCACAACTCCCTCGTGCATGCACACTTCCCCTTCACATTCGCACTCCGCACAGTGAAAGCCACCTTTTCATAACTTTCGTTATTCCTGCCTCCACACATGCTTCCTCCAAATTGTGCACAATGAAATCCACCTCTACACATGTACAAAAATGAAATTCAAAGCTAACATTTTAAAAAAATAACAAATATTCTATGAAGTGCGGAGAAGTGGAATTATCAATACAAAAGACTCACTATTAGATGTTATAGTTAATGTAGTTATGGATGTTAGCACTATGTGGAATGAAATCATGTTGATTGTACAAACAAATTGAGTAAAGAACAATATAGCATTCTATTTAATTAAAAATAATGTTGATCTAATTCTAATATATAGTGATGTTTACTTTGAAAAAGATGCGTAAAACTATGGACATATAGAAATTTTGTCAGAGATATTTGTAGTGGTGTGTATATTTAAATGCAACATTTACACTAGTCATGAACAATATGGCATATTCTATTCAAGTAGAAATAGTTTCAAATTAATATTCAGATGAGCGGAGTGTGAAGGAAGCACAACCGCTTATGCGAAATAAGTTTTCATTATGCTTCATCTGCAATCTCGTAACAACTCTATTTCGATTTGCTTTAATATGTGGTGCGTGAATTTTGAATTGATTTTACTAAAGACAAAACTTTATATAAAAACGTTGTCCCTGCACTCAAGCTGAATCTCACAAATCCTTCCTATTTTTTATTGGCCAACCAAAAATGCCCATGCAACCACAACATGGACATTTTAAAGCTCAAATAATAATGTAAGCCTTCACATCATGTATTTTAATCACACTATAGTTAATTGTTAATCCATTCTATGCAACATTTCAATATAGTTAATTGCTAATCCATTCTATGAAACATTGTTTGAAGAATTATTTTCATCGGGAAAAGACAATCCGCTCACCGTCTCAACATCACACTGTTAATTCTTCCGAAACGACTTACTATGCCCGCACTTCACTCATAAAAAAATAATTCTAATAGAATTCTAAAAATAGATGGATAAAATGCCTGCTAGTTGTGTGGAGTGCGGAAGAAGCACATCCACTTATGTGAAGGAACCTTTTATTGTGCTTCCTCTGTAATCCTGCGACAACTCAATTTTGATTCACTTTAATAAGTGTTGCATGCATTTCAGACATCAATTTTCAACACTTCCTTTGCAGAAACTTTACTATCTTCTTTCCAGAGGCTAGTATTGTCAAATGGTGGGGAGCAAGTGGCCTTATCACTCATTTTATTGTGAGTTGTTTAAGGAATAAGTTTCGATCTCCATCATTCATTACATCAACGATAGTCAAAAATGAAAATGCAAATGATGGTTTTGTGTGATGATGGAGCAAGAACTTGATACAATGTGAAATATGTACATACACATGTTACCTACACACTTTTTTCATTTCGTACTACTAAAACGTAAATAGCATGCCATGGAATTGCAAAGTAAATTGTTACTCACACATTTTTTTTTGTTTCATACTGCTCAAACACAAATGGAATGCCATGGAATTACAGGGTACATTCTCCTATTTGCAGACGTAAGTACAACATTTACATCCTAGTTTTTCTTTCTTAGTCCTCTAGGATCGATAGATCATTTATTTATAATATATATCATCTCTTTCTCATTGTCAGTCATCCAAATTACGAAATTACAACCTTTTCTCAACTATAATCGCAATGAGGTATTCATTGTTCACCTTGCCCATTGTTTATCTTTCCATTTTCATGTGGAACAAATTGTTTATTTTTCAATTTTCATGCAGTAATCGATTGTCTAAGGTATGGAATGTATTAAAATTAACACAAATAGTATATAATTTTTATCTTGGAAATTGTGGTAGTGTATTCGGCACATGAGTGGACGAAATACACTTTGCTTAGTAGGGACGCTGCTTACCTACATAAGAGTCACAAGTAAAAACGGTTTTTCAAACGTCAGTGGAACAAGTTCAACATGTAATAAGATAAGTTAGAAAGGAAACATAGCATGATACATAAACAATGAAACAAAAACAAAACAACATGCACAAGATACATACTCAATAGATCAGACACACTAATAACTCATCAAAGTAGAGCTTCTCCCTTTATTAGGTGTTGGTAGTAGTAGAAGGTAGAATGCTAAATCTCTTGTAGTGGATCCTTCGAGCTACGTAGCTCCAATATCCAAGACAAGGGGGGTCTCTTCCCCTCAAGTTTTTAGCAAGCCTCTCTTCCCTCTCAAAGGATGGTAGATCAATGAACATGTGGTGAAATCCTCTCTCTTGTACTGAGATGTTGGGTGGACAACAACTGAGTCCTTCCAATCCTCCTACTGTTGGACAAAAAAAGCTAGTTTTCTATGGAGAAATTTGGCCAGCATAAAAATGTGTCTCCTATTTCTCTTCCCAAGGCTGGATTTTATAAACCATTTTAAAATTTTCTCTCCTTTTCTTGGCCCAAGATGGATGGTGACAGAAGAGTGGGGATATGATTCCTTTGTGTGCTGCACTAAAGCCTCAAGGTGGATCAAAGGTGACCATACTTGGTTAGGTTAAGTGAGAATATTTTTCACCAAGTATGCCAAGTTGTCCCGGATGGTGACATTCTGTCATCCCAGGACAACACGGCTATATAAGGGATATCCGTGCAGTACGTGACCATCGAAGAAAAATACGCACTACGCGGTGAGAGCTAGTGTTGCCTATGCGGGGTCCATAAATTTTGTCCTCTGACCTTAGGAAAGAAAAAATTTGGCTCCTCCTAATGTATTTCTTCCCTGGAAACATTTATATGTACCTTATGCATGACATTTTTAATGTCTTTTTCCCGTATGATTTTCCAGTGTTAACAGTTCCCCACTAATGTATGAGGTCTAGGAAGAATAATATAGCTGAAATACATTATAGTTTTTTTTCTGTGTGGTCCTTTTGAGAGAGAGAGAGAGAGAGTAAATTGCTTTGGAACTGAGTTGAGAGACCCCTTGCCTTGAGTAAAAATGACATCGTGCTCTATTGGAAACCTGTAAGAGATAGAATGAATAAAATATTTCTACGAGGAGGGCATGTCCCATGCTCGTGATTTTTTGACTAGTTAAGCTTATCTAACAGATAGTGGTTTTGTTTATGCCACTTTTGGTAGTGACCTATTGTTGGTTGACGATGACGGTTGCTGATGCCCTCAGAGATGTTTTCCTTTGAAATAAGGTTGAATGTGGTGCCCACATCAATAATATTGGTATGGAATATTTGTTTTATAACGAGTTCTTATTGTATGCATGGGTCTTTGACTTTTGGAGACCTTCCCATGTAAGAATTACTGGAAGAGATGCCTCTGAAGTCATGGGTCTTTGACGAATTTTGACAGAGTGCAATGGTGATGAAGTACGATACCATATTGACATGAAAGCTTATCTTGAAGTCAAATGTCAAGAGGATCGATGACATTAATGGGCAATGATGATTACCATAGTTCCATCCGAGGATGCCACTATTGAGGTGAGGAGTCATCCAAGGTACTACCTCCTTCTTGGAAAATGTTTGTTGTAGTCGACAAGAAGGAAGCATCAACCGACCAAAATGAGAACTGATGTGAGGGACCATGGTTTCTGATGTAGCAGGGCGTAGTGTGATGGGTTAACTAGGCATGATGACAAGAAATGGTGATAGGTAAGGATGGTAGTTAAGTGGCCTGAGGTCAGAGCTATAAATGTGAGTGGTGGTAGTCATAACAATTTTTGATGAGGAAATCCCTAGAATCGGCAGGAAATCCAGGGTAGGTGTATGGTTGCTATGATTGTCATGGTTGGGTGTTTAGGGATTGCTGCTAGGTGAGAAATGTAAATGGATGGGTGGGAGTTCTCTCCTAAAAAAAATCTTTGTACACTTGCCAAAATAATATGAAAGTGTTTTGGATGTACAAGCACAGAGATGGGTGCCCCATAAACATGGATAATCCTTCACTCTGGTGTTAGGAGTGTGTTTTCCTGAGGGTGGACACCTCATTGGTTAGTCTTGATTCAGGGTTGATGAGACGGATTAAAATTTCATAGATGGGCTATGCTGATGGGGGAGTGACAGGCCAAATGTGAAACACGGTGGTGCGTTTTCGCTGATCCACTTGTAGAGAAAGGTGGCCTGAGAAAGGGGTTTTAACATGTAATGGGTAAAACTTGACTTGATGTTTGATGATGGATGGCCAAACATGAAGTGGTTCCCGGGCCTGGGGTTTTATGGCCATGGCACCAAACTTTTGGTGTATGGTCTACATGTGTGATGGATGCCATGGAGGGTGAGGCTCTACCGACTTGCAAGGGTTTTTATCACATGTAAGGTAGGGTGATGGTAAACATGGTCGGGTAAATGAAACCTATGCTTTTATTTTTCTGAAGAAATGATGTCAAGATATGCAAAGCTTTATAGGGAATCCTATCATGCTGAGGGTAGAATGATACCTTCTCTTGTACCTTTATTGTCTAGGGCGTATAGTGATTTTTCATGCCTACAATACCTCCAGCCAATACCCCAAGTAAAAGCATATTTTTCATACAAATATATTTGAAATAACTTGAATTTAAAGCAATAAGAGAGGGCATACCTGAATTGTGTTGTGGAGGCTTTCACCTCATGGGTGGAATTTCTTGTGGTAGAGCCCATTGACGAGGTTGGCAAGGCATGTACCGCCAGGTTCTGACATAATTTCAACAATGTTTGTTTTGATTTTATCCAGGGGAGATTCATGCTCTCTTGGAAGTGTACTAGGGTACACACATCTTCTTTTAGTTTAATATTGTGTTGAATATAGAGGTGCTGAAATTTTTTCATCATGGGGCACATCTATGTTTCATGGTTATGGCTCATGAAAATGGTGCAGGGAATAAGGGTACCTAATGAGTAGATGGTGTGAGAACCAACACTAATTTTTGCACCAGATGTGGATGCTTGGATATGGTTGGGCATTGGTGCCTTTTTTCACTTCTTCCACCTCCGAGTATTCGGTCTTGGGTGGTGTGGCTCCTTTGGGGAGTCCAGCCTCAACGTTTTTCTTGACGCTTGTAATCTTGGGAGGTATTCATAATTCATAGTGTGGTTCAATTGTGAGCAAATATTTCAATAGCAACGTGTGATCTTCTCTTGATTAGAGAGATGGATATGTGGTATGGTGGTGACCATGAGAAGACTGTCGGTGAGTTTCTTGAGTTCCTTACATTGATTGATCATGTGGCCTTTTATATCACATAGAACACATGTTTTTCTTGGTTGGTTTCGTGCCCCGCTAGGAATATTGGTCGCCTTAGCCTTCCTATGGTTTCAGTGACGATGGCGAGAAGGCCGCATTGCACCTGGCTACCTAGGTTCGAAACCGGTTACATCTGGTATTTGGTGACCAATGAGCATATGACTTCTAACATAGGTCGAAATTTGGGGATGCAAGTACAATGTCAAGCATGATGGTTGTCTTGAAAAATCAAACAAGATTGTTTCTATTTGTTTCTCCACTTCCATTGGAATACCAGAGTAATTGGGTACCATTTTCGAAGTGATCGTAAATCTGTTCATTGAGCGATAAAATGATTGCTTGTGTTGCACAATGTGCAGGCTGGGATTATTCGTCATGAAGAGGATGAAACCGGTTGCCTCATTCTCTTGGGTTTTAAAACTTTCGACTAAGCCTGAATCTGATCCGTCTACTGCAGCAAGATGGGTTATGGCCTGGCGTAAACAATTTAACGTCGAATAGAAGCTAGGGATGTAGGGATAATGACGGACTTGGTGGTTATCTGAGCACACATGACACAAATATTGGACTTCTCATAGGTCTTCATAGTATATCGGGTTTAGCGGGTACCATATTTGAAATAACTCTAGAGTTTCATAGTGAGCGATAAAGTGATCTCGTTCATCGGAGAGTGTGCAGAGTTGGACCAGAGCTTGAGGAAAATTACAGGGAAGAGGTGGTCATTCAGGTGACCGTCTCTCCTCTGACACATAAAATATGTTCCTTGTTGCTTCCATCCTTTGATTTGTAGTGTTGTTTGTGGATTTCGTGTCTGAGCCAGCTAAGTTATGGTTTTTAGTGACGAAGTGTCGCATGAAATCCAACATAGACCAAAATCAATAGATATGGGGAAAACGATGCATGTGGTGGTTGATTCGACAAATCTGACATGTATGTCATCAATGTCGAACTAAGTTGCTTTGCACAACTTGTGGGATTTGATACCAATGGTTGAACACCCTTAATTCAGGGCACTGTGTGATTAAGTGATCAGGCTTGTCACATAGTGCACAAAATGGCACTTGCAGTGTGGCCTCTGTTTTTCATCTTTGGTTCATTGGGGTGACTGTATGTGAGCAAGATCTAGGTTCCTCTCAGATGTACAGTATGGTTTTGGGTTCACCCTTGTCCATTTGCATGGGTAGCGCTAAGGGATCCTCTTGGTAAGATTTCTCCAGGGCTTGCAAGGCATCCCTATATCACGACATCTCTGAGCAGTGATGAGTATAATGCCCATAATGGTCACATATGGTGCACACATGATTGGTGTGTAATTGTTTCCCTTGGTTGTTCATTGCTTGTTCCTTTTTATGGGAATTTAAGGTCATGACATTTATTTGGGTGTGTAGAAGGGGTTTCAATTCATCTAACACTGTGAAAATATTAGTAGGATGACCTACGATATCGCATAATGCACAAGGTTGTATTTCCCTAGGTAACTTGGGGGTTTCAATTTTCTTCCCTTTTTTTTATTCTTCTTGGTCGTATTAGCTGGCACTGCTACAAGTGTTTCATTAATCGTTGTGACCTCTTGAGGGGAAACATGGGTTATTACTATAGAGGTGATCCATGGATTCCCTAGCATGGCTAGTGGGACCAAATACCACATAGGTATTGCAAAAGCCATATTCAGAAATGTCATAGTTTCCATGACTTGTTTTGACACAAAACAAGGTGGGGGGTATTAAAATAGGGTTTGTGAAATGGCATAGGGTAGTAATTCCATTCCAGTGGCTTAGGCCTCCGTACTGTTGGTTTCTAAGTCTGGGCTAGTTTTGGTGTTTGATGAGAGCATCATGCACATCGGTGCCCCCATGCTTTCCAAGACTCCCTCTAGTATAATAGGTGGATCTCCTAAGAATGACCCTAGGATGGATGATGGTTTGAACTAGCCGAAGCCAAATTCTATATACTGTGTAAGTGGTTTTGTAGTTGTGTCTACGTACGGTAACACGATATTGAGGACTATCATGGGCTTCTTGTCGTAATATGTGAGTTGGTCGATGGTGATGATCCGATCGTCATGGGGACACATCAATACCCTGGAGATAGAGGACACGACTGCAGCCATGTCATACATATAACGTCGCCCGAGTAGTATATTGTAGACTAGTTGTGTATCTAAGACCTTAATCTCTACAAGAACTGTATTTCTAGCCATGTTTACACGGAAATTTTGATATAGACCAAAGGGGGATGAAGGGCGACCATTATATGCTCTAATCATGGCGTCAAATAGTTTTGATTAAGGTGATATTAACTTTTTCCAAAATGATTTGGACATGATATATGTGGATGCTCCTTCATTGACGATGCATCTGTGTATGGTGATGTTCTGAACTGAAACCAGTATTTGGAAAGCAACCAGAGAAGGAAGCCTCAGGCTTTCTTTGTCTAGGTCTAAAACCATTAAGCGTGAATCGGAAGGATCGATTGCATCTAATGTTGAAAGTAAGGCTTTCAGTTGTCTTGGGCACGATTGCAAAACTTACAAGGCTGACATAGCAGCTGGTGATTTTGCTAAATCATCTACTATGATATAGCTATGAGAAGCTTTAGAGTGATGTCCTATGTGCTTGGTTGGTCCCTTAACCATTTTTACAAGGGGCTCTATAGGTACTTTGGATATGGTTAAATGTGCAGTAGGTGAACTCGTACTCGTACCTGATGGGTTGGTTTCCGAGGGTGTATCATAGTTCCTATTCCTTGTTTGGAATAGCAATTCTTAGCCATCCATGTAGATTTCGTGATTTCCTCCTTCGGTATTTTTTTGGGGTGGTTTTTTTTGTTGGGTGTTAACCACTCCTTGGTGGGGGAAAGGCTCCTGTATTTCAGCAGGTTGTTGAGTACGCCCCCCTTATCCATGGTTACCCTGAAGATTTTTCAATTCATGGAGTTCGAGATAGTGGTGAGTGTAATGCCCATATTCACCACATATGGCACAAGAATGATTTTTCGTTAGACTGGGGCTCTTGTTTTTCCCTTGGGAGTTACTATTTGGCTCTTGGTTTTGATTTCGATTGGGGTTGTCCCTAGACTAAGATTGTGGGGGGAATTGTTGATTATTTCCCCCTGTCCAGATTCTCCCTTTTGCTTATTCCTAGACTTATTTTTTGCAGCATTTGGAGGGTTATTATTGTTCCCCTAGTCGTAAGATTGTCGCTGTTGATCCTGTGATGGTTGCACTAGGCTCACTGACGTGTTGTTTTGCGTTGGTGGTGGATTTTGTGTGGGGAAAGGGGGATATAGGTTCCCCTGTCCCTGATTGGTATAATATTGCTGGGGGGCTCTCTTGTATCAACATTCCTAGTTGAGTATTGGATCCCTTGCGAGGGAGGGTACAAGCCTCCCTGCTATTGATGGTATGGTATTACCCTATTCTTCATATTCTGCAAAGGTGCAGACTAACTTTGATGTTAGCCAAGTTGCAACATGTTCTGAGTAGAATCGTATGAGTATCCTAGGCATTGTATACTACTTCCTAGGTGATCTTGAGTCAAGGACCTGATCAAACTGTCTATAATTTTGTAGGCGTGGGGCATTCGGCAGGACATTGTAAATATATCCTAACTGGGTGTAAATGAGTTCAAGTTGTTGGGCCTTGCTAATGGCGTCTTCCTCGAAGGTAGGTTTCTGTGTCTCCATGTCTTTTGAGATCTCGGCTGACGTTTTCCTAAAATGAGTCAGTAGTTCCATTCCTAAATCATGATGAATGGGTAGCTGAAAATAAGTGAGGAATGCGGTAGCAAGGGAGCTAAAAGTTCCATGAGAAGAAGAAGGCTTCTCAACATACCATTTTGCGGCAGACCCTGTTAGGGTGCATTAAAAAATTCTTAGTCTAATAGTATCATCAATTATACTATTGGATGAACACCACAGGTGGAAAGTCATAATACGATTTCCTGGGTCTTCCACTTGCTTCCCTTCGAATTTTGGTATATCCGAAGGGAGCTTCATGGGAATGGGGTCATTATTTAACTTTGTTAGATCTGAAGATTAAGTGATGCTAAGAAGGGTAACTGAGTATTGATTGCCATTGTACAATGTGGAAACATAAGTGTTTGAATGTGATAGTTTAGGGGAGGTTCCTGAGGAATATTACCTTGTGGCGTGCCCTGATGGATATTTTGTTGAGTCCCCGAAGGGGTAGCACTCCTCTATACTCTAGGGGTTGTAGGAGGGGTTGAGTGTCGTGACCCTACTGGGGTTTCCACTGGTGTGGTGTTGGGTGACCCTTGGGGGTTTCCAATCACAAATGCCTCGATAAAGGATGAACTGATAATGGTGGAAGTGTTTTGTCTTCGAAGCCTAAATGGAGGGAGACCTAGCACTCCTCCCTCTAATGGGGGGAGGTCCAAGAAACGACTAGATCGACGGGGTACCGTTGGGTCTGTTATGGTGTCGACTAGCTTAATATTGGTGATATTTTTGGTTTGCTGGAGGAAGGAAGATTTTATCAAAGAAAATACAATCACATGCATAAAAAAAAGTGAAAAAATAAAAGGTAAGTTTTCCTTTAGTCTAACGCTGTGTGATCAAGCAAGCAAAAAATGTGGTTTTTTTGTTTTGCATATGATACTCAAAAGCCTGTATAGACCTATTCATCCTTACACTCTTAATGTAACTAAGCCTTGCGAATATGTCTTCTGATGGGCATTGGGGCTAACGTCTCGAAAGAACTGGCGATGCCTTCCAATAGTCAAAGAATTGACCAAGGTAATGGTAAGAGGATCAAGTGCTTCCTGCACCATCACTTATAGGGAAGGATGCCCTAGTTTTGGCCACTAAAGTATCATCATCCCATGTGAGAATTCAAGTCTTGGGCTTCTTGGTAATAATATACTATTACCAAGCACTAGATGGGCCAGGTAGCCCCAAAAAGTACCACACACATTGGGCCTAAGCTTAACTCCCTCTAAAACAGGTCTCTGGTAACGCTCAAGTATTTGTTTCGTGGGAGGGTAGATGGATTTGAAGCTCCATAAAAAGTCAACATCTATGTTTCAAAATGTATTATGACCAGAACGGATTATTGGATGCCTACCCCTGATGGTCCTAACCTAAATTATAATTTCTTTTGTGGACCCTGTGGAGAGAATTCAGTGAGTTTGGTTAGTAATTATTTTTAGAGCATCTCAATTTTCTTAGGGTGTTCCTTGGTGAAGTAACTATAAGGAGAGGATTAAGCTCACAACACACTAGGTGCCTTTTGTTCCAATGTTTAATGATGCTTCGTGTGTGCTTTGGAGTCTACAATCACAAGTGTTATGAGATGTGGATATGCGTTGATCCTTTACTATCCTTTTCTAATTACCCTATGTATGATTGTTCCTTGCTAAAATAAACGATGTGCGGATTATGGGTCATTTACAACTTTCCTATTAAGACTATGTTTGCACTATATAGAGATGGAAAATTATCTTAGGAAAGCGTTCATGTGCGTACCCAGGCTCACCGTGAGGTGCAAGGGTGGAAAATATTACTTGCTTTATTTTCAACAGTTTGGTCCTATTCCCAATTCGTAATCCAAAATTGAACTAATTTAATGCGAAAATTGAAAAAACTTGAATTAGCTAAAGATATGTTGATATATGGGCCACTTACTTTTATGCTAGTTATGTTGTGTGTTTTGTATCTTTTATCAAAAAATCATTTTTTCAGATAGCATGTGTGGATTCAAGGCCACTTACTTTTTCCTACTTAAACTGTGTATGATTTGCAAAAGTAAAACACTAAAATTAAATCTACTTAGTTGCTAAGCTAAATTCTAGCAAATAAGAGTCCTTAAAAGTCCTAAAATACCAGAAAATAGTGATGGAAAATTTTTTATGGGTTGCCAAGCACTTTACAACTGCAAAAAATGGGGAAAATCAAGAAAAAATGAGTTTGTTGCCTACCGCGCAGCTTATCCTACCACAGGCATAGAGTGCACGTCTGTTTGAGCGGAATGCGCGTAGTCGGGAAGAATGCAAAAAAAATGCCTTTTCTGCTGGGCAGAACTCGTCACTGAGTGTGACTGGAGATGCTAAGAGGATTCAAGGGTGATTTGCAGTAAGCTAAGAAGGAAGAAGGACCTGAATCAACAACCATTAACTCAAAAGAAATAATCTAGTGGAGTCTCCATTGCCATGGTAGTGTATTCGGTGCATGAGTGGACAAAATACACTTTGCTTAGTAGGGAGGTTGCTTACCTACATAAGAGTCACATATCAAAATGGTTTACCAAACATTAGTGGAACAAGTTCAACATGTAATAAGCTATTATAGAAAGGAAACATAACATGCTACATAAACAATGAAACAAAAACAAAAAAACATGTGCAAGATACATGCTCAATAGAGAAAACACACTAATAACTAAACAATGGAGAGCTTCTCCCTTTATTAGGTGTTGGTAGTAGTAGAAGATAGAATGGTAAATCTCTTGTAGTGGATCCTTTGAGCTACGAAACTCCAATATCCAAGACAAGGGGGGTCTCTTGACCTCAAGTTTTCAGCAAACCTCTCTTCCCTCTCAAAGGATGGTAGATCGACGAATATGTGGTGAAGTCCTCTCTCTTGGACTGAGATGTTGGGTGGCCAACAACTAAGTCCTTCCAATCCTCATGTTGCTGGAAAACACAAGCTGGTTTGCTATGGAGCAATTTGGCCAGCATAAGAATGTGTCTCCTATTTCTCTTCCCAAGGCTAGCTTTTATAGACCATTTTCAAATTTTCCCTCCTTCTCTTGGCCCAATATGGATGGTGACACAAGGGTGGGGGTATGATTCCTTTGTGTGCTACAGTAAAGCCTCAAGGTGGCTCAAAGGCAATTGTACTTGGTTAGGTTAAGTGAGAATTGTTTTCACCAAGTGTGCAAAGTGGTCTTGGATGGTGACATTCTGTCATCCCTAGGACCGCGCAACTATTGAAGGGATAGTTGTGCAGTGTGTGGCTATCGAAGAAAAAGCTGCATTGCACGCTGAGAGCCAGTGTTGCTTATGCGCGGTCCATAAATTTTTTCCTCTGACCTTAGGAAAAATTAAATTTTTGGCTCCTCCTAATGTATTTCTTCCCTAGAAACCTTTATCTGTACCTTATGCTTGACATTTTTAATGTCTTTTTCCCATACAATTTTCTAGTATTAACAGACATGACACACCAAAGGTAACTCATTTTTGTATGTAGAGTGCAAAGAGATTTCTTTGTGCAGATTTTTCTCTGCACTCTACACAATGAAAAAGTTTCTACACAATTCATACACACATTGTTTTTTCTTGTGGCAACAATTAATTGTCAGTTGTTACTAATAATTTCTCAATGTTGTAGTTATTAGGAATAATTTGATTGATGGAAATATTGTTTGGAGTGTTTGTGGAGGATTTTAAGCGTTTTTGAATTGGTCATAAAATTATTTATGAGTCAACAATTCGTTTCGAGTTACGTGAGTTCAATCTTTCAAAGTTATAAAATCTTTAGATATTCATGTTCCAATTACAAATAAAAATAATAGTAGTTGATAGTCAATGTTGTGGCATAAACAAATAAATTGGGTGTATGAATTGTGTGGAAGCGTTTTCATTGTGTAGAGTGTAGATAAAACTACACACAATGAAATCTCTCCATACAACAATGAGTTAACTTATCAAAATAAAAATCTAATTTAGATATTTCGTGTAACCTCAAATCTAGATGTCAAATGTTTAAGTGTGTGATGATGTGTTTCTTGGTTTGGATTGCAGAGGCAAATCACTGGTTTTCAACTCATATAATTCACAATATTTTTTTTTTTAAGGAAACGAAGGAGCTGTGCTAATAACGACGCATATAGCATTCTGAATTGCTCAATTCCACATTGTAGAATCACCCTATGTCAATTTGCGTCCATAAAATGATGCAAGTGTTGAGATTCAACAAGATGATGAGCTTAGTGAAAAGTAACCACCTTCACTAAGTGGGGCCTGCAAGGCTATTTTTAGGTGTATGTATATTTTTAGACATGGTGAGCATATTCTATAAATTGCAGCATGTTATTTGTAGATGGTTGGTCAAATGTGAAAAATAGATGAAATTCTATTTTTAGAATATTGGGCGAAGTCTATTTATAGATCGTCAATCTAAAAATACATGCATGTCGATTATTATTAGCCCTTAATGATAATCTGACAATAAATATCAACTTATTCTCTTGGATCACTTTATTTCAGTGAACAGATTTGGCAAATCAGTGGGCTAAAGGACTTACGTAATTCCTAGGGTTATTGGTGGCTCATGCATGGAGGACTCAGTTAGAACTGAAGTGGAAAATTTGTGACAGAGTTGCATGAGTAGTTATGGGAGTTGTTATTTAGTTTAACTCAGTTAAGTGAGTTAAACTCAGTTATGCTAGTTGTATCTAGCTCTAACTAAAGATACACTAGTGAGAGTTTAGTGAATTAATTAGTTAATTAATTCACAACTAATAACTCACTAAAAACTAAAAAAATACAACAGTTAACTACTTGCATGTCAATTCGAGTGGAGACCCAGTGGAGAGATAGGTGAAAGGGTGAGATGGACTATCTGTTGTGACTATAGTGATGGATTCAATGCATCTGAAACACATTGGAGATGCCAATGAGGATTGCACAGTTAAGGCAAGACCAATTCGAATTCATTCAGGGGTCTTCTTCAACAGGGATTGCGCAGTGGAGGTAGGCTGTCAGGAGGCAAGAAATTGGTGCATAGATATGCAAATTTCTGCATGACAATGTGTAATGATTGTTGATTGTACTGAGAGCCTGATGTACTAATCTTTGTATGAGATTATGAAATGATCCATTGATATACATAATATAGTATAGTTGGGGTTTTTATCTTTAAGCTTTCCCGTTAAACAACTGTGTTTATGTGTGATTGATTTTCTTCATATGTGTTTGCAATTGTCGATTGAATTTATGTAAAGAATTAAGTGGAAGGATTATGTATTTAACATAATATTAATTTGTTAGATCAAGAGAATCTGTTAATACTATCAGTATTAATAAATTTTTACATGGTATCAGAGAAGTTTTAATCACTGGAGATTGCAATTGTGAAGAGGTGTTGAGTTTTGTGCTGGTGGACAATTCGAATTTGCTGCAGAAATTTCTTAGTGCGACAGTTGAGTATTCATTGAAATGTCTTTCAATGGGTTGTGATTGGAGTATGCTATTCAGGGTAGCTTGAATTACATAGCTTGTAAGGATATAATGGAGGCGGTGCTTGAAGATAATGGACTGACGGAGTTCATCGATAGCAATGTTCCTAAGCCTACTTCTAGCGATGCTGCATTACTTGACGCATGACAAAGGAAGGTAGCAAAGACAAGAAGAATTATGTTGTAAGGTTTGAAATACCATGTAGTGTCAAGCCTTCATGGGAAAGCCACTCCATTTTCAATGTGGAAGGATTTGACAGATATTTTCCAAAGCAACATCGACCATAGGAAGTTGGCGCTGAAAGATAAGCTCAGAAAAATCAAAATGGAGAAGGGCGACAGTATTCCAAAATATCTCACGAAGTTTGTCCAATGTAGGGATGAGCTGGGAAGTGTGGGAATTATAGTTGTGGATGATGAATTGGTGAGCTTGGCTCTCCTTGGGCTTCCGAAGAGTTAGCACAGCTACAAAGACTTTGTCAATGGATGGGAGAAATTTCCGGATTGGGAGTGACTTTGGTCGGATCTTGTGCAAGAGGAGATAAGGTAGAATACTAGGGATAGCTCTTCATCAAAGAGTGATGATGAAGAGAATTTCACTTTGGCTACCAAAGAAAGGAAAGGGAAGGGGAATAAATCCCATCCAAAATCCGAGGCTAAAGGAAAGAAGTTGGATTTTTCCAAAGTGAAGTGTTTTCACTGTCACGAACATGGGCATCTCGCCACTAACTGGCCACAGAAAAAGAAGAACAAGAAGGTTTTTGGAGTTGCAGTGGGTGAGGCCTTAGCCTTGCAATTTTAACTTGATTTCTCTTTGATCACATGCTTGGTTTCAAGCACAATGGGATCGGTGTGGTAACTTGATAGTGGTGCTTCCTTCCATATGACAGGAGATAAGGAGTTGTTTAGTGACTTGGAGGAGAAAGATATCCAAATTCATATAGAGATGGGTGATGATGGTAGATACAGTGCAACCGGAATTAGAACCATTACCTTTGAGAGGGGTTCTGGTACCATTTCTATTGAAATATGTTATGCATGTTCCAGGTCTGAAGAAGAACTTGGTCTCGGTCGCTATGTTGGAGGACAGAGGTTATGATGTTGTTTTCAATGAGGGAAAATATTTCCTGCAACATAAAACAATGAGTCAAACCAAGAGGATAGGGATTTGAGTTAAGAATCTCTACAAGATGGAGGTAGATGGCCACGCTGCAATGATGGGCAAAGCAGAAGAAGTGGTGAGCCGGGATGAAGGCAAATTATGGCACAAGATGTTGGGCCATATTCACCATGGTGCCTTGAATATTTTGCAGTAGATTTCTACTAGAATTCCCAAGGGTACTCCTGCACAGTCAGATCAGTGCAAGGGATGTACTATGGGTAATTTTGTGAAGACCACCTTTCATGAAAAGGAAAACTGTGCTTCAATGATCCTGGAGAGAATTCACACAGACGTGTGAGGAACTTTATCGATTGCTTCAACAACAAAACACAGGTATTATGTTATATTTGTTGATGACTATTATTGTATATGTTGGATCTTCTTCATGCAGAAGAAGAGAAAAACATTCTCAAAGTTCTGTGAGTTTAAAGAATTGGTGGAGAAGGAGTTGGGGAATCAAGTGAAGGCTCTGCGGAGCGATAATGGTGGTGAATACATCTTGAATGAATTCAAAGAATTCTATAGAAAATAAGGAATTTGAAGAGAACTCATAGCGCCTCACAACCCAAAGCAGAATGGGGCCGTGTAGAGGAAGAATCGAAGGATCGTGGGTGTTGCACGAGTTATGCTGCATAACCAAGGCCTACCAATGCACTTGTGGGCAAAAGCATGCAACACTGTGGTTTATGTGCAAAAATGTTGTCCTCATAGAGTACTTGGCATGAGTACACCTGAAGAAGATTTTACTGGTAAGAAGCCTGATATTTCTCATTTGAATATTTTTGGCTCATCTATTTACATTCATGTGACAAAGGATGCCAGGAAGAAGCTAGAGACGACTGCAAAAGTTGGGATATTTGTGGGGTACACAGAAACACCCCATAATTATTGTGTGTATTTTCCAAATAGTCGAATGAATGTGGTGCAACGGGATATAAAATTCAATGAGGTGAAAGACATGAAGTTGTCGCTTGAGAGGGAGCTACACTTGCATGCAGAGGAGGAACTTCTTGTTCCCAAAGATGAGCCTCTAGATGTGGATCAACCACAAGAAGATATTCATGGAGTGGAAGAGTCCACTCATGCATAAACAAACATCGGAACAGGTAGAAAGTGTACCATATAAGTCGAGAGACTGAAGCTTGATGCGGCACAAAATGTAGGAGTTCCAACATCACAGTGCGGACAGAGAGTCACCTGACCGATTTACTGGATACATGGCTCTTATGAGCAAGTGTATCGTGACATAGCCATCTTCTTTTGAAGAAGCAGTGCAGGAGCCCACATGGGTAGATTCCATGGTGGAGGAGTATGACTCCATTGTCAGAAACAATGCTTGGGAGATTGTTCCAAGGCCGGTTGGTAAATCAGTGGTAGGTTCAATATGGATCTACATGGTAAAGCAAGACGCTGATGGGAGCGTCCAGAAGTATAAGGAAATATTTGTTGCTCGGGGCTTCTCACAGATTGAGGGGATTGAATATGAAGAAACCTTTGCACCTGTCGCACGGTATTGTTCAATAAGGACCATCCTTGCTCTCTTAGCGCAGATGGGTTGGCACATTCGTTAGATTGATGTGAATACTGTGTTCCTTAATGGGATCATTGAGGAAGAAGTGTACATTGAGTATCCTGAAGGATTTGAGATCTTCAGCAGTGAATCGCATGTGTGTAGACTCAAAAGAGCATTGTATGGGCTGAAGCAAGCACCTCATGCTTGGTACACACGGATTGATAACTATTTCACTGGACTTGGCTTCACCAAGAGTGAGGCGGATGCAAACCTATACCAAATTGTGGTGGAGGGTAAGCTTCTAATCATTGTTCTTTATGTTGATGTTTTAATACTAACGGGTGATGAGAAGTTGATACACTCATGCAAGGCAGATCTTGCAAAGGAGTTTGAGATGAAGGATTGGGCCTCCTTCATTATTTCCTCGGATTGGAAATATGGCAGCGAGAAGGTGAATTTTTTGTGTCTCAAGGCAAGTATGCTCAGGAGATACTTGGGAAGTTTCACATGGAGGACTGCAAGCCCATGGATATTCCTCTTCCAGGAAATTGGAGGAAAGAGGATGCTACATTGGCAGAGGTAGTGGATGCTAATGTCTATCAACAGTTGGTGGGTTTGCTCATGTATTTAGTTAATAAAAGATCGGACGTATGCTATGCGGTGAACCAGCTTAGTCAAGTGATGGTTAAGCCTACCAAGATCTTTTGGAAGGCAGGAAAGCATGTCCTGAGGTATCTCAGGGGCACATCTGAGTATGGCTTATGGTAGAGACAAACGGATGAGGTGAAGTTGCATGACTTCACGAATATAGATTGGGAAGGCAGCCCAACAGACAGAAAGAGCACATCAGGAGGGGTTTTCAGTATCGGATCTACAATAGTTTCTTGGTACAGTAGGAAACAAAGATCTGTGGCACTCAGTTCAACAGAAGCAGAATACATGGCAGCAAGTCAAGCTACATGTTAGGCTATCTGGATGAGGAGGATCTTGGTCGGTTTGTTCGGTTCTCATTCAGATCCTATAGTGATACATTGTGATAATCAGAGTTGCATTAAAATCTCGATTAATCTTGTGTTTCATGATAGATATAAACATATTGATATCTGGTATCATCATATAAGATATTGTGTGCAGCGGAAGATCATTTTTCTTCAGTACATTCCTACGAAAGATCAAGATGCAGATATTCTGACGAAGGTGCTCAGCAGGAGAAAATTTGAATACCATAGAGGCAGGATCGGGGTGAAGGATAATCTCTATCTTGCTGAGAGGGAGTGTTGAGATTCAACAAGATGATGAGCTTAGTGAAAATTAAGCACCTTCACCAAGTGGGGCTTGCGGGCTATTTTTAGGTGTATGTTTATTTTTAGACATGGTGAGCATATTCTGTAAATTGTAGGATGCTATTTGTAGATGGTTGGTCAAATGTGAAAAATAGATGAAATTCTATTTTTATAATATTGGGAAAAGTCTATTTATAGATCATCAATCTAAAAATAGATGCATGTCTATTATTATTAGCCCTTAATAATAATCTGACAATAAATATCAACTTATTCTCTTGGAGCGCTTTATTTCCGTGAATAGATTTGGAAAATTAGTGGGCTAAATGAATTACGCAATTCCTAGGGTTATTGGTGGCTCATGCATGGAGGAATCAATTAGAACTGAAGTGGCAATGTTGTGACAGAGTTGGAAGAGTAGTTATGAGAGTTATTATTTAGTTTAAATCAGTTAAGTGAGTTAAACTCAGTTGTGCTATTTGTATCTAGTTGTAACCGAATATACACTAGTGAGAGTTTAGTGAATTAATTAGTTAATTAATTCACAACCAATAACTCACTAACAAATGAACAAATACAACAGTTAACTACTTGAATGTGAGTTCCAGTGGAGACCCAGTGGAAAGATAGGTGAAAGGGTGAGATGGACAATCTGTTGTGACTGTAATGATGCATTCAATGCATATGACGCATATTGGAGATGCCAATGAGGATTGCGCAGTCAAGGCAAGGCCAATTCGAATTCATTTAGGGGTCTTCTTCAGCAGGGATTGCACATTGGAGGCAGGCTATCAGGAGGAAAGAAATTAGTGCATATATATGAAAATTTCTACATGACAGTGTGTAATGATTTTTGATTGTACTGAGAGCTTGATGTACTAAGCTTTGTATGAGATTATTACATGATCCATTTATATAAATAATATATGATAGTTGGGGGTTTTAGCTTTAAGCTTTCCCATTAAACAACTGTGTTTATGTGCGATTGATTTTCTTCATATGTGTTTGCAATTGGTGATTGAATTTCCACAAAGAATTAAGTGGAAGGATTATGTATTTAACATAAGATTAATTTGTTAGATCAGGAGAATGTGGTAATACTATCAGTATCAATAAATTTCTACAACAAGACTATTTTTTTAATTTTAATACATTAAGTCTAATTGAATATATATCATGTTGATTTAATTAGTTAGATTTTAATGAACATATAGGTTAGGTTTGATTGAATATATGCATTTGTGTTAATTTTGAAAATATATGTTAATATTAATATTTTAATTATTTGAAAATGATGCTTTTAGTTTTGATACTATAATGATTTGAAATAATGCTATAATTTGTAATAATTATTTTTAATTTTGATGCAGTGTGAATTTTAATTTAAAGATTAATATATAGATTATTTTAAAATTTAAATATATATCGAAATTAATTTTCCCCCAATGAAAAATTTTAATTTCATTAATGGAAAGGAAATTACATGCTGCAGATGGACGTGGTGCATTCATAAAAAATCCTAATGGGTCCCAAGATAAAACAACAAATATAGTTACTGATTACAATAGTATTCTATTTTCCCTTTGAGTCCCCTTCTTCTTTTTAACATCCTTCCATACCCCTGTGGTAGGTTGGATGATGGTTAAATACAAATTCCCTGAAACACGGGTGATCTCCTTTTCTGATTTAGAGCTCTCAAAGGCATGAGCTATTCTAGTTCCTGAAAAAACCCTTCATTCTTTATTTCTACCATTTTGAGTACTGCAGGAGTTAGTGCGACTACCATTTATGTGTTATGGTTGAGTTATCTTGACTTTGAATGATGATCTACTGGATTTGTTGTTTCATTAGTTTCCTATTTTTTTGTAGATGGGGGATTCTTTTGACGCATCACTTCTTCATCATTAGAAGGGGTGTCCTAAGTTTTTCAATGCTTTGATTTGGTCCACTGTTCCTTCTTATTATTTTTTGGTTTTTTGGCCAGAGAGTAGCTAGCTTGTAGATGCCTGGTTTGGTTGCATACACGACATCTAAAGACCGTGTTTTCATAATCTAAACTCTGTGTCCATTGAAAAGTTTCATTTATTAGTTGAATATGATATAGAAACCCATTTCTGAGGTCGATTTCCACACAAATACAAGCATATGTGAAAAAACCATGCTGTATTCTCTCATTATCTATTTTGATGAAATCTCCCAAACATTTCCAATGTCTTCAAGGACTTGATGGTGCCAAAAGGGAAGTGAGAGATTAGGCATCTGAACCCATACAAGAATTTTTGTTACCTCCATTGTTGATGAATCAAATTTTGGGAACCAAGGAGTGATGAGTAAACCATATCTTCCCCATAACCATCATCCTTACTCAAGAAATTTCTACTAATCTTTTTTCGATGAAGGGTGTACAATAAAGAATCCTTTCAAACATAAGTAGTTATCACATTATGTAGTCCAATTTGTGTAGATCCATTAGTATAGATCCTCTGGTTTGGGACATAAACCATTAAAATGACAAATAACTTCCTTTTCATTAAAATATGAAAACATATTATCTACCTAATAATTTTGGATCTCAAACTTTGGGTGTTCGTTCATTCTTTCCACAATATAAGGCTCAAGAAATGTCTCTATAGGAGTAGTAACCTTCGCATCTACACTCATTTTGACAGCTTATTTGTAGGAGACAAAAGGCCTAAGTCCTCATCCACCAAGTAATCCATACATGAAAGATAGAGTGGACCCTCTATTGATGTTGTATTCTTTGAGGGTCCTTCGATCCTGAAGGATATTCCTTCTTGAGATAATATTTTGGTTAGTTGTAGGGATTCCCTCCCACTATTGGATCTTGCATTTAACATTTTCCATTGAATCCATGTCAGAGACCCAGATTAGAATAGATCTACCCTCCAAGGTTTTGATGAAGGTTTGGAACATCTTCTCCTTTTCTATGCATAAACCCTACTTCTTTCTGATCAGATATTCTCGAAACAATGAATAGCTCTCTGTCAAATCCGTGGAAATATATGGTGGATTTATAGTGTGAGAGGGTGCTACAAATATTTCCATAACCAGATTTTCACTATGATATTCCCCCAATGAATCAGAGATCGGGCTTTGGAAAAAGACAAATTTGTACCCACAAAATTTCTAGAATTGTCCATCAACCTCCACCAGGCCAATATGTCCCCACCCATGTCCAGATCTGTAGAAAAACATGATACACCTGGTAGATAGTGAGTACAATCCACAAATCAAAGCCATACCCTGCACTAAATACCATCATGGACGGTGAAATATTGTTGGAGTTCGGTTGCAACATCAAAAACCTCCTTCCAAATGACGAAATTATTCATAGAACCTACCATACTGACCAAATCCACTCCATACTTGATCAAATCACAAATGAATAGAGTTGCCATAGTAGTCATCGACCAAAGCCTCCTTGAGTTTGCAAACCCTCGCCAACTGCACATTTACACCAGTAACAATGTTTGGCTTTGTCAGAGTACGAAGAAAAATCTGTACAATGAAATCTCTTTGCACTCTGCATAAAACAATGAGTTAACTGATCAAAAATAAAAATCTAATTTAGATATTTTGTGTAACCTCAACTCTAAATGACAAAAATTTTCTTGGTTTGGATTGTGGAGGTGAATGGTTGGTTGTCAAACTCATATAATTCACAATAATGAATTTTGTTAAAGAAATGAAGGAGTGGTGTTGGTGACGATGCGAATGACTGGCATTCTAAATCGCTCAATTACATAGTTGCATAATCACCCTATATCCATTTGCATCCATCAAATGATGCAAGACTATTGTTTTAATTTTAAAACATTATTGTTTTAATTTCAATAAATTAAATTCTGATTGAATATATATATATATATATATATATATATATATATATATATATATATATATATATATATATATATATATATATATAAAGTTGATTAAATTGGTTAGATTTTATTGAATATATAGGTTAGTTTTGATTGAATATATGCATTAGTGTTAATTTTGAAAATATATATTAATATTAATATTTTAATGCTTTTAAAATCATGTTTTTAGTTTTGATATTTTAATGCTTTCAAATAATGTCATATTGTGTAATAATGATTTTTAATTTTGATACAAATGTGAATTTTAATTTAAAAATTAATATATAAATTAAATTAAATTTTAAATTAGATTGTGCGAAATAGCTTTTTTATTATTAATAAATTGTGCAGAGTGCGAAATGCCTTATATTTTTTATTATTAATAAGCTATGAAAATACGAAGATCATGTGTTTCTTCATAATAGAAACACATGCAACTCCACCTAACGAGGAGGATCAAGATCCTAATTTATCGATATGACTAGATGCTTGCAATGACTTATCATTCATTTATGAATGAGATAAAATGTGAGTCAACTGCATTTCGCTGACTGATAAATCAATTTGACATACATTTACAATACATGAGGTTTCAAATCTAAAATTTATGAATTTTAAATTTTAAATAACTAGCAATTGCACCATCACCAGATGTTGCAAAGGAAACGCCGTAAGATTCTTAAAGAGATCTACAATTTTAAAATAATTTATTATGTGGAATGGAGAAAAACATTGTCAATTGAAAATTTTAAAATAATTTACAATGTGGAGTGGAGAAAAATGTAAATTGTGCCATGTCCCAATTTTTATTTTGATAATAAGGCACTTGAATCTAGTTTTTAAAAATATTCTTCCACAACCCGCAGTTGGAACCACTATAATTCCATGCACTTCAGTTGGTGGTTGTTCATTCATTTAAAGCAGAACAATAAAAAATTAAAAAATTTGTTATACACAAATATGACTTAATAATTTACAAAAGTTTGAATTGTTGATAACTTACATATGATTGTTGTAACAAATCGTCAATGTTCTATGGCGAAGGGTAAACATGACGAGATAAAGGGAAATTTGAGTCCTTTGCAATATCTCTTCCCAAATCCTTGATATGGTCATGCATCCATATGTTATTTTCGTTGTCTAACTCTACAAGGCATTAATTTGAGTCCTTTGCAATATCTCTTCCCAAATCCTTGATATGATCATGCATCCGTATATTATTTTCGTTGTCTAACTCTACAAGGCATTTGTTGAATAGATTTTGAAAGCCGAGAGAACCATTCCAATCTGATCCTTTCCATATTCTTACAGCCTTATCCCTGTTTTCTACTTTGAAAAAACATGCCATATCTAAGAATATCTGTTTATCCATGTTTTCTACTATGAAAAAAAAGGCCATATCTAAGAATATTTGTTTTTCCTCTTCATTCAATGTATCATAACTAGAACTTTCTCTTTGTGTCAGTACTATAGTGCAATAAATGTATGATAAAGATTCTCATATTATCCTTATAAATTAAAGGTATAAATCCTCTTTTAAGTAAGTTTAGAGTTAATGATAGAGATCTATGATCAAAATCAAAGTCTAGATGTAAGAGAACTCATGAGACCGAGTTAATGATGGAGATCTATGATCAAAATCAGAGTCTAGATGTAAGAGAATTCACAAAACCACATTGAGTTAGTTGTCCAGAAATAATAAGTTAATTCTCAAAATAGATTTGAAAGGCTTTATAATTAATCTTTACTTAATCAAAATCTCTTTATTTTTTACTCAATTAGTACTCAAATAGATAAAAAAATTATATAATCATGTTCTTGGTAAGGCTTGGCTATCCCATAAGTGATAATACATATATTTCAACAAGGGACCTACTTCCACGAAGTTATTTGACTCTTAAATCTAGGAAGGTATACATACTCTACTCCTCTAGTTAAATCTAGGAAGGTATACATACTCTACTCCTCTAGTTTTACAATCCATATGTCCATTTAGCCACTAAAAAATCATATATTTGAAATTATGTTTCAAATTTTATCTAAAATTTAGTTAAATTTTAGATTATAGGTGTGATGGTTAAATTTTAGATTCTAAGTGTGAAATTTTCTATTAAATTGGCATTTCCATAATATTTTATTCAACAAATTTCATCAATACTTTGTAAATAAATATACTACACTTTTTGATGTTTTCCATTTTAATTTTTTTTTTTCCATTTTAATAATAATAAAATTGAAAAATAAATTAAAATAATATTTCCAATAAATATATATATATATATATATATATAACATGTGATGACATTTATATGTGGAAGATATTATATATAAATGAATATCTATATCTATATGTATATTTTGTTTTAATTATAATGTAAATTAACATATTAAGATATTTGAGCATTCATAGAGGTGTATTGTTTTGTATTTTTTATATATTTAGGCATTAAATTTTAGTTTTTGAAAGTTTATTTTCTTTAGAAAGTAAAAAGAAAATACATTAAAAAAAAAAAAAAAAAAATAACAGAGTGCGAAAAGTTTTTTATAACATGTATGTCTTTTTGAATAAATAACATTTCACTGTACATGTCTATATACATGTCAAGAAACTGATGATCATTAAGAAACTTATAACAAGAATCATAGGCAATCCACTATGTATGTCTTTTCAGTCTACCTATTTACATGCTACGGATTATTATATTTCTAAGAAACGAAAACATCAAATTGGTGATCTTGTTTTACCCAGCATGATGGATCGAGAGCTAATAAAAGTTTTCTCCACGCTAAAAAAACACGTTGAAAACCTATTTCGATCCGAAAAGTACCAAAAAAGGGTCTTTTCAAACCACAACTATTACAACTCTTAGCCAGTACAAAAATAGAATAAAAAGGGTTTTTCAACCCATAGTTCTTAATGAGTATGTGAGAACGGTTTCTGCAAGAAAAGGCTTTAATTTCCACAGGTTTCACTCGAAGCCCAATGAACTTCTATGAAAATAAAACACTTGTGATCCTTTAAATAAGTACATAACTGAATATTTTCACTGGGAGCAAAGATTTGAGAACTGAAATGAGAGAATCAATGTCTTTATGCCATTGTCTTTTAGTCATTTAGTGCTGCAACAGATGGAATCTTCAAAGTCACCATCATTTGGATGACTAGAACTGCAAAATGTGGCCTTTAAAACATGATTCAAAAAACCAGAATGATTGTCTGTGGTTGCAAAGCTGCAGCCATATAAAAAATTACATATGGAGGGGTGATGGGTATCCGTGAGGCCACTTTGACCACAGGCTTACTACAAATGCCAGGGAAACCTTTGTTTCCAGCCTATTGAGCCGATCGAAGGCTCGGAGAAGACGTTGCAGGTAGAGCCAGGGGAAACTCGACTCTGAATTAATAATGATTTATGGCCCCAACAAAAAATTCTTAATTCTCCGTAAACAGTCCAAAAAATCCAGAAAACAATTCAGATTAAACTCGAATCTGATGATGGTCTAGATGTGAAAATTCAGTGATGGGCACGAGATAGAATTTCGACAGCAATATCTAACTGCTAGATCATCGATGGCTTGAAAATTCATAACTAACTAATTCCAGTTAACTAATACCGGTTTTCAATCTTAGGGTAGAAAATAGTTCAATCGTCTAACAACATAATCAATGGTGTGCAAAAGACACAGGTGGCATTTTAGGGAGTTCTTTTCAAATAATAGCGCCTTACGGCGTAATTAAACCCATCTTAGTGGCATATGTTTTTAATTCCATGGGAAAGATACAATTATGGGAGAACATAGTTTATATGTTACAAAAGTACGAACATATTCCCAAAAAATGAAACAAAGTTTATGATACGACATTTTGGAAATGAGAATTTTTGGTTATGAGTGTGTAAGTAAAGACAAAGCATCAATTTAAGTTTTAAAACAGCTATTTGTAAAACTAAGTACAAGTGTAGTTAATTCATGGTTATGTTAAGGATAACTAGTTATATAATTAGGATTAGGATTTTATTAAAAGATGATATACACATCATTTATTAAATAATGTGCATTACTACAGATGTTAAATGATTTTGTTAAATAAAATTTCAATATGGCTATATTTGAGGAAGAGTAATTTAAACATTTAGTTCAAATAAGATTTACTTTACCATGTGTTATGTATTAACATTGGGTAAAGTTATTGTAGTGTTATGGGATATCATATTAAAGTGAAATAAGATATTTTTATGGATTTAAAGTTGGATTATTGAGATGGAACATATTTGATATCTATAGATAGCATGACATAAGGTTCTGTTCATAAAATAAAGGAAGTTCAATATCCTTCTTACACTTAAAGAAGTATGTTTGGAGTGTAGGTTGGCTCTTTAAGCAACCTAACAAAAGCACATTCAAGTGTTATAAATCGTAAATTTTATTGCTCAAGTCAAGTGTTTTATCTTTTCATCACAATCATAATGTGTATCGCAGAAATGCAGTAAACATGATCAGACTCTTCTCACATAATAAAGGTAGTTTAGGCTCCTTATTACACTCAAAGAAGTATGTATGGAGGGTAGTTTGGCTCCTCAAGAAACCTAATAAAGGCCTATTCAAGTGCCATAACCCATAGGGGAGGGATGCCAGTAGTTAGAAACCCCTATTTGGACCTTTTCAAATGCCATGTAGATGTCCACAGTGGCAGTATGGCATGTCTCCCTTATATGCAACCACGCGTTGGGAAGTTCGACAACAAACATCAATGGGATTTGGGTGGGTTAGTGTTTTCATTTTTTGTGAGTTGTGGAGGTTTATCGAACCACCTTTTTATTCTATTTTGATCCAACAATTGAGAATTTAGTCCCTCCGGTACTAGCGTGACCCTACTGCAATGTTGGTGGAAACCATCACTATTCTTGGCATTGTGGATAGTGGGTTATGGGGTGTGATGGTTCCTAGTTGATTATGTTTTTCAATTGTTATCTCATGTTTTGTTTGGTTTACTAGGATGGTTGTTCTTTAACTGGGGTATTAGTCTGTGTTCGACCCTATGGGGGATTTTCCTTAGCTTGGTACTGGATATGGCCGTTTCGTGCTCCAGAGGATTTATCTGTAGGTAATTCACCATTTTTCAACAATGCTTGGAGGATTTCTTCTGTTTTTTGTTGTTTTTCATAAGTTTAACCTCACGACGTATTTATGGCTTCCTTTCTTGTCTTGCAGGTCATTGTGTGGGCATGGAAAAAGCACAACAAATTCTTCTTCGATAGGGTTTTAATCCTACCAAATTCTTATGTCTGTGTTTTTAAACACATTCAATCAGATGGATTTTGATTTCCTTTGAATTTTTTTCTACTTCAACCTCTGTGTTTATGCATCGATTCAAGAATTATAGATGGACTCTTGCTACAGGTGGGTTTTGTTGCATTACGGTTTCATATTTATATGTAGTTTAGGGTTTTTTTGCATGTGGGTTTCAAATTTCTATTGGTGGTTTAGGGTTTTGTTGAATGTGGGTTTCAAAATTATATTAGTGGTTTAGGGTTATTTCTACATGTGGGTTTCAAATTTTGGTTGGTGGTTTATGGTTTTGTTGCATGTGGGTTTCAAAATTCTATTGGTGGTTTAGGGTTATTGCTGCATGTGAGTTTTGTTGCATGTGGGTTTTGAGTTTCTATTGGTGGTTTAGGGTTCTTGCTGAATGTGCGTTTTGTTGCATGTGGGTTTCGAATTTCTATTCGTGGCTAAGGTTTTTGCTGCATGTGGGTTTCGAATTTATGTTAGTGGTTTAGGGTTTTGATTCATGTGGGTTTCAAATTTATATTGGTGGCTTAGGCTTCTTGTTGCATTCATTTTTGTTGCATGTGGGTTTCAAATTTCTATTGGTAGTTTAGGGTTCTTGCTATGTGTGAGTTTTGTTGGTTTAGGGTTTTGTATATGGTGGTTATTTTTTGAGAAAAATGATGGATATACTTTCTTTATTTTTCTATGATAGATGGTGGGTATTTTTTTGTGACCCAGTTTGCTAAATAAAATAATTTTAGTGTGTGATATGATTTTAGTCAAATTGATACAATATATTTGTTGTAGTTTTTGGTTTCTTTTTATGGAAGTCAATGCTGCCAATGTTAAGACTTCTCGTTGATCCCTAGGACTCAAAACAATAAAGAATCTCATTACAGAACTACCATATAAGATCTTAGTGTGATAATTATGGTTGTTTCATTGTTGTCCAATGGAGACTGCCTTCTTATGTTTAGATAGGAAATTAATTGTGTTTAGATTGGAAAATTAATCCTGGCACTGTAAGGTTGAGTGAAATTTCATAACATTTTTAGGTCTTAATTGTGCCTGTATATGAAGCATTTTCACACATTTTTGTGAATATTTTATGAAGCGTCCTAATTAATTTCTATGAAAATTTCATTGAAACGAACAACTATTGGATAGTCATAGTGAAGCAACCCTATAATAGTATTGTGTTATGTGAGGTTTTGAATATGGATGTTGTGATTAGATGTAATGTTGAAGCACTGATTTTCATTTTAAAAAAAAATCGAGCATAATCATCAAACTCTTTAGGGAATTTATATGGAGGTCTTATGCATTCCTTGTTATCGAAGTAATTGATGCCAATGTCAAAACTTCTCGTTGATCCCTAGGAATGATAACACTAAATAATCTCGTTATCAAAGTACCATATATTTTCTTAGTATGCTAATTGTGGTTTTTACGTTGTTTTACAATGGAAACTGCCTTCTTGTGTTTAGATTTGAAAATTATCGTGGCATTGTAAGGTTGAGTGCAGTTTCATAACATTTGCAGATCTTAATTGCGCCTATAAATATGAAGCAGTGGAATTATTGGCTAATGTGTTGTCCTTAATGGAAACCCGTTTGATAAATATGTCCTTGATTTCAACATAGTGATAATATGATGATTGTGGAAGTAATGCAGATATCAAGCATATTGGTACAAATGTTACAAATGATATGGATAGAGAAATGGTAGTTCAGTTACAGATAGATGAAAAAACTGAAGTTTGAAAAACATAGTTGGTTCCTGTGAAGAAGGGTCACATACATATGCAGCTCCTGTGAAAAAAATTCACGTACATAATCTGAACCATGGAATTATGAATAAAAAGGGTCATTTCCATGGTAATTTCCCATAGTAATTGTGGATGCAATGTTTATTTGATTTCATCAACTAATTCTAACAACATTACCAAGGGATTTACCTCATATATTTTCTAAGGAAAAAGTTATATAAGAACATGGAGATCAAGGTGTTAAGTGTGCAAGTGAATAATCTATTCATATGTGATCTGATTTGAAATAGGTGTGCACTAGGGAGAAAGGAGATGACTCATATCTAAAATATCTGAAATTACATTGAGTACTAATGGTTATACTTAACTGATTTGTTTATGTTTGAATATCTAATGATGAAAGATATTTTTGAATTCATTTTAAGTGATATCTGTTTTGATGATAAAATTTGCAGAAAGTATGTTGTGATTTGCAACGAAGATCTGATTCAGTAGTTTAAGATTTGTACGCTAGTTTTCTTCAGTAATATCGTGCACATATGCGAATTTGGTTTAGTACTATCATGTATAGATTCTGTGATATTTATTCAGTATGTTGGTACATATATGTGGGTGTTATGCATGATAATCATGTACACACACAGATTTGATTTATGGAAGTTGTGTATATGTACTAGGGTTTGAATTACTGCATGATGACGAAAATTGATTATGTCTATTCTATTTTCCGATGTCTATCAATGATGTCTTGATAAGCATAGTTTGTATCTAGTAGTGTTTAACATGTTGAATTGATTGTGGCTTGGAATATTGGTTAGTGATGATGATACATGATGTTGATATGCGATTAAGTTACTACTATAACTCAATATGCTAGTAAGTGAGTGATGCAGTGATTCAATTTTAGCATTTAGTGATTTGAGATCTATATGCAGGTTTTATTCAGAGGAAGCGCATATATATGCAGGTATGCTTCAAAATAGTCGCATATAATCTATGAAGTAAATTTTATCATGGTTTATAATGGTCGTAGATTACTTATGTGTTGATTACAATGTGGCTATTATCTTGATTTATGACTAGATATTTAGTGGATTTATTTATGGCTTGATATAATGATGGTTCATTATGGATTGGTATGATCTGGTTATGATGATTTAGTATTGGTCCAATATTCAATGTTTTATTTTCTTTGGTAATTCAGTTGGTATTCAAGGATGATTCAATGATTGTATTCTGATTTTGTGATTCAGTATTTATATTGGTATATTGGTTTGGGCTTATTGTTGATGTGGGTCTAATGTTGTAACACCATCCTCCCACATTTACCCAAGTTAATCGGTCCGCTGAGGTAAAAATGTGAATATAGGCTGCTATGATCCGATTCAAATCCCCATGTATAGTTAAGGAAGTATAACCAACACAACACCACCAATCTGACATTCTACACATCCTAAAGAACCTACAAGAGCTAACCCACCCATTTTAGGTGACCAATCCCTGAGGGAACTCAACATTTAAATGAATTAAATCCCCAGTGGCTCCCTTGTCAAGGCCTCCATGAGAGTGAGAGCCCCATTTGCTCCCATGAGACTTCTTGAGTGTGATTTTATCCTTTTTATTCTAGTGTTATGCTAGGGACTATGATATTTAAGGTTAATTTCGAGGGCTAGGACCCATTCAATGCCTAGAACTCCATGAAAATACAAAAATTAAAAGTAACATAGAAACAATGATACAAATGAAAATAATTGAACAAATACTCGACTGGACCCCTACTAGACATCATAAGCATTTCATCAAACATGGCACAAATATTCACTCTACAAGTCATAATAACAGATCTGAGCATAGGGGTCTCATACTTATGTGAGAATCACTAAGAATCATTGATTCCTTATCACCTTAGTCGCACTATCATCTATTAGGTCATATATTCAATGTTCATTCATTAACAAATCAAAAAATGATGAGAACCATAAATTTTTACTATCATAAAGCATATTCATAACCAACATATAAGAAACAGAAATAATGAGGATACAACAACCATAAATGTCACATATGAACCAATACATTTATACATAAAATACCAAGGAAATGAACTCTTATAAATGAATACAAGATCCAACCCAGTATGGGACTACCACATTCCACATGATCATAGATTGGCTGAGCCAAATATCTCTTCAGCGAGTCACCCCCGTGCCATATTCCAAGCATGAATATGGGACTCAAAACCAAAAGAATCAATTGGGGCTTCCTGAAGTTGAGGCTAAACCATCTCACCCTCATCAATAGAACCAAGCTTTATTGCAATCCTCACCATATCACTAGGCCATAAATAAGAATGGATGCCACCATATTTCTCCACCTACACCATGAGGAAATTTCTTGTCTCCTAGTCTCTAGGCTTTACCACAATCCAAAATTCGATCCAGGGATCTCTAGGCCATAATCGAGACACCGCCCTTCAGGCTTTAACTTATATCCCTCCATTCACCAGCCGATTCCTAGACCTGAACAAGGGAAACCACCTCTAGGCTTTACCGTATATCCTGCCATTCACTGTTCAAGGATTCCTAGTCCCACTGAGTTACACAATACATGGATTTACTGCAACCCACAATTCGGTTTAGGGGTTACTAAGCCAGTGGATTTACCACAATCAACATTCTGGTTCAGGGATCACCAGGCCATGTGGCTTTACCAAATATAGTGAGGGAACCATACATGCAACTAAATACCTGTAAAGAATCTTGTTCTAGTCGCTTGATCTTTCTCTTCCTTGCTTGATATTTGCTTCCTCTTTTCCTTATTTTCCTTTCTTGATCCAATGTTGAAGTGCTCTAAGAAAACCCTAAGTGTCAAAGAGTGTGTGAGAGAGAGAATAGAGAGAGAGCTCCAAAAATAAACTAATAAAAGTCTCTAAATTGATCATCATAAGCCTTTTTATCTATGAGGCCTCTCTTTTATTCACTTTCCATTATTTTAGTTCATTTTCCTCCTCACATGCAACCTGTGATATTTCATCTTCCTTTTCTCCTATTTCCATTGTTTTCATAAATAAATTCCAATTAATTCCCATTTCATTTCAAAGAATTTTCCATTGCCTTTTCCAATTTCCTTTAGCCATAATAACCGAAATGAACACCCACTAGGGTTTTTTGCCTAAAATTCAACTTGGAATACATGTCCCATGGCCTTGGTATTGTTTTTTCCTTTATTAACTTTTACATGGATTTTTGACCAGGTTTGTTACAAGTGTCAAACATTATGAAACGTGGTCAACAAGGTGCTGAAGGTTATATATTTTAGTGAGGGGTAGGGCTCCCTTTTAGTAGGTGCTGGAAAACGAGTGGAGGTTGTATCCTCTTGTAGGTGGGTGTCTGTATATTGGTAAGAGTCTACAAAAGTACAATATGTAATGAATTTTTTCTTTATATAATAAGAAAGAAGACATATATGATGACAACAATGGTTTTCTCCCACATTGGGTTTCCACATAAAATCTTGGTGTTCATATGTGATGAATTGTTGCTTATGTGTTGTGATTTATCTATTCTTCATTGCACATTGTATGAATAATGAACTAATAATGCAATGATTGAGTTAAACATATGATGGAAGTTATCTAAAATTAAGTAATCTAAACATACATAGTTTTCATTCACTAAAGTCTCATACACACACGAGTTGCATGAATAAAAATAACGTACATATTAGTGAATGTGAAATTGAAAATTAAAGTGAATTAAAAACACTGATTCACCCCCCTACGTCCTCATTAACTTTCCTAACAACCAAGAGCTTAAACATGATCAAAATACCTTCCTCCTCCACCAAGTCAGCTTCCAAGATGATTTTGTAAAATTCAGTAGTCTCCTCTTGCCTCCCAACTTGAACCTAGCAACAACACAAAAATTTTGGCCCCTAGATTCTAGAATTTTAACCCTACTACAGATATGAAATTTCAACCTCCCCAATAGCTTCAAAGTTTCACATGTGTGAGTCAAAGAGAAAGAAAAACAATTTATTCTTACTTGACAAATGTCTCCTTCTCCTTCGCTAGGGTTTTCTCCTTCATCTTAGGGATTTTCGCTCTCTTTTCTTCGTCCAGCTACTACAGATCAAATATTCTTGTGTTATGCTCTAAATGAGGTTGAGTTGTTTCCTTTAAATAGTGGATTCTACCTCCCAATTAGGCTGACTTGGTGGAGGAGGCCTAAAAGACCTAACTTACATCAAAATAATTTTATTTCTTGATAGATAAAGCCCAATAAGGGTCTTTTACATAATGACAAGGACAAGGACTCTTAACACAAACCCTAGAAGCCTACAATGGAGGATTTGACCTAAAAGTCATTGACCCAAGCATGAAACCCATTCTTTAATAAGTCAATTCTTTTAAAATATAATTTCTTTTTCTTTCTTTTGAAAAATACATTACATTATGACTCAAATATAATTATGAATGTAACAGACCCAAGCTAAAATTTCATGTAATAAAAGTTAATTAAGGTAAAATAAGACCACGGTTAAGGGACACTTATTCCAAGTTGAATGTTGGGAAAATATATCCTAGTGGGCATCACTGGATGTGTTTATAGCTAAGGTGATATTGGAAAAGGCAGTGACTAAGGCATTAAAAAGGAAAAAGGTATTTTGGCACATGTATTTATGAAAATAAAGGAAATTAGGAGAAAAGGAAGGTGAATGGTCACATGTTACATGTGAGGAGGAAATTGAAAGAAAATAATGGAAATGGAAGAAATTAGAGGCATGAATGATATAACTGAGAGCATAAGTTGGTAGCTGTGTGTCCATTCATTTTTAGAAATACACTCAGAGAGGAGAAGAGAACCAAGAGGAGAAGGAGATCAAGCAAGAAAAGGAAAGGAAAAGAAAGCAAATGAAGGACAAAGAAAGGAAAGGAAAGCAAAGATCAAGCAAAGAAGAGAATGATCAAGCAGCTTTAGTAGGAATACTTGTAGGTAATATATTGCATGTATGTTTTCCTATATCATTTTAACATGCATGGTATCTAGATGTTGGTATTTGGTCATTTTGTTTTCAGTGTCATGGTTTTTACTATTTTTACAGTATTTTTCAGGCTTGCCTTTCCTTTTTATGGATAGCCATGGTGTGATGGGATTTTTCTCATTTTTAAACTTGGGAATTTCCAGATGGTTTTGGAATCTGAGGCAGAGGTGGTATCATGAAGATTCCCAAAGTGTAGGAATCCCTTGACCAGTTTTGGTGGGATACATGGTAAATCCTGAGGGTGGTGTCTCGGTAAGGGCCTAGTGATCCAGTGTTGATTTAGGTAAAGCCTAGAGACAAGGATATGGAAAATTCCTCAAGGATGGTGATGAGATCTATAGGAATTCCAAGCTTGATTCGGTTTAGTGATCTCATTTTCGGTTTAGGTGAGATCACGGTATGGTGAGGGTGGAGGTGGTTTAACCTTTGGATTCCCTTGGTTGTTTTTGGATTGGTTCATCCATGAGATCACACATTAATGCTTGGAATATGGCACAAGAGTGACTGGCTGAAAGAAATATTTGGCTCAGCCATGTCTATGGTCAGGTGGTCTATGGAAGTCCCAAACTTGGTTGGATATTGCATATGTTTAATGAAATCTAAGTTCTCTTGCTTTTGTACTTGTTATTATGTAGCTTTAATGGTTGTTATATTATGGTTATTTATGTGGTTATATGCTGGTTATAAGCATGGTTATGTGACTGGTTCTAGTCATGGTTTATGTCATGTTTTTACTTGTAACTGAGATAATAGTGGATGAAAGACCTAACTGATGTTAAGACAGCTAAAGAGAGAGGGTGATGATCATTTTTGTTCAGTCTCATATGAAATTATAGTCCCTTGTGCTCAGTCTTTTATTCAAGACCTATAGGTTACATTGTTTCCAAGTGTTTGAAAAAATATCAGTTCAGGTTGGGGATGATTAGGGCTAGTCATGGTTTCAATTTTGGGTTTATAATCATTGCTTTCATGTATTTCATGATTTCTGGAAGTTATATGTATTTTTTGGTAGAGGCTTAGCCTTAGCCCTAGAAACTATCCTTAAATTATGTAGTTGCTGGCATAAAACTGGGCAAAAAAGGGCACAATCACACTGATGCATGCCTATGGGAGTGACTGGGAGTTTCCAGTCACATGGAGGGCTTGGAAATGGAGCGACTGGGGCTCAATCTTAGGGAAAATTTAGGTTCCCTCAGGGAATGGACACCTGGAGGGGTTGGGTTACTGCTATAGGGTCTTGTGGCACATAAGAGAATTCAATAAGGTTTTTTTTTCAACTCCATTTCCTTAAGGTCACCTAGGAGGTTGAGTCTTTTCATAGAGACCCCTAATATCATGTTTACTCAGGGTAAGCCAGTGAAAGTGAGTAGATGTGAGGAGGGTGCATTATAAGTGGTATTAGAGTGGGTTTCAATCTCTTTGGTTCATATATAATACCACAGGAAAGTGGTATCATAGCATGGTCGTGCTCTTTTTGGGGAAAAGTCTGATGTTGTCAAGGTTATTATCATCATGCATGGGATCAGGGTACACTGTCGGTATGGTCATGCATGATGGTATATGTTGATATGTTGATTGTCTGGATATGTTTATGATTATACATGTAAATGCTAATGTGGATTGATCTTGCATATGAGATAAGCCTCCCCTAAACAAAAATAAGATATGGATTTTATTTTGGAATCTTTTTTTCTGACATGATATACTTGTAGGAAGAAGAGAATCAAGGATGGAAAGAAAAATCATAGACTATAGTTCTCGTGACTCCCCCTACCGATCAGTTGGGCAACAAGGATATGGGAATTATACTGGTGTAGCATATACATGGAGGAGCTTAAGGTTGGAGATCGAAAGTTGTAAGGAAAATAATGATAGGTTGGTTGAGGCTCAGGAAAGACTTGCAAGGGCTCAGGAAAAATAAGATAGAGGTTAATACAACAATTATTTAGAGCTTGTCATAGTTGCAGAAACAGGGAAATATGAGGATTAGTCAAGAGTAGGAAGAAAATAATAATGGAGCCTATGGTAGCAGGTCTCGATCTAAACACAGGTTGGATAGAGGGGAGACAATTAGAGGTGGCAGATCGTTGGACACACCTGACAGGAGGAATGGTATGTATGGGAATCATTCTATTTTCTCTTCCAGGAGACATCATCATAGTCATCACCACCATCATCCTTATAGGATGGGTGAGTGCTTTCCTGAGGAGTTCAAGAAATTAAAGCCTCATACATTCAATGGAGAGATTGAGAAGTCAGAAGATGTAAAGGCATGGTTTCTTGGGTTGAAGAACTTCTTCATATTGCATAGCTATACATAGAACATGAAAGACAAGATAGCCACTTTCGGTCTTAAAAGAAAAGAAGATATATGGTGGGAGGATGTGAATAATGTTAAAGTTATTCAAGAGGATGACTTGGCTTGGGATGAGTTTGATAGAATATTTAAGAATAAGTACATGTCGGAGAGGTACTATGATGTCAGAGCTAAGGAGTTCTATGAGTTGCAGATGGGTTCCATGACAGATGATGAGTATACTAGCAAGTTCTTAGAGCTATTGAGATATGTGCCTTACCTCAAGGAGGAGAAGGCTAAGGTTCAGAGATTCATCAATGGACTTCCAGTAACATACAAAGACTGGATTGAGTTAGATGAGCCCATATTGCTAGAAGTAGCCATTCGAAAGCTGAAGCGTTTTTATGAGAAGTCAAAAAGTAGGGTTGATCCTAAGCATTAATCGAAAGGAAATGAGAAAGCTAAAGGAAGATTGCCACCAAAGCGGGGAATATCTCAAGATGCAGGTGAGAAATAAAATGTGGTTCCTTACAATAAATTCAATACAGTTGAGAAGGGACATGGATCACAATCTGGAGAGAAGCAGAATAGAGGTTATGGTTGAGCACCGTTGCATTTTAGGATATGTGGCAAGGATCATCGCAAGAGGGGTTTTCCGTAGTATCAGGGTGGTAGACCCTAGATCTATAATTCTCAGGAGGCACATATAGTTGGGGATGTTAGTCATAACATTCCTTAGATTTATGCAGTTGTGGACAATAGGCAGGCGGATCACCAATAATCTATCATTGAGATGGATGGTAAGCTTTGTGATCAAGTTATTTCTATTTTAATTGATCCTGGATCTAATTATAGTTATGTTAATCCTGACCTGGTGGATAAGTGCGCCTTGAGAAAATAAGTGCATGAAGAATCTTGTTGGTGCAGTTCGCTACAAGTACGAAGAAGAGCGTTCACCATTGGGTAAGAGCTTGTGAATTTGAGTTAAATGATATGCCTAAAATATCACATATTAATGTGTTGCCATTGGGATCGTATGATGGCTCCTATCTCTGCAAACACAGGCATTGGTGCAAAGGAACATCAATCGTTCTTTTCCAGTCACATAGTCTACAAAAACACAGTTTAGAGATCACTTCGGGACTCCTCAACCAAGGATACTTTTGTAAAATCGCTTGCTAACTACCAAATAGACACTGCTCTGCACAAAACCCAGATGGAGGAATTTCAAAATTATTCTTCCTTTGATCATAAATTTAACTGTAAGTTTCATGACGGTTTTTCCTTACGATTTCCCTTCATCTGCTACTCCATCTTCTTGACACGTTCGTGCCACTCTTGCAATATTATTCAACAATGAAGTTACTAATTTTTTTCTCATTTAAACTCAGTGCATAAACATTTAAATATATTTACCTCTATTCCACAACCAACAATCTCGAATAGCAAATCGACTCACATCAAATTCGATCTCATTTATGGAACAAGAATAGAATTTAGGAACATGAATTATATTTTAGAATCAATAATATATTGCCAGATCTTCTTCCTTTATTCACACCACTCGTTTCTTCTAATGAGGTTCTCATCCTCTTCACAGGAATTGCATATTCATGTCATCATTTGCATTATATTTGAAATCTTGGTCATTATAGAGAAAATTTAACCAAATAAATAATATGAGAAACTCAATTTCTCACATTGAGTCAATCCAGATCTTTGCTCATAGTGAATCCAATTCCTTTCTCAATGATCCCTTTCAACGATTTCTTTTCAAGAAAACTAAACAAAGAATTATTTCTCTAAATTCTCAAAAGTGAATATGCACGATGTATTAACACACAAGCCTCTTCTAAGTAAATCTCAAAAGAACAATTTCACCAATGTTTCTCAACGCAGAGCAGTCCTCTCACAAAAAATTCTCAATCCATTGCATTCTCAAAATCTTTCTTTACATGCATCCTATGTGCATGATCTATCCTTGTGAAAAATGATCTTGTCAGCACTTTCCTTAACATAGATTTCACCATTTTAATTCCATCATGTTCCCGTACTCAAAAAACTCACCCAATTTGCAAGGATATATATTATTTCATAAAAAAAAAAAAATTCACACAGTATATCCATATACCATTCGAAGAAGAATGCTTCTTTTTATATTTTAATCAAATGCACGCATAAATTACATAGATCTATATAAGGTATTATATACCTTCTTGACCTTGATTACACTCAATAATCTTCTCTCTCTGGTCTGGTTTTCTTCATTTAAATTGGCTTCTCCTCTTTGGCATGATTTCCTTCATTTACATTGGCCTCCTTCACTGCTCTCCTGCCTGTGTGCTTACAATTTAATAAATTACAAAATTGAGCTTTATCCAGTCCTTTCAAAAACTCCCTAAAAACCTGTAACCAACTCCTATATTTCTGTAATAGGTTCTATTTTTAGAACATCAAACTTATCCCTAACTATGACTCACATAACCGAGTCCTACTTTCATGCAGCTTTAATTAAATTCCTTAACACCTCCTTGAGTCATCCCATGACTTCAGGGATTTTTTACATGACCCATTATTGGCATTGACACTTACTTATGCCTTCTAGTAAATAAAACACTTTACAAGAGGTTTTACAATATTTTTACAATGTCTTTACAACTAACCCTTCCTTGGGCTAATATCAATACCTTAGGGTTTGAAAAAACAATTAGGATTTAAACTTGAGAGATAATGCTCTTGCATCATCATATAACATGTTTTTGGGTATGGATTGGTTGTATCTTCACAGGACCAAATTAGATTGATATGATAAGACCATTGAGTGCTTGGATGATAATGGAGAAAAGAGAATTTTGCAGGGAAATAATAAGGTTACATCAGTGAGGATGGTTACCACTATGCAGGCTAAGTGCATTTGCAAAAAATCTTTTGTGATTTTTTCAATGCATGTTTCTAATGAAAAGGGTAAGGATGTTGAGGATGTAGATATATTCCAAAGGTATCCTATATTGCAACAATTTCAGGATGTGTTTCCAGTATACATTCCAGCGTTACCTCCTCACAGGGAAGTATACTTTTCTATTGAGTTGGTACTAGGGGAAACACCAGCATCAAAGGAACCCAGGATAATCGCACCAGAGTTAGTAGAGTTGAAGTTGTAGCTGAAGGAAATGCTTGAAAAAGGATATATTAGGCCGAGTGTATCACATTGGGGTGCACCAGTTTTGTTCATGAAGAATAAGGATAGTGTTCTCAAGTTGTGCATTGATTACAGGTAGCTAAACAAGGTGACGATCAAGAATAGGTATTTGTTGCTAAGGATTGATGACTTGTTTGATCAGTTGAAGGGAGAAGCAATGCTATATAAGATCGACTTGAGATCATGATATCATCAGGTACACATTAAACAAGAGTACATCTACAAGACTGCCTTTAGGACCATGTATGGGTAGTATGAGTTTGTTGTAGTTCCATTCGGTTTGACCAATGCCCAAAATACATTTATGTGTTTGATATATAGTGCGTTGCGTCCTTATCTGGACAAGTTGGTTATTTTTTTCGTTCATGAAATCTTGGTATATTATAAGAATGAGGAAGAGCATGTCGAGAATTTAGCATCAATGTTGAGATTTATAAGAGAGCATTAGTTATATGCTAAGCTTAGAAAGTGTAGTTGCTTCCAGACAGAGGTACACTACTTGGGACATGTTGTTTCCAAGGAAGGCATACTAGTAGATCCAGAAAATATAAGAGCCAACATGGAGTGGGAAACTCCTAATAATGTAGAGGAGGTCAGATCACTTATGGGATTAGTAGGATACTATAGGAGGTTCATCAAAAAATTCTCACACATTACATATCCTATTACATCTTTGTAGAGGAAAGTAATAAGCTCGAATGGACAGAAGAATGTGCAACTGTTTTTGATTAGTTGAAGCAGTTGTTGACCAATGCTCCAGTTATTAAGATTGTAGATTTGGATAAAGAGTTCATAGTGTGTGTATATGCTCTCAGCAGGGAAGTACAAGTGAATCATATTGAAGCTATGAGTTCCTATGGGAAATAATTACATGATCAGATCTTACAGGCATGAAAACAAGATGAATAACATATGGAGCTCAGGCATAGGTTACAACGCAGTACAGGTATAGGTACAGGTGCAGGCATATGTGATAAGGATACAAACTATTATCTCATGGCAGATGGTTTGGTGAGATTTAGGGACATGATCTATGTGTTGGATGACATTGAGCTCAATAATATTTTCTTGAGGTAATTGCATGTAAATCCATACTGTAGTCACCCAGGATATCCGAAGACATTGACGACGGTGAAGAAGTTCTACTTTTGGCCAAATATGAATAAGGGTGTTGAAGAGTTCATGGCTAGATCTTTGGATTGTGAGCAGGTGAATGTAGAATGTAATCACCTAGGTGGTCTACTACAGCATATTCCCATTTTGGAATGGAAATGGGAGGTCATTTCCATGGATTTTATTACAAGTCTTCCAAGGACAGTGAGGTAGCATGATTCTATCATGGTTGTGGTTTATAGGTTCGGAAAGGTGGCTCACTTCATTCCATTGAAGAATAAATATTCATATAGTGAAGTTGCACAGGTCTTCATCAGGGAGATTGTGAAATTACATGGCATTCCAAAGAAGATTGTGTTAGATAGAGATGACAAGTTCACTTCCAAGTTTTGGAAGGAGACGTTTGTAGGTTTGGGGACAAATTTGGCCTTCAGTACAACCTATCATCCATAGACAAATGGACAGACAGAGAGGGTCAACAGAATCCTGGAGGACATGTTGAGGATGTATGTGATCCACTAGTAGAGAAAATGGGAGGAGTACCTTCCATTAGTTGATTTTTCATACAACAATGGTTAACAAGAGTCATTGAGGATGAGTCCTTTTGAGGCACTATATGGGTGGAGTTGTAATACTCCCATCAATTGCAGTGATCCAGTGAAAAGGGTACTTATTGGACCAAACATGTTGGCACATATGGAATAGGAAATGCAGGTTATAAATAAGAATTTAAAGGAAGCACATGAAAATAATAAGATTTATGCAGACCGGAAAATGGAATTTAGGGATTTTTAGGTTGGGGAGAATGTTGAAATTTTCAACAAGAAACAATGAAATTGGCATCGAGAAACAACATGACAGCACCTACACTATGTGTGGGACCAGGAGGTCCAAGCAGCACCTACACTAGGGTGGGACCAATAGGTCCAAGTAGCACCTACACTAGTGTGGGACCAATGGGTCTTAGCAGCACCTACACTACTGTGGGCTAAATTTGGTGCATGTCTATTTTAATTTTCCCTTAATTAAAATGGACAATAAATTGTAATCTTATCTCATAAACACTTTAAATAGTTAATTGAGTGTGATATACTCAGTTAGCTCATGAATTTCAAGTTGATGGTGGTTGGTGAGGCATATAGAGTGATTCTATTAGTTTTTAGAGTTCAAGTTGCAGTTAATTGCATGCATTTAATGCATGAGTAATCACTTAAATCAGTTAGGTGAGTTAAATTTAGTTTAACTAGTTGTAACTATTTGTTGCACTAGAGAGAGATCAAGTGAATTAAATATTATTTAATTCACAATCAGTGATTTTCCATGCAACTGATGATTTACTATTAATAACTTCATGCATGTTAGTTCCAATGGATACCCATTTGAGAAAAATGTTAAAGGGAAGTTAACTATCAATTGTGATATTAGCAGATAGCCCAGATGCAGTTAAAACACCACGAGATTCCTATGATACTCAACATAGTTGAGGAAGGCTGAAATTTATAAAGAATAGGGATTGAATTCATTAGGAATTGTGTGAGCAAGGCATGTTGAAGACAGACTGAGAATTGGCTAAGTGTTAGCCTGATTTTTTTTGGATCAGTGTGAGATGATACGAAGATTGCAGGAAACTCTAGTGAGAAGAGTGCATTGTAATTGTTTCATGATTCCTTGTGGAATATACAATATATGATAGAGGGGTTTTGAGCAGTAAGCTTTCCCTAGGAAAGTATTTGTGTTGTGGTTTGGTTGATTCTTATTTACTTCTTATGATTGGCGATCATGTTTATTTTCCACAATTGATTTGTAGAATTGATTCAGTATCTAGATTTAGTACATTGTTAGATCGGATTGAATCCATTATATACATATTGTGTGTATAATTTCTACAAGAGTAGGAATTATTTAGGCGCACAATTTTGCAGAGAATATCTAACTCTTTTTTTTCAAAAAAAATAGCATATTTGGATTCCATGCGAAAAAATACCCAAATTGGAAAATAAATCAGTCGAATCGGAGCTCGGATGAGGGAGATATTATTGATTTAAAATCAACTCTTTTTTTAGAAAAAATTTCGATGACGGGAAAATTACAATGTACCATGGGGAAGTTTGAGAAAGCCATGAAATTGTCCCTTGAGAGGGAGCTTTATTTGCATGCAGATGAGGAACTCTTGGTTCCAAATAATTAACCTCAATATGTGGAGAAACTATATGTAGAGGATCATGGAGTGGAAAAAACCACTCAAGTAGAGAAAGTTTGAGCCAGAAGGGAAGAGGGAGTACATGCAACTATACCTCCAAGTGTGAGGTGGGGCGATGTGAAAAATTAATCCTGAGAAGAAATTTCGGTAGGATTCATTGAGATGGTGTGTATCATAGATTGAACTTGGCTATGAGGAGCCCACAGTATAGCAGTAGCAGGATCAGTTAGATTGATGCAGTCATATGTCAAGAAGATAGAAATCACAGTGACAAGTGTCCGATATTGGAGCGCAGATCAAAGTTGGTAGCAGTGTAGAGTTCATGGATGCGGATGTCAATCACGAAAAAGAATCCAGTAGACATGTGCAATAGCTAGCAACAGTCATAATACTTTGATGATAGATGCATTATACTGATTCAGTTGTTTGAAGACTATTTAGTTTCATAAGTGTTGCATGCAAGAGTTTCATGTGCGAGAAACACTAGAGAAGTTGCATGAAAGAGTTGCATGTGCGAGAAACACTAGAGAAGTGTTGCATGCAAGAGTTTCATGTCGCATGCAAGGACATTCCTTTCTTGTTGAGAGGGATTATTGAATTTTGCAACAAGAAACAATGAAATTGGAATCCAGAAACAACATGAAAACACCTACACTAATTGTGGGACCAGGAGGTCCAAGCAGCACCTACACTAGGTTGGGACCAATAGGTCCAAGCAGCACCTACACTAGTGTGGGACCAATGGGTCTTAGCAGCACCTGCATTGGTGTGGCCTACATGTGGTGCATGTCTAGTTTAGTTTTCCCTTATTTAAAATGGAGAGTAAATTGTAATATTATCTCATAAACACTTGTAATAGTTAACTGAGTGTGATAGACTCAGTTAGCTCATGAATTTCGAGTTGAGGGTGGTTGGTGAAGCATGAAAATTGATTTTATTAGTTTTTAGAGTTCAAGTTGCAGTTAAGTGCATGAGTTTAATGCATGAGTAATCAATTAACTTAGTTAGGTGAGTTAAAGTCAGTTGAACTAGTTGTAATTGTTTGTTGCAGTAGTGAGAGATCAAGTGAATTATATATTATTTAATTCACAATTAGTGATCTGCCATGTAACTGATGATTTACTATTAATAGCTACATGCATGTCAGTTCCAGTGGAGACCCAGTTGAGACAAAGGTTAAAGGCAAGTTAACTATCAATTGTGATATTAGCAGACTGCCTAGATGTAATTAAAACACCACAGGATTCCCATGATACTCAGCGTAGTTGAGGAAGGATGAAATTCATAAATAATAGGGATTGCATTCATGAGGAATTGCATGATAAAGGAAGGCCGAAAACAAGCTGAGAATTGGCTAAGTGTTGGCCCGATTTTGTCTGGATCAGTGTGAGACGATAGGAAGATTGCAGGAGACTCTTGTAAGAAGAGTGCATTGTAATTGTTTCATAATTCCTTGTGGAATATAAAATATATGATAGAGTGGTTTTGAGCAGTAAAATTCCCCTGGGAAATTATTAGTGTTGTGGTTTGATTGATTCTTCTTTACTTGCTGTGATTGGTGATCATGTTTATTTTCTGCAATTGATTTGTAGAAGTGATTCAATATCTAGCTTTAGTAAATTTTTAGATCGGATTGAATCCATGATATACATATTGTTTGTATAATTTATACAGATAATGTGTGTATATTTTATCAATCCCAAGAAGAACTTCTTGAGTATTAGATCATGTTCCATGTTGGCACTACTGTATTGCGAGCATTTTGAGATCCTTGAGAGTATTGGACCAGTGGCCTAACGACTTGCACTGCCTCCAATAGTTAAAGTCCATGATGTTTTTCATGTTTCATTGATTAAAAGGTATATAAATTATGTGATCATGTTATTGATTGGAATGTATTATAGATGGAGCAAGAAGGATAATTCCAGTTGGCACCTTAGTGCATATTTTAGCGAAAACAACTCACGCTCAGGAACAAATCCATAGAGAAAGCTAAAGTGCAATGAAAGCACTTTGGGCTTAAAGAGCTACATGGGAGATGGCGGATCAAATGCGGGCTATGTATCCTTCATTATTTGCTGGTTGAGGCAAAGCAGTTTTGGTATTTGTACATATTTATGCATGGTTTCTATTGTAAATACTACCATGAGCTAAGTTATAAAGCTCCAATAAGCAGTATGGTTGTTATATTGTGATGTTGTCATGATGGTTTGTGATTTTGAGTAGGTTATTCATTGTAAATACTACATCAAGCTAAGTTATAAAGCTCCATGGGAAATATGTTTTCTTGTCAGCGGTTTTGCTGAGGTATAGGTGTGGTTTAACACCGAGGATGGTGTTCTCCAAGGGGAGGGTTTTGTAAGAGACCAAGGCTAAACATTCATGTAATGAAAGTTAATAAAGGAAAAATAAGACCATGGTTAAGGGACACTTATTCCAAGATGAATGTTGGGCAAACCTATCCTAGTGGGCATCATTGGATGTGTTTATGGCTCAGGGGAAATTGGAAAAGGCAATGGTTTAGGCATTAAAAAGGAAAACACGGTATTTTGGCACATTTATTTATGAAAATAAAGGAAAATAGGAGAAAAGGAAGGTGAAAGGCCACAGGTTTCATGTGAGGAGGAAATTGAAAGAAAATAATGGAAAAATGAATAAATTAGAGGCATGAATGATAAAAATACATAAGAGCATCAATTGGTAGCTTTTTTTTCAGTTTATTTGCAGAATTACACACAAAGAGGAGAAAAGCACCAAGAGGAGAAGGAGATAAAGCAAGAAATGGAAATGAAAAGAAATCAAAGGAAGGACAAGAAAAGGAAAAGAAAGAAAAGATAAAGCAATGAAGAGCAAGATCAAGCAACTTCAACAGGAATACTTGCAGGTAACAGATTGCATGTATGATTTCCTTGATGTTTTTAACATGCATGGTATGTGCATGTTGGTATTTGGTCCTTTTTTTGTTAGTGGCATGGTTTTGTGGGGTTTTGACAGTGGTTTTAAACTTTTCCTTACCTTTTTCCGGATAGCCATGGTGTGATCGAATTGTTCTCAATTTTGATCTTGGGAATTTCTGGATGGTTTCAGAATCCGAGGTGGAGGTGGTCTCAAGAAAATTCCCAAATGCCTAGGAATCCCTTGACTAGTTTTCGCAGGATACATGGTAAATCCTGAGGGTGGTGTCTCGGTAAGGGCCTAGTGATCATGTGTGGATTGCAATAAATCATAGAGATGAGGAGATGGAAAATTCCTAAAGGATGGTGATGAGATCCAGAGGCATTCCAATTTGGGTTTGTTTTAGTGATCTATGTGCCGGTTTAGCTGAGATCATGGTATGGTGAGGGTGGAGGTGGGTTAACCTATGTATTCCCTTGGTTGTTTTTTCATTGGTTTATCCATGAGATCCCACATTAATTCTTGGAATATGGCACGGAGGTGACTATCTGAAAGAAATATTTAGTTCAGCCATGTCTATGGTCGGGTGGTATGTGGAAGTCCCAAACATGCTTGGATCTTGCCTATGTTTAATGAAATCTAAATTCACTTTCTTTTGTACTTGTTATTATGTGGATTTAATGGTTGTTATATTATGGTTATTTATGTGGTTATATTTTTTTTATAAGCATAGTTATGTCACTGGTTCTAGTCATGGTTCATTTCATGTTTTTACTTGTAACTGAAAGAATAATGTATGCAAGACCTAATTGATGTTAAGATAGCTAAAGAGAGAGGGCGGTGATCCTTCTTTTTAAGCCTCATATGAAATTCTAGTCCATTATTCTTAGTCTTGTATTCATAAACTTTAGGTTACATTGTTGCCAAGTGTTTTACAGAATGTAATTCATGGTTGGGGATGGTTAGGGCTAGTCCTGGTTTCAATTTTGAGTTTATAATCATTGTTTTCATGTATTTCATGAGTTCTGGAAGTTATATGGATTTCTGGGCAGAGGCTCGGCCCCATCCCTGGAAACTAGCCTTAAATTCCACAGTTGCTAGCTTATCTCTAAGAAAAAAAGGCCATAGTCACATTGATGCAGGCCCATGGGAGCGATTGGGAGTTTCCAGTCACATGGAGGGGCTAGGTTACTCCCAGAGGGTCTTGTGGCACCTGAGGAAAATCAGTAAGGTTTGTTTGTCGGCTCCATTTCCTTAAGGTCACCTATGAGGTTGATTCTTGTCATAGCAGACCCTCATCTCATGTTTACCCTAGGTAAGCTGGTGAAAGTGGGTAGATGAGATGGGAGGTGCGTTACAATGAAGACCGAAAATAGTTAAATTTTTTAATAGTTAAGAATTAAGGTAGTCAAACCTAACCACTAGTAGGCTATCAGGATGTGTTATAACCAGACCACTAGGAGGAAAATGGATTCCATTCTTCCGAGTGCATTTTTTTCATAGTTGAGCAAAAATATCCAAGAGGGATAGGTGATAGAGCACATAGGGAGGATTTGTGCACTCTAACATCCCACAGACCACATTCCATACTTCTTTGTACTCATAACCATATTTTCCATCCAGAGAAAGAGAGAAAAGTGGCCTCACCTTCCAGCTAGGGTTTCTCTTGAAAGGGTTTCACAAAGCATATCTTGTGTCATATCTCTGTGTGAGCTTTTATTTTGTCATTATCTTTTTTTTGCATAATTTTAAATTCACAAGTGCATGAAATATTAACAGTAAGATCTAAAGATCCATAAACATAATAAAACAATATTAGTGTAGAATTTAAGATTTTAAATGTAATTTCATCATATTTGTTATGACGAACTTTCCAGTGGAATATCCATGACAATTTACAGATCAACTGCATTAAAGAGGTTAGTGAATGATGTATTGTTCCCTTATATATATTCAATTTTTAGTGTTTATTTGGATGATATATTGGTTTATAGTTCTACTTTGAAGGATCACATCTCACACTTGATGCAAGTGCTAAAGACTTTGTAGAAACACTAGTTATTCGAAAATATCAAGAAATGTAAGTTTGCATATTAGTGTTTGGTGTATTTAGGCTATGTGATTTGTGGAGGGTATCTCAAGATAGATATTTCCTAAATGTAGTCCATTATGAAGTGGTTACTTTCTATGAATGTTTTAGAGGTCAAGATTTTTTTTGGGGCAACATGGTACTTAAGAAAATTCAGAGTTTCATTTTCAGTGCGAGTTGCACCACTTCATGCCACAATAGCAAGTGGAATGATTTTTTAGTGGGGGATGGATCAATAGAAGGAATTTGAAGATTTAAAGAAGAAAATCAATGAATCACTCATTATTTCATTTCTAAATTTGCAATAGTCCTTTGAAGTGAAGCTAGATGTGAGTGGATATGCCATGTGAGTGGTCTCTGTTGAAAAGTGTAACTAGGTCCAGTCATCATAATGACTTGTAATTATGAATTTATGTAATGAAGAATACAAATATAATACAATCTATTTTTTAAATTTTTGACTCATGGGTTTCATAAGCAAGGAGTTTTATTATAGGTCAAATACGTCTTCTTGATGTTTTTAGGGGTTTTTCATCTTGTCATAAATGTATAATTTAGAGTCATATATATGAAGCGTTGTTACACTTATAAAGACAATTATTGATGTAATTTGTATTCTCCAAGACCTTGTCAAAATTTCTCCTTGAAGTTGGCTGAAATGAGTTGGATACACTTCTTGTCAAGTCGGCCCACAAACATATGTATAAGTCGGCTCACCCACAAAATTTTCATGTCGGCCTAGAAAAGAAACACCACCTCTATATATAGGAGGTCTACAACCTCACTTCACCACCAAAAATTTCATATAAAGCTCTGTGATGAAGTGTGGATTAAGGTATGTAATAGATGTGTATTTAGTTTGTAAAGAAGAGGCATTCCAGTGATGGAAAAAGGAATAAACGACATAGAAGTAATGTCTCTTGGTTTTGGGTTGAAGACTGTAATAAAGTACGGATTCAAGTGTAATAAATATACCATAGAAATGTGGGCATTCAAAAAATGAGTGAGGAGGCAGTCTAACATAAGAAAAGGTAATAGATCTCTATTTTGGATCAGTATATACCTCGCTCATCTGAGGTAGTCTGAAGGTCTCTTTAGGACTGTGATCTAGTGCGTAGAAGGAAGCCTAGCTAGCAAGGATAAGAAGGATTGCAAGGTGTGAAAGGGTTCTCAGTCTCAGGTATATTGGGTTTGTTAGAGTCCGAACTTAGACTATAGAAGAATAAAAGAGAAGCATATCATTTAGGGCTGCTAAAATAGGGACCGAGTTTCCCTGGTGTTGGTGCAGTAAGGTGAAAAAAACAAGGTCAGCATAAGGAGCCTATAAAGAGCAGTGACAAGATCTTGGAGGCATATTGGAGTCAAGTGTCTAAGTCATGGTAATGGTACTTGTGAATTGAAGATCTATCAGAGGAATTACTTTCGGTTTTTCCTCTCCAAGAGGGAAAGGTTTTGGCCATGGCTTGAAGAGCCTAAACTTTGTGTCTCTTATGTTTTGATAATTGACCTGATGAAAGACATAATAATATAAAGAAGATAATATCTAAGTGAAATAATAATAACAAAATCACAAGTAATTATTAAGAAGAGAAATTTGAATTAAACACCCTAATTTCTCAACATGGAATAAAGATAAGGTTACGAAGACAAGTAATGGGAGTTTAGCAAGAAGACACAAGGATCAAAGCTTCTAGGAATTCATCAAGGATGAGTTTTCTAGAAAGTGTCAAAGAAAAGTTCAGAGATCTACAAATCTAAGAATATCTTCATTCATTCAAAAAAGGAAGTTTGTAGAAATTGGAAATCCATCTCAAGAATATGAAGTACCTTTCTCAAAGGATCTATACATCAACATCTAGTCAACATCATTAAGGACACCGTGTAGAATCCATCACCACCAACAACTATTTGGTGCTGAAATCAAATCAACATTGTTGGAATCATCATCAAGCCATCCTTGATCATCATCATCATCAAGGATTCAAGATGATCTATCTCTCTTCACATCTCTTGAAGAATCCAATCTAAGAGGAATCTCTTGCTGCTATCTACATCATCATCAACGAGGAAGATGGTAGGAGAAGAAAAGTATATACTCAAGTAAGTATCTTTATAACTTCATATGAATATGTAAAAATTTCTTTTTGTGAAGAAATCAACAAACTGGTAGGGGTTTCAAACTTTCTTATATGGAAGAAAATGATAGATCTAAATATTATTTAGAATGAGGTCATGGAATATATCAAAGGGTAGACAACTAAACCTTCAAAATAAGATACTCAAGCACATGCCAAATACATGAAGGGAGACATAATATCCCATAGGATTCTTATAAAAATCCATAAAAGACTCTCTCACCCCCTATGTATCAAAACTAGAATCTTCAAAATAAATATATGGAAAATTGGTGGAGCAGTTCTGGGGATTGGGAGAAGTAATGTCTGATAGAGAAATGAATACCGTGGTACTGAATTCTATACCAGAGGGATGGGGAATATTCAATTCAAGCATCTATGGAAATAAATAGCAAAACAATTCCAGAATCTATGATCTCTATAGAAGAGACAAAATTGATATAGAATTAAATAAAGAGAATAAAGCCTATGATGTTGCGTCAAGAAGGAAAGGAAAATTTGGTAACTTTCGTCCTTAGAAGAAAATGAGAAACATGGATAAGATATGATCCTATGGATTTAATGAACTTGGGCACTACAAGAAATATTGTCCCAAATCTAATAAGGACAAGAGGAAAAAGGAATAAGGCCATGTCACCGTAGAAATGAAAGAACCAGATTCAAAGAAACCTAAGAAAGAAGAAGTGAAAGATCTCTATGATGATTGAGATCATATTCCTCCTTAAGAGATATTTGTTGGTTGTAAAATATTATGGTAGGAAGCATAGATACATCACTTTAGAATTGGCATCATGATCAAAGCATTAAAGCAGGAGTACTTGTCACCGGAGGATATTTGAAAACATTTATGTGACGTTTATGCTATGAGATATAAGTGACTCCTGGGAACCTCATTGAAAACAACATTAATAGAAAGAAAACATCAATGTCAGGGGTCATCGTTCAATAATAAATATGGAAACAAGTGCTGACTTTTTCTAATGGAATCCTCTTTGGATTCACTAATTAGCAAGTAAGAAAAATGTTTCATCGAGAATTCTAACTTGCATAATTCTAGGATTAGGATATGATGACATATTGATGGAGCGGGTCAAGGGAATGGAACTCTTCATTCTAAGGAAACCTATTGCAGGATGACTCAAAAGGAAAAAATATGAGGTACATGTATATATATGCTGACACTATATGTTATGAAGTCATGTCATGTGGTTGCAAGAATTATACTTCTATCTTTAGAAGTATGATCAAAATAGAAAGCAGAAACTCTTCTGATGCAAAAAAGACATGATATAAACTAGATGAAATCAACATAATATGTCCTCATATGGAATATTAGGTGGTTATACATTATCAAGGGTCTTCACAATGGAAGTTACTAGGAATTAAATAAAACGGTGCAAAGAAAGAAAATGAAGAGATCGTGGGAAGTACAATCATGAAAAGAAGCAATCAACATCCAAGGAAGCCAAGAAGGCTTGACTAGAAAATCTCCAGGGAAGATATGTAGACTCTAATAGAAGTCTGGAAAAGATGGAGACCCTTGAAAATACATATCTTTAGGAGATGTGTCAATATATAAACAAAGGATGTCGATGCCTACAAGAATATGTCATGGTGAAATATCACCACTAAGGTACTTTTTCATTTAAATTTCATACTTATAATTAATTAATATCTGATGAGATTATGCAGGGCTTCCAAAGGGAAGTATATGTCCTCCACAGGTTGACAACCATATGATAGGATGAAATATCCTTGGAAGAAGTATGGTCCAAAGGAAAGAAGCATGGCATGAAGCTAGACCTGATAAGAAGATCGATGGATCACTTTCTGATAGAATACATGACTCTTGGATGAAAGTGATGGATGATTTGTGCCCTATGTAGAGATCCAAAATATTAAGACTCCTCAACAAAAAAGAAAATAATGACATTGAAGTAAGGATTTATTCATGAGCAGCTGGGTATTTTCATCATTTTTGTTGTAGGTCCCTGATTAAGAGGGAGCCTCGTAATAAGTTTCTTACTTGGAAGAAAATCGGTAATTCCTAAGCAAAAAGGAGCTTAGGTACATTCCTTGTATAGGAATGAGTACATTTATTTTTGGAATATGTCCTCCCTAATTGAGAGGGAGAGATAGAAACATCATTATGTTCTTCACCTAGAAGACAAGATGTGGGAGTGGGTAATCATCTGGCATCTGATACCCTTTTGAGGATCTATTAGGGAATCCAAGGAAATAATAATCATGAAAGGGTAGATATTATTTGAGGTCTTGAAATCCAACAGTAAGAATAGTCGTGATGGACATATCCTACATGAACCCGGGTGAGATATGATCTAAGAGATATAATGATGAGTGTGTCTACTCATCATTGGTCTTTCTAACGTTGTAGCTCATGGTACCATGGAGATATGGGATTTCTAGTCAAGGCCTTGCACTATGAAAATGATGTTTAATATGATGCTATACAAATGGGATTAACAAATGGATTGTTCTTATGAGATTATTCATATTTAGAGTGACCATGTATCATTATGAATACTTCCCTAGCTAAGAGGGAGTGTTTAAAAGTGTAACTAGGTTTGGTCTTCATAATGACCTGTAATTATGAATTTATGTAATGAAGAAGAAAAATTTAATAAAAAGTATTTTTTAAATGCTTGACTCATGAGTTTCATGAGCAAGGAGTTTTTTTTATAGGTCAAAGACTTATTCCTGATTTTTTTATGGGTTTTTCATCTTGTCATAAATGTATAATTTAGAGTCATTTATATGAAGTGTTGTTACACTTGTAAATACAATTATTGATGTAATTTGTATGCTCCAAGACATCGTCAAAAGTGCTCCTTGAAGTCGGCTCAAATGAGTTGGATACACTCCTTGTAAAGTAGGCCCACAAAAAAATGTACAAGTTGCCTCACACACATAATTGTCATGTCGGCCTAGAACAATAACACCACCTCTCTATATAATAGGTCTACGACCTCACTTCATCGACAACAAGTTCAAATAAAACTTTGTGATGAAGTGTGGATTAAGGTCTATAATATATGCATATTTGGAGTGTAAAGAAGAGGAATTCCAACAAAGGACAAAGGATACACCTTGCATAAATAATTTCTCTTGGTTTTGGGTTGAAGACTGTAATAAAGTGTGGATTTCAGTGCAATAAATATACCACAGAAAATTGGCCATCCAACGAAGAAATGAGGGGGAAGTCCAACATAAGAAAAGGGTAATACATATTTATTTTGGGTCAATATATACCTCGCTCATTTGAGGTAGTGATAAGGTCTCTTCAGGACTGTGATCTATTGTGAAGGAAGTGTACCCAGCAAGGATAATAAGGCTTGCAAGGTGTGTAAGGGATATCGATCTAGGGTATCTTGGGTTTTTTGGAGGCTGAGTTCAGACTATAGAAGAATCAAAGAGAACCACATTAGTTAGGAATACTAAAATAGGGACCAAGTTTCCCTAGTGATGGTGCAATAAGGTTCAGAAAATAAGGTTAGCATAAGGAGCCTAGAAAGAGTAGTGACAAGGTCTTGGAGGCATACTGAATTCAAGGGTCTAGGTCATGGTAATGGTACTTGTTAATTGAAGATCTATAAGAATAACTACCTTCGATTTTTCGTCTCCAAGAGGGAGAGGTTTTGGCCCTGGCTTGAAGAGCCTAAACTTTTTGTCTCTTGTGTTTTGATAATTGACTTGATGAAAGACATAATAAATTAATGAATATAATATCTAAGTGAAAGAAGCATAACGAAATCACAAGTAATTATCAAGAAGAGAAATTTGAATTAAACGCCCTAATTTCTCAACAATCTTGTCATAGGGAGGAATTCCTATATGCTACCATTATTAAGTGTTTCATGAGGCGGTTCTCAAATACGCTACCCATGACAAGGATTTTTATGCCTTGGTATACACTGTCAAAAAGTGGAAGCACTATCTTATGGGAAAGGAGACAGAGATCCACAAAGATCACCAACCACTACAATACTTGTAGGCCTAGAGTAAGTGACAACATAACATGAACTACAAGTGGATGGGGTTTTCATGGTAATCTCATTTAAAAAAACAAGCTTCCAACATCATTTCAAGGCCATACACATAAAAAATAATAGTTTTGGGAACTTTGATGCACATTGATCCTTTCACCCATGGTGCATACAAAGAGACATATGTAGAGGATGAGGACTTCATGGAGGTGTAGTAAAAACTATAGGGAAAAAATCATGTGGATGATGGTGACAAAATAAGTGACTATTGTCCCTTGAACGAGTTACTCTAGAGGTTGGACAAGTTATGTGTTTTTAAAGGTCAACAACTATAGCTAACTAGAGAGGCCACACTGCCAAGGTTATAGGGAATTTTGGTGTTGGCAAGATAGTTGTTAATTTGTAGAGGCATGCTACTAGCCTAGGATAGAAGAATATGTAGCTAGGTTTATTAGAGGATGTATAATTTGTTGTACCAACAATCCTAATAGTAGGAAAAATATCTATATCACCCCTTACTAGTACCCACTCATTCTTAGGAAATAATTTCCATGAATCTTGTGGGATATTTACCAACTACTAGGAAGAGACATGAATACATGTTTGTCGTAGTTGAAAGGTTCAGGAATATGTGCATTCTTATGCCCTCTAAAATGATTATCAGGGGGGTAAGAAGCATCAAAATTTTTCTTTGAATATATCTAGGTGTACTTTGGGATACCAAGGAGAATTGTTTTAAAGAAGGATACCATATTTCTTAATGCATTTTGGACTACGTTATGGGAGAATATGGAAAAAAAATTTAATAGGTCTACAACATTCCATCCATATATGGATGGGCAAAAAAAAGTAGTCAACAAGATTTTGGTACAACTTTTGATGGGTTACAATCAAAAGAATATGGTACAACTTTTGATGGGTTACAATCAAAAGAATATAAATACCTGGAATGAAAATATAGTCTACATACAACACTCTTACAATAGAGTATTCCACAATTCAACTGACATGTGGTATCCTAAAAATTGATTCTATTAAAACAATTGTGGTATCCTAAAAATTGATTCTATTAAACAAGATCTACTTAATTTTTTCGTAGAGAATATCTTGTTGGTCATGAAGGTCAATAATATGCAATGTTGAGGTTTAGAGCTAAGAATTTGAAGTGAAGTATAAATTTTTGCAGGGCCATCTTAAAACTAATGGGGAAGATGAAAATACTTGTAGATCTACCTCACTCACACTATGTGTTTAGTTTTACTCAAATATCCACTGATCATTGTAGCTGCAGAAACTTACCAAATATTAGTAAAACAAGATCTACATTGTAAATAGCATACCTGCCGAAATTTTTTACAAATTTTTTTGCTGAATTTTTTTTAAAATGATTTGTATTACTCATAGTACAATACTAATTTAATTCTGATTTTTTTTTATAGAGAAAACAATGCTAATTTAATGATGATTTCTATAAAGAAAGTAGTGACAACATAACAATGAATCAGAAATCTTAAATAGATTTATTTTTTAAAGAGATGTTTGTGTATTGCTGGGAAAGTATTGGGGCTACCTTTCTAACAATGAATTATAATGAATCAGGATTTTTTAATAAAGAGATGTTTCTTGCTCTTGTAAACTTCTATTGCAGAAATTGGTGCTTCATCGAAGAACCACATAAATTGGTTAGCCGTGAGCAATTTAATTATTAATTTACGGATAAATCGCCAGCCTCTCTCCAAGATTTTACATATTTCTTTGAGCCTTTATTTAATTAAATAAATACAGAAAAATCACACAAGGCCTGATACTTTGTACTAGCAAACCTAGAAAAATGTATTTTATTTTAGCTTTTAAATACAGAAAAATCACACAAGGCCTGATAGTTTGTACTAGAAAACCTAGAAAAATGTAGTTTATTAAGCTTTTAATTATTTGATTTAAAGGTAAATTGCAGAAGGCGGCAATAATTTGTAATAAAATCAGAGAGAATGATTTCTTTAAGTATTAGTTATTTAATTTGCAAATAAAATGCAGAACACAACAAGAGTTCCATATAAAACCAAAGAGAATGGTTTCTAGTTTTCTTTATATTTGCAGTCTACCTTACTAATTCCACCAATCAATACTCTGCCTTACTTGGATCACCTGAGATGCTCTGAAAAAAGAAATGGCATTTATTAGTCTCGACATCTCTAATATTTCCTTTACTGTACTGCTCAGAGATTAGAACGAACTCACTAAAGTCTAGAAAAACCAAATTAGAGATAACTAACTAATCTCTTTACATGCCTTTTATGTAGAAATTATAGCTCATAAAATTATAGCTTCTAAGTGTCAGCAATTTTTATCTCCCAGCGTAGCCGAAGCTTTCTTGATTCTAGATCATCATAGACGCGTGGTTTTTCATTGACCATCCTTTTTTTTGCCAACAAAAGGAATGGAACGATTCTGGATCATGAAACTAACGTAGATATTCTAATTTTAACCAACCGTATCATTTTGGCTCCCAGGGCTACATTCTAGATACAACCGGTACACATGAGATAAATGGCTCCTCCCCCTCTCCCATGGGAAAAGAGATAAATGGGTGAGGTGTTGGATTTGGTTGATGCTGCTAGCTTATGTGATCTATCTACCTTTGCACCTCACGAGATATACCACCCTAGTAGGCACTCCTCCAATTCTGATCCTCACGAGACAGACAACCCTGGTAGGCACTCCTCCAATTCTGGATGGCATAGTACAACCTTATCATTCCTCCATATGAATTTGGGCAGTTTCTATTCGAACTTAACGCTTTTTATCCTTGGCAACTACGTGCAACAATGTTTAAGTTCGCTTTCTGAAAGTTTGGATGGAGAGATGAGGAAGGAGTTTGATTAAGGAGCCAGGTATTTCCATCTCTGCTACTTGCAAGTGAAATGCCAAGAAAGGGAGTACACTTGCAGATCAAGTGATCCAGGTGGATATTGGTGGTCACCCGCCTATTCCACTTGGGGCCCCACCATTGTCTCTTTCAGTTTTTTAGTTTCGGCACAACTTACTATTTTTAGCAGTTTTTCGGGTCCTGAACTTCCGAAGCCGTTTTGAGGCCCTAAACGACGTTTTTTGGGAAAACGGAGAGCAACATGAGCCCATGGACCAACATTGCTCGTTCAAAATTTTTAGTCCTCGAATAGATCTTTCTAACGAGGTATGGTACACGTCAAACGGAGATCGTATGCCAAAGTTACGCCCATGGGAAGTTGAAACACCAATTTACCCAAACGGGGCCCATAGTTTTGGCGCTTCATCTCCTAGGGTTAGGGTTTTGGCTGTTTAGGATTTCCCATTGTTTCTAAATAATAAATAGGCCCTCGAGCCTCATTTTAACTCAGTTCAGAGGCCTGTAGCTGCCACATATCTTCTTAGAGATAGCTACCAACGCCCTAGCTAGTTTTATTTCCATTCTATCTGTAAGCAAATTTCAATTCTTTGATATTAATGAAATGAAGTGTTATTTCCGCTGCATCTTTGTATTTATGGTTATGTGTTTATTCTGTTGCGTTCCTAAATAAATAAGGATCAGTGGTATCATATCGGTCCGCTTTTTCTCGATCCTTCTTTGCATGTCCCCAACGAGGTCAAGGTATAAGGAATTAGGGCTCGATCTGGTGGAACCTTTGCAAGATCAGCCTCGCAAACCTCGACGGATGCCCATGGGGGACAAAAATAAATATGAGGGATCTTGAGATCCTATCAAAATATTGCTCGAGGAGGCCCTAAAAAAAAAAAGGAATGCGATGATGGATAACTTTTCCCAGATCCTTCAACGGCTGCCCACCGGCGGCACATCTGCATCCAGCAACCACTCTGGAGGTGCGACTCCTTTTAAGGTACAAGTAAATTTTGAAATTCTCATATTTGAGGGTCAAATAGATGTAGATGCCGTAGATAGATGGTTGAATCTATTAGAAGGATATTTCTCGGTTCATGACTTTTCCGACAGGGAGAAGATTATTTTTGCACTCCTCAAAGTTGTCCCCAATGTCAAGGACTGGTGGGAAATCCACTGTGAGAAAAAGGCTGAGACAAAACCCTCTCTATTCTCGGCCGTACCCACTTGGAATTCTTTCCGAGACGCCATCAAGGAACAATACTATCCCATGGGGAGCTATGAGGACAAGTACATACAATGGACCATGCTGCGACAACAAAGGGATCAAGATGTGCATGAGCTGACGAATCTGTTCCATACCCTACGCACCAAGTTGGGTATCAAAGATTCAGAGAAACATCTGGTGCTAAATTATTGCGGTTGTCTGCACAGATACATTCAGGAGGAAATGGAGTTTCTCGACATCTCCTCGCTTGGTACGACATACTGGTATGCTGCCAAGATTGAGCAGAAATTCAAACAGAAGAAGCGAGACTTTGGATCTGCGAATCAAAAGTAAGGGAAAGGTGCTCCCAAACCATAGAACAAAGACAACAAGCATGGCGACCAAGACAACCTACAAAATTCGCAAGAAAAGAACTACATCGCGAAGCCAAAGAAGGACACGGGAAAGTGGTGTGAGTTCCATAAGAGCTCCACTCACAACACAAGTGAGTGTCGGGCCAAGCAGTCGCTGGTGGCCGAGATGCGAGCTTCCGAGTCAGATGCATGCTCCGACTCTGAATCAGAACCTGACAAGGGGAATGACAAAGGAAAACAGATTATTGATGTGGAGCCCAATGCCACTGTTGCCACAACGAAGATCCAGAAGGAGGAACTGGAAGATCCAAAGGAGGAGGAACGTCTCTTCCACTCCTAGATGTGGGTAACGGGCTCCCCGGTACAGTTCATTATCGACAATGGGAGCCAAAAGAACCTCATTTCAACAGACGTCGTGAAGCGGTTGGGCTTGCCGACCACAGCTCACCCACATCCATACACCATCGGGTGGCTTCACCAATGACGAGATCTCCACATCAGCCAGCAGTGCCACCTTCCCTATAGCATCAAGCCCTTCACGAATGAGGTATTATGTGACGTTGCTCCTATTGATGTTTTTGATGTATTATTAGGAAAACCATACTTGTGGAAGTATCATGCTGTGTATGAGTCTCATCCTCGCACTGTTATTGTTACTTTGGGAAATAAGTTGTACAGGATACCAAAGGTGCCACCTCCTGCCGGTATCTCTTTGGTTACTGAAAAACAATGAAGTAAGCTCATTTCCCAAACTAGGAAATTCGTTTTCTTGATGATCCACCCCCAAGGAAAGAAGAATACTGTGGCCACGACCTCCAGACAGGGCTCCTCTGCACGACAAAAACAAATGCATAAGGTTGTGGAGGATTACGGGGACATCTTCACCTCACCCACAAGGGTTCCTCTGCACTGTCAGGTCAAGCACCCGATTGATCTGACCCTAGGTGCGCCGCTACCCAATGGACCGATCTATTGGTGCTCTGTTCTGGAGAAAGATGAAATCAAGAGGCAGATTCAAGAGCTGCTGCAGAAAGGTGACATCCGACCAAGTTCATCACCCTGTGGGAGCCCGATCGTGTTGGTATATAATAAGGATGGGACGTGGAGACTCTGTATTGACTATCGGGCGCTGAACAAGATCACTGTCCGGAATAGGTACCCGATCCCACGGATTGATGACCTTCTGGACCAACTCAAAGGTGCAAAATATTTCAGCAAGATTGACTTGAAGTCGAGGTATCACCAGGTGCCGATTGAACCCTCCGATGTGTGGAAGACTGCCTTCAAAGCCAAGGAAGGCCTTTTCGAATGACTGATCATGCCTTTCGGGTTGACGAATGCTCCCGCAACCTTCATGAGGATGATGGACGACATCTTGCGGCCATTCACCAACTCATTTGTAGTGGTGTACTTGGATGACATTCTGATCTTCAGCCAGACTTGGGAAGAGCACCTTCACCATATCCGACAAGTCCTCCAAACACTGCGGCAACACAAGTTGTGTGCCAATTTGGAGAAGTGCACTTTTGGCATGACCCAGGTTCAATATCTGGGATACATTATTGATGAAAGGGGGCTGCATGTGGATCCAGCCAAGATCCAAGTCATTCGGGATTGAAGCCCAATCATCACTGCAGTCGTGCCTTTGCATTAAGCACTTTACCGGAGGTTCATGTTGGGATTCTCTCACATCACTTGGCCCTTGAGTCAAGTCACCAAGGGAGGAGAGAGAGAAAAATTCTTTTTGGTCGTAAACTCAACAAGGCGTTCTCATGTACCTGGAAAATCGCCTTTGCTCGCCCTCGTTGCTCACTTTACTGTATTTTGCAACAACCATTTGAGATTGAGATAGATGCTCGACTATGCCATCGCGTTTATTACCTTATCAGTGACATCCAAAGGTACATCACGAAAGGAGACATTATCCTATGAAGCCAAATTGCATATCCTACCATGATGAAGATTGTACTCCATTGTGCAAACTTGTCGACAATGGAAGCATTACATTTTGGAGAAGGAAACAATCATCCACATAGACCACCGGCCCCTACAGTTCATACAGACACAAGGGAAGTTGCAGAATGATCGCCATCAGAAGTGGTCCACATATCTGCAACAGTTTTATTTGAACATCAAAAGAAGTAGCACCAATAACAGCGTACCTGCCTTGCCCGACCACCTACCGGCACTCACCACCATGCTCAATCAGACGAGACTTCTCGATCGTCGCTTTTCTGCCAGGAGACCCAAAATTTGCCACACTTTACAGACACTTGGGGGGTACGCAAGTTCCAAATTTTCACCTCCAAGATGCACTTTTATGTCACCTGGGACACCTTTGTGTTCCTTCAAGCAAGCATGCCAAGATGATATGGGAAGCACACTACAGTCAAGTCGCTGGGCATTTCGGGGTCGAGAAAACAGTAGAAATCCTGCAGAAGTATTTCTATTGGTCGAACCTTCGAAAGGATGTCGAGAAGAACATCAGATCCCGCACTGCTTATGCCATTTCCAAACCGACCATCAATAAGCAAGGCCTATATACTCCGCTACCTACCCCTAGTCGACCTTGGGAATCCATCTCCATGGATTACATGTCGGGCGTGCCTTCTACTAAGCAGGGAAATGACTGTGTTTTCATGGTCGTCGACAGATTCTTGAAGATGGCCATTATGGCGGCTTGCAAGAAGAATATCACAGCAAAAGCCACTGCTAAACTCTTCTTTGAATGAGTGTGGGTGAAATTTGGGATCCCACAGTCTATCATATCATATCGGGATAGCAGGTTCCTCAGCACATTTTGGTCCAACCTTTGGTCAATGTTAGATACCAAGCTCACCAAGTCCACAGCTTTCCATCCCCAAACAGATGGCCAAATAGAGGTTATCAACAGAATGATTGTACACATTTTTCGCATGTACAATTCAAAGAATCCACGCACATGGGACGAGAGCCTCCCCTATGTACAACATAGTTATAATCGGGCTCTCCACAGTTCAATCGGCCATAGCCCCTTTCAGGTGGGCTTGGGATTCTAGCCACTATGTCCCATTAACGTAGCCATGCCATTTGCAACTGCTCAGGCTGATTCAGCTCATGTCCAGTCTGAACTTGACAAAGAAAGTAGCTTCATCAAGTGCATTCAACACATCCACCAATAGGTTCATGATATATTGGACAGAGCGAATACCAAGTACAAGCAACACCATGATCAACACCGGGTGCCACACAACTTCCAAGTGGGCGACAAAGTATGGCTACATTTGCAGAAGGAGCGCCTCACTGGACCCCACCGCAAGCTTTGCTGGCTCTGATACGGGCCGTACAGCATCACCAAGGCTATAGGGAACAATGCCTTCGAGCTCAGTATTCCACCATTCCTTGGTCTGCACCCAGTCTTCAATGTGGATCACCTTCGTCCTTACTTCCCGCCTCTACTGGACACCTCGGACATTGCAGAACAACTCACACCAACAGAGTTAAACCCAAACTGCATGGAACAGGCCACCACAGATTGTATCATGGACATGAAAATCAAGAACACTTTCCAACAGAAGATCCAACTGTATCGGGTTGTCAAAGCTGGCCAACTCCTGCACCAAGGAAAGTGGTTCACCAGGGACCAAATTCAGCAGAAATTTCCTCATCTCATGGAGGAACTTAACGCAATGGGGACCATTGCTTCCCAAGGGGGAGGAATGATCCAGTGGATATTGGTGGTCACCCACCTATTCCACTCTGGGCCCCACCATCGGTTTCTTCGCTTTTTAGTTTCTAAGACAACTTACTATTTTTAGTAGTTTTTCTTGTGTCTTGAACTTTTGGAGTCAAGCGAGGCCCTAAAACGACGTTTTTTGGGAAAACGGAGAGCAACATGGGTCCATGGACCGATGTTTCTCATTCAAAATTTGTATTCCTCAAATAGATATTTCTAACGAGGTATGGTATGCATCGAACGGAGATCGTATGCCAAAGTTATGCCCCTGGGAAGTTGAAACACCAATTTACCAAAACGGGGCCCATAGTTTTGGCGGTTCATCTCCTAGGGTTATGGTTTTGGCTGTTTAGGATTTCCCATTGTTTCTAAATAACAAATAGGCCCTTGAGCCTCATTGTAATTTAGTTCAGAGGCCTGTAGCTACCACATCTCCTCTTAGAGATAGATAATAGTGCCCTAGCTAGTTTTATTTTCATTCTTTCTGTAAGCAAATTTCAGTTCTTTGATATTAATGAAATGAAGTGTTATTTCCACTGCATCTCCGTATTTATGGTTATGTTTATCTCCGTCGTTGCCTCGCACAACCGACCGTTGGTATCGTAGCGGGGCCCAGCTCTTTTCTCGATCTCTGTGTCTCAACGAGGTTTGGGTATGAGGAGTTAGGTTTCGATCTCTGGTGGAACCGCAAGATCGCCCTTGCAAACCCTGGATGCCCATGGGGGATGAAAAGAAAGATGAGGGACATAGGAGATCCTATCAAAATATTTTCTTTACTTAGGCCCTCGAAAAACAAAGGAACACGAGACATAACTTTGCTCGTATCCTTCAATTCGCTACTCAATGCAGTGGCACATCCGCATCCAATGTACCTACCTGGGAGGTGCGACTCCTTTTATGGTACAAGTAAATTTTGACATTCCCATATTTGAGGGTCAAATAGATGCAGATGCCGTAGATAGATGGTTGAATCTATTAGAAGGATATTTCTCAGTTCATGACTTTTCCGACAGGGAGAAGATTATTTTTGCACTCCTCAAAGCTGCCCCCCATGTCAAGGACTGGTGGGAAACCCAGTGTGAGAAAAAGGACGAGACAAAACCCTCTCTATTCTCGGCCGTACCCACTTGGAATTCTTTTTGAGACGCCATCAAGGAACAATACTATCCCGTGGGGAGCTATGAGGACAAGTACATATAATGGACCACACTGCAACAAAAAAAGGGATCAAGATGTGCATGAGCTGACGAATCTGTTCCATTCCCTGCGCACCAAGTTGGGTATCAAAGATTCAGAGAAACATTTGGTTCTAAAGTATCACAGTTGTCTGCACAGATACATTCAAGAGGAAATGGAGTTCCTCGACATCTCCTTGCTTGGTACGGCATACTGGTATGTTGCCAAGATTGAGCATGAATTCAAACAGAAGAAGCGAGGCTTTGGATCTGCGAATCAAAAGCAAGGGAAAGGTGCTCCCAAACCGCAGAACAAAGGACAGAGCCAAGGCATGGTGACTTAAGACAAGCTGTCAAAGCCACAAGCAAAGAACAACACCGCAAAGCCAAAGAAGGACACGGGAAAGTGGTGTGAGTTCCATAAGAGCTCCACTCACAACACAAGTGAGTGTTGGGCCAAGCAGTCGCTAGTGGCCGAGATGCGAGCTTCGGAGTCAGATGCATTCTCTGACTTTGAATCAGAACCTGACAAGGGGAATGACAAAGGGAAACAGATTATTGATGCGGAGCCCAATGCCACTGTTGCCACTACGAAGATCCAGAAGAAGGAACCATAAGATCCAAAGGAGGAGGAACGTCTCTCCCACTCCCAGATGTGGGTAAAGGGCTCCTCGGTACAGTTCATTGTCGACAATGGGAGCCAAAAGAACCTCATTTCAGCAGACGCCATGAAGTGGTTGGGCTTGCCGAACACATCTCACCCACATCCATACACCATCAGGTGGCTTCACCAAGGACAAGATCTCTGCGTCAGCCAGCAGTGTCGCCTTCCCTATAGCATCAAGCTCTTCACGGATGAGGTATTATGTGACGTTGCTCCTATTGTTGTTTTTGATGTATTATTAGGACAACCATACTTGTGGAAGCGTCATGCTGTGTATGAGTCTCGGCCTCGCATTGTTATTGTTACTTTGGGAAATAAGTTGTACAGGATATCATAGGTGCCACCTCCTGCCGCTATCTCTTTGGTTACTGCGAAACAATGCAGTAAGCTCATTGCCCAAACCAGGAATTTTTTTTTCTCAAGGATCTGCTTCGTAAGGAAGAAGATCGTGCCACGACCTCTGCATGCCAGGTCTTTTCACGACAACAACAAATGGATAAGGTTGGGTAGGGAGGAGTATGGGGACATATTCACCCTACCCACAGTGGGTTTTGCACCTGCCAGTCAAGCACCCATTGACTCGACCCTGTGTGCTCTGCTACCCAATGGATCGTATCTATCTAAGATCACATGGAGAACCAGCCCAACAGTCGAGGTGATCAAGAGTCAATGTTAATCGTCACATCCGACCAAGTTCATCACCGTGGGAGCTCATCACAGCAGAACAAGGATGGGACGGGGAGACCGTATCGACCACCTGCCATCGAACAAGATCATTGTCGGCCCAATAGGCACCGATCCTACTCTAAACCTTCCCCTCTCGGGACCAACTCAAAGGTGCAAAATATTTCAGCAAGATCGACCTGAAGTCTGGGTATCACCAGGTACCAATTGAACCCTCCAATGTGTGGAAGACTGCCTTCAAAGCCAAGGAAGGCTTTTTCGAATGGCTGGTCATGCCTTTTGGGTTGACGAATGCTCCCGCCACCTTCATGAGGATGATGGATGACATCTTGCGGCCATTCACCAACTCATTTGTAGTGGTGTACTTGGACGACATTCTGATCTTCAGCCAGACTTGGGAAGAGCACCTTCACCACATTCGACAAGTCCTCCAAACACTGCGGCAACACAAGTTATGTGCCAATTTGGAGAAGTGCACTTTTGGCATGACCCAGGTTCAATATCTGGGATACATTATTGATGAAAGGGGGGTGCATGTGGATCCAGCCAAGATCCAAGTCATTCGTGATTGGCCAGCCCCAACCACTATAACAGAGCTTCGCAGCTTTCTGGGTCTTGCTAATTTCTACCGGAGGTTCGTGTTGGGATTCTCTCATATCACTTGGCCCTTGAGTCAAGTCACCAAGGGAGGAGCAAGAGAAAAATTATTTTGGTCGGAACCTCAACAAAAGGCGTTCACAGAATTGAAAAATCGCCTCTGTTCTGCCCCAGTGCTCACATTACCAGACTTGCAACAGCCATTTGAGATCGAGACAGATGCCTCTGACTATGCTATTGGGGCATTTCTTACTCAACAGGGACATCCAGTGGCATTTCACAGTGAGACATTGTCTGACACAGTTCGCAAGTACCCCACATATGACAAAGAAATGTACTCCATTGTGCAAGCTTGTCGACAATGGCAGCATTACATTTTGGGGAAGGAAACAATCATCCACACAGACCACAGGCCCCTGCAGTTCATACAGACACAAGGGAAGTTGCAGAATGATCGCCATCAGAAGTGGTCCACATATCTGCAACAGTTTCATTCGAACATCAAGTACAAGAAGGGTAGCACCAATAATGTTGCAGACTGCCTCAGCCGACCACCGATCGTGGCGCTCACCACCGTGCTCAACTCTTGTGGGCACGAGACTTCTGATTGGCCGCTTCTCTATGAGAGTGACCCAAAATTCGGCCACACTTACAAGGCACTCTTGGGGGGTACGCAAGTTCCAAATTTTCACCTCCAAGATGCACTTTTATGTCACCTGGGACACCTCTGTGTTCCTTCGCTTATGCCAAGATGATACACACATTTACAATGAAATAATATTGGGCATTGTGTCGAGAAAACAGAGAAATCCCCGCAAGTATTTCTATTGGCCGAACCTTCGAAAGGATGTCAAGAAGCACATCAGATCCTGCACTGCTTATGCCATTGCCAAACCCACCATCAAGAAGCAAGGCCTATATACTCCACTACCTACCCCTAGTCAACCTTGGGAATCCATCTCCATGGATTACATGTCGGGCCTGCCTTCTACTAAGAATGGAAATGACTATGTTTTCATGGTCGTTGACAGATTCTCGAAGATGGCCATTGGCGGGCGGCTCCTGCAAGAAGAATATCAGCAACAGACACTGCCAAAATCTTCGAATATGTGGGTGCACTTTGGGATCCCATGTACTATTCTATCGTACCTAGGATAGCAGTTCCTCAAACATTATTTTGGTCTGCACTGTCAATGTTGGATACCAAGCTCACCAAGTCCACAGCTTCATCCCCAACCGTACGTCGTACGTAGGTCGGCCACAATGTATCGACGTGCTATTTGTGCATGTACAATTAAAAATTCATTCACTATATGACGAGAGCCCCCCTCTTATACACAACATAGTTATAACGTGCTCACGCTCTAATCAGCCACAGCCCTTTCAAGTGGGCTTGGGATTCCGCCCACTATGTCCCATTGACGTAGCGTTGCTGCCATTTGGTGCAAATGTCAAAGCGATTCAGCCCCATGTCCGTCCGGTTGACAAATCAAGTAGCTTCATCAAGCGCATTCAACACATCCGCCAACAGGTTCATGATATATTGGACAGAGCCAATGCCAAGTAGAAGCAACGCCATGATCAACACCGGGTGCCACACAACTTCCAGGTGGGCGACAAAGCATGGCTACATTTGTAGAGGAGTGCCTCACTAGACCCCACCGCAAGCTTCGCTCACTCACAAGAAGGGTGCCTTATGCCAATATCTAGTGCCAATCCAACAAAAGGTCAATTCTCAGTGATTGGTCCAACATGGCTATCCAATATATCAAGCACATCACCTTTCGCATCTACAAAACTCAATTTTCCTTTATCCTTTTCTATGGTGGTAGTTCCTTTGCCTTTATAGTTGGATATGGAAGTGGATATCTGCTCTATAGTAATATAATTTTCTACTCCCAATCCACTAATTGATTTCATTGTTGCTTTTTTGATTACTTAATAGACTAGATCAACTTCTACTTTTAACAAAACAATTATGATTTTAAAAATTTATTCAATAAGTATCCTATTTGCATGTTGCAAACTTGTTAGTATATATTCATGAATAGTTTTATAATTGTATTCCCTATCTTTATTTTATTAAAGTGAAAATAAAAGATAACGCTATACAAACTATTCATTATACTTGTACTATAAAATTGATTTCCATATTATTATTCTCTCTCATTTACAAACAACTACATCGATAAAAAAATTATTCTATTAATTGAAATTTCACATAAAAAAATATATTATAAAATATGGGTTAAAAAAGAGTTTGAAATCGTCCATGGGGTCTTGAATAGACGGTGATCGGGTGCTTTGTGAAGGAACTCCTTAATGTAAAGTTATCAGTTCAATTCCCTGCCCTGACCAGGGTGATATATTGGACATGATGAAGTTGTAGTCCTGCTAAGCTTACAAACAAAAAGAGTTTGAAATCTATCATGAAATTGACTTGCAAAATTGTCTGAAATATGTTATAGTCAAGTTCACCATCCATTGTCTATATTGCCATATTTTATATTATAAAATTTATTTATTTATTTATTTTCTATTGAGTTGAATGTAGTTAGAAACCAACTCCAATATTGAATAGAAAAATAGTTATCACCGAAATTGTACAAGGCTTGATCGAGCTTAAATGATTTACGGACAATTTTTATTTCTAAAAAAAGGCTCCCATCCTCAACTCCTCTCACAAAATTTCAACCAATAATTTAATAAAAACTGAAACCAAATAATCTATATTTCATATTATACTTATAACTTTTATCATTATTTAAGTAATATTATTAAAAAAAAAACCATAATTATTACTAGTTCTTACTTAACAATAGTATATCACTTTACTTAAAAAAAAATCCTTACATGTTATCTCACTAAATCAATCAAAACTCTCAACTATAAAAGTTGTTTCCGAAGTTCGTGCATGTTTTCAATTTAAAATCTACTACTTTTATTCAACAAAGTGCACAATATCTATGTTAAAGAATTCCATTAGCTTAAAATGTCATTTTGAAATGTACTACTTTTATTCATGAAATTGCACAATCTCTATGTTAAAGAATTCCATTAGCTTAAAATGTTCTCATAAACAATTGTAGTAAAATGAAATGGTTTACTTTACCTGTGGGATGGAAGGCTTTGCAAGGTAAGTTAAATTTAAATCTACATTAAATTTAATACAAGTCAAAAAATATTGAGATTTTTTTTGGGTATGTTTCGTAAAATTATATCATATCCAATATATCATCTTTATTAAAGTGGGGAATTGAACCAGTAATTTCACATCAAAGAGTACCTTCACATAGCACCCCATCACCATCTATCCAAAACTCTATAGACCAAAAAAAACATTAAGATTTTAATTTAAATTATTAATATATATAAATTAATTTTTTTGAGATAAAACAAAAATTTGTAATTAAGGCCATATTTATTTATATATATGATATTAAAGATTAGATATTATTAAAAATTGTATAATTATATTGGATATAGTTTTAGCGGTGACAAGAATAAATATTAACTTTCTTGTAAATATTATTTAAGTTGGAATCAATTTTTTATTTTTGAAATGACCTAGAATTATTTTTTACTAGTTACCGAAAGACAACTAACAGGACTGAAGGTCTACTTCCTTATGGAAAAACACTACCTTATTTAAGGTGGCATGGTTTTCCTTAAATAATAATGGTGAGTTAGCCTTCATTTACGAATAGTAGTTGATGATGGTATTCCTCATTGTCAATTAACAACTATTATGATAGTTTTTTCCTTCTCAGCAAAAAAAAAGGTACAAACCAACCAAGTTATTAAAAAGGAAAAAAAGAACAACTATGTGAAGTTGTATGGATAGCCCATAGTTTGTACATGTTGGTATGGCATGTGAATAGCTTGCTTTGAGGAGTGTTCCATTTAGAACTTTTCTTTTTTATTTATCTTGATGATTTGTAATATGCAATGGATATTCAATTGATAGTTTGTCACAGCAAATCTGATAAAAATAAATTGAAATCTACACTATGAAGGCTAAATTATTTTATATTGTTGATTTATTAATTATTGATTTTCTACTTATGCATAAAATAGATAAAACGTAGAAAATAAAGAAACACAAATTCAATGACACACCATACACAATGAACACAAATTTTGTTTTAGGAATCTTGTATGGGAGAAAACCTAGCTAGAAAATGAGGTTGTTATGCTCTCCTTTATCTGGTATGTAAATAATATAAGTACAAAGAAGAAGACACTCTCGATGGTGTTACCCAAGATATGTACCATGTTAGGATGTTACAAAACTCTAACCCCCTCTATTATGATCTATAACTCACACTCCTAGTTTCTTTGCTCTATTATGGAACATGATACAATATCATAGAATGGAACCCCAATCCTCCTAGTGGCTTGGCTTTAACATAGTCCGATAACCAACTAAAGATAAGGTTTTCCATCAACTCACGACTAGAATTACAACTTTGATCCTTATAGAGTCTTCTTCGTAGTCCACACGTAGCTAACCCCTTTTGCATGAGTAACGGGGGCTAACATGACATCCTCTTGAACCATAGTGATCAAATTGGAATGTCAATTTTTAAGAGACATAACTTTTACATAGAAACTTTGATTAATATCTCTCTTACACTCTTCGAAAAATCTTTAAATATAAAACAATAGTAAATAATGTTTTTCTTATACCATTAAGTCTTTGAGTATAAAACAACAATAAAAATTCTAATACAAATGAAAATTTTTAGACCCTAGAAAACTTCATTTAATTCCTCACAATGACTTCAAAAAGTTTTAAATCCAATTTCCAAAACTCAAACCTACTCATAAAAATGATCTTGCAAACTACTTCTCCGAATTCTTTCACTTTAAAAACATTAAATATATAATAATCTAATCCAACTCACTCGAAATTATTTATTTATTATTAACATTCCTCACTGAAATATATATTCCAAAAGAAAAATATCATTATTATTAACGATTACTTTACCTTTTGCATATTGATATGATAAAGTAATTTTAAAAATCTTAAAAAATCATATGTTACTTTTATAACAAAAAAATAATAATATTTGTAATGCTGAAATGTTGAAATTTGACAACTAATGTGATGCTAGCTTGTTTAGAAACTCCAAAGATAGAATTGCAGAACACATGGGGACACCTTGCCGGAATTCCAAACGTTTAGTGAACTCCCCGTGTCCACAACGAAACATTTCATAAATACGAAACGTTTTGCCTTTATATTTTCCAACATGGAAATCTTCAAAATTCAACATTGTTAGCATTGAAGATTTCTTAATAAGATGCAGGTCACTTCCCTAAATGAAAACCGATGCATTTTTAAATGTGATTTTTTTTAAGATGATAATGACGTTGTGCGACACATTGAATAAATTTCGTCATTATGATAATGATTGAACTTTTTCCATTCAATATAAGGTTTGGTCTTGGATTAGGCCCACTATGTCTCATTTTTTAAATTAGTTTGTTATTATTTGATTTTATAATTTGTAATTATTGTTTTTTAAAATAAAAATGAGTGAATATTTTGATTTATAAAATGTAATTGAAAAATTTATATATTAATTAAAATTTATGTGAAATATGAATTAATATCTAAGTTGTAAAAAATCTTTCGGTAATAATCACATGCAATGGAACATTGTCAACGCGTTTTGAACCAACCAGTGTGGTTCAATATCTAAGTTTTTATAAAAAAAATAAATTAAAAATGTGTTATGAACAAAAATGTTAATAGACATCTTATCACAAATACATGTTTCTCCTTTTTGGGAAGGGGGTAGGGTAAAAGTTAAAATTTGAGTTGCTTGTTAATAATGGTTACAATTTAGTATTGATGTTGTTTGTCATGGGACAATCTCAACTAAATATAGAAATTCAAACTTTTCAAAAGATTTTTAGTCCAAAATCTTACCCTGTCAGCTATGTCTAATAGTCTAAAAATAGTAGTTGAGCTTCGAGGGTCTGTAATAAACTAATGCATACAAAAAGGATGCATATAGACTAACAAACTAATAGAGAAAATCATTAGGAAGAGTGATCAGAGTTAGTAACTTCTACTTGGATGGGCTCATTGTTGTTGCGAGGAAAGAAACCTAGTTTTAGAGGGAGGCCCGTGTGTCTTTCAATGTGATCAAGCCTTCTGTCCATGTTTTCCAGTTGCCTTTACATGTGATCCATGGATGACATCATATCTTCTTTAGTGGCATTTATATCAAGGAGAACCTTGCCAAAAATGAATTTAAGCTCCCAATGAGATGTCCACAAAGTACATATATTTTGTGTATCTTCCCCTAGTATAATGAGCGTCAGATACCCACTATGCACTTCAACGAACACTTAAGGGCCAGTGAGAGTGCGTCTTTCATCTACTAATTCTCATTTCACCTTGTTGGATAAGGTTGTCATTGATGTCAAGCCATATCATTATTCGATGTAGTTGAAGCAAGCCCTTATAATGAAACCCTAGGTGCATGAAAGAAGTCCTAAGCATGATAAATTACCATAATAAAAAATAGGGTTTCCATGGTTGAAATGGTGAATAAGGGTTAGTGCATGGTTGATTAATTGAGGCATAATGAAAATGTTGGAGACTTAACATGCATTTTCAAAACAAAAGCATATTTCCGTGCCAGAAGATCATAGGCCTACTAGTTTGTCTGAGAAGAGAGTCGAATGTTGGAAATAGGAAAGAAACTAAGAGATGAGGAAACTCACTTATGTGAAATGAGCATAAGCTCGTATTCTTATAGATAAATCTATGAAGGAACGATATGTTTCTTTCTAAGTTGAGCCATATATAAGCGAATTTTTACAAATAAACATTAAAAGCAAAGCGCTAGTTATGATGGTTTGTCTAGGCTCCCAAAAGATCATTGTTGATCCATAAAATGTCGTGGATATTCCATTGGGAAGTTTGTCACAATGTATCTGATAATATTATATTAAAAACCTGAAATTCTACACTATTACAATTTATTATATTTCTAGATCTGTAGATTTATTGTTAATAATGCATGCATGCAAATAAAAAATTATGCAAAAAATACAGAACGGAAAAATAAAAGGTCGCACACACATAAGACACAAGATATGCTCTGGGAAACCCTTTCGGGAGAAAACTCAACTGGAAGGTGAGGTCACTCTGCTATCTTTTTATGTCTGGAAATATGGATGCAAGTACAAAGAAGTATGTCTTGTGTCCCATGGGCTGCTACAATGCACATATCCTTTCTGTGTGCTCTACCTCCTATCCGTCTTGGTTATTTTTTCTTATCTATGAAACAAATACCCTTGAAGGAATGGAATTCCTCTTCCTCCTAGTGGCCGAATTATAACACAACCTGAGAGCTTACTAGTGGTTAAGTTTGACTACCTCAACTCTTAACTAGAGTTACAATATAGACTCTTCTAGAGTCATTTACATCATAATCCCGTGGCTAGCCCCTTTTTTATGAATAATGGGGTCTGATGCGACATTCTCTTGAAGGTCAAATTCTGAATGGCATAAATTTCGCATACAACCTCTGATTGACGTGCTTATTGCACCGTTAGAAAGATATATATGTGTAGAATAGCGCGATAAGATGAAACACTAAAGTGGCAAATTTTTACGCCAAAAAACATCATTTGATGCCACAAAACACTCCTGAAATGTTTCAGAACTTGTTTTTCCAAACTTGGTCCCACTGGTAACAATGGTCTCGTGAGCTAATTCCTCCACTTTTTCCACTTTGAATGCATTGATATGGATGAAAAACATTATAATGATCCAATCCATATCAACTACAGCTAGCTCTTGAGGTTCATGAAAGGAAATAGTCAGAAGAGGGAATTGATGTTCCATGTGCACAAAAATAACTAATTTTATTGTGAGAAAGGCACAAACATTGAGAAAGAAAGATAATAAAATTTTTATTGATTTGGATTTTTTAGTAAATCTTGTAAATTTATGGACTACAAATTTGAGACCGTCAGTAGGCATAATCGATATATCATTCTTGGCAACAAGAGTGTGAAAGAGGGAGGATATTAGCTACACATGTGGATGAATCAAAATAATGGATTAATTAATCCTTTCTTTTTAAGATCCCTTTCATGGTAATTGGAGGGCGAATGTAAATTTTTAATTACTTAATAATACCTTCTACTAGTTGGCCTAGACAAGATAAAGTTAGCCTCTCCTCCCAAAAGACACGTAGATTCACACTTGGTATAATTAGTATAAATAATGCCTTCTTTGTTTTGATTAGCGAATTCAATTAAGGATTAGAAGACAAGAACTCGTGGAGGATAAAAGAAGTTTGGCTTAGTAAAAAACAAGTGTTTATGTTCAATCATTTTGGAGTATCTATTATTATAAAGAAATTAACTAAGATATATACTTCATGATTTGAAACTCATCCAAGACAAGAAGAAAAACCATTTATTTGGAACATATTCGGCCCTATAAGAAGACAAATCTTAGACTGAAGCTTTCTTATGCAATTCTTGACTCTCAGAAAGTGAATTTTGACTTGTCACAAATATTTGTAGCTTGGTCTTGTTGAAACCTATTTCAGTCTTGAAACCAAGTCTCGGACCTATGAAATTCCTTTACTATGGAAAATAAACTTGATTATGATTCTTTTATTTGTGTCTTGGTCCTGTCTTGAGAACTGAATTGAATTAAACATGTATTTTGGAATAAAGGATCAAGAAGTATAGACTAGACTTGAATATTTCTTTAAAGCTTCTCCTTTGTGACCTTACTTGAGAATTTTTTTGAATATTTCTGTAACAACAAGACAAAAATATTCTTAGATAATTGTTTGGATCATTAGAGACATTATTGCATAATTTGGCAAGTAGTGGACTTACTACAGACCTAAAACAGAAAATTATTTGAAGCACTTGAAAATTTGTTGTAGCAAATATTTGATGAAGTCCTATGAAGCAAACCTACACAATATTGAAACATATATAGTGATGTGAAGAATAATTTGTTCATTTTGTGCATACGTGAAGAGTTTTAGACACACCTTTAATAAATCTTGAAGGCTTACCAGATTTGACCTTGATGAACTAAACCCTGAAGTGTTCTGAAGACCATTTAAATCGTTTCTTGTAGTATTTCTTGGAAGAATTGTTAGAGAAGTAACAGTTTCGAAGAAAACCCTCAATACTAATTGAAGAATTTTTTTGGAAGTATCGAGGAAGCATTGAGTCCACTTTGAAAAAATGAAGTTGATTAAGAGGGTTGGAGTCCTCACACAAGGTTGGAGCCTTGTGGAGATTGGATTGGAGTCCTCCAGTAGACCAAGTTGGAGATTGGATTGTATAGGTTGGAGGTTGGTTTGTAATTGAAGATTGGATACTTCATCTAGGGCTGGATCCATGAAAGAGTTATAATTTTTTATTGTACAAATTGGAACTTGAGTTCTTATCAGAGGATTGGAGTCCTCATCATTTTATTAATAAAATTATTCTTTTTTTATACTTCTTGTGTTCTGGTTTAAATGATATTAATTGGAATAATTTAAAAATTGAAAAGAAATATCGATTCACCCCCCTCTTAATATTTCCAACAATTAAAATCAGAGTCAGTACCTTCAAGTACAAACTAAAAACTAGAAGGTATATCCTAAGAATATAAATGGAAATTTCAAGAAAGAAAGCCTCCAAAACTATTGAAGATATTGGTATCTTTTCCTTAGTCATGAAATCACATGTAAATCGGGTTGGAAAATCACCATCACTAAATGAAATAGACTATGTGGGATGGAGAAATATAATGGTGTTATTTTTTATGGCTCTTGTTCATGAATTATGGGAATAAATTTTTACTGGACACACAACTACATATGAGTCAAAGGAATACAATGCAAAAGAAATGAGTACCATTCTTAGTAGCTTACCAGTTCATATAAAATTCAATATGGAGAAATGATTATCAAAAAAATATATTTGGGAGAGCCTTCAATATTCTGATTCAAAAGTACTTTTACTCATGACCTCAAATCTAGAAGGTGGTGGCCAAGAGCACAAAGATAATCAAGAACCAGTGAAGACAACTGAAAAAAAATTTGAAGAGACCAAGTGCAAGGAAAACCTAGAAGATATAGAATACTCCAAAGTAAAAAAGGTAGAAGACCTCAAAGGATATCTTGTATATGCCCTAGAAGAAATAGAAAAACTCAAAGAAGAAAACAGATAAGAAAATAAGCAGATACAATAAGTTGAAGATAAGAACCAATATATTACAAAGGAAGAATTTGTCCTCCTAAAAGGAAAAGTTGATGATTCTGAAAAAGAAGGAAAAATCATGACAAGACAACTAATGGAAAAAGATGAAGATATTAACAAACTTGAAGCATATGTCATCTCCCTTAAAGTACAAGTAAGTTAAGCAAATAGAATGAAAGAATTAATGGAGATTCAACTAATAAATAAAGATGAGGATTGCGAGGAGTTAAAAGAAGAGATTGTTTCTCTAAGGAAAGAGGTTGTTCAACTGAACAAGAACTTGAAGAATTCTGAATTCTTGGAAAACCTCCTAAGTTTTCAAAGATCACAACTTGACAAATATGATCTTAGATATGCAAGTGAGCCTTCTAACAAAAGTTATGCAAACCTTAAAGCACCAAACAACACGAGTGCAGAAAAGCTTGAAAGTTGTATCCTCGGTACCAGTAGAAGCAAGGAGAAGAGTTAAGATAACATTGGAAGAACCTCTGCTCCAAGAAGATAAGTTGATGCTGTAAAAAATGCAAGTAGCAATGAATATCATCAAATAGCCTCAAGGAAGAATAACTTCAGAAGTGCACCAATGCAATGCTCATCTTCTAGGTATCAAACTATATATTTTTTTTCATTGGTACTCTTGTAAAAATTTTGGGCACATGGAAAACGATTGTAGAGCATATGAAAGAGACATCTATAAGGGCCCTTGTTAGTTCCACAAAAGTAAAATATATACTCCAATATGTTCATCGATAGAAATTATGCTCCCTCATTCAAGTTCAAAATTGGTTGTTTCAAATGCCATAATGCTGGTCATATCGCTTGACATTGTAGCTTCAATTGGGTTCCTAGACAATACAAGGAGTTACCAACTAGGCATGGAGAAATATTCACAAATTTTTGGAGAAGGAAGCATGTTGAACCAAAAAAGGAACATTTGAGTATGCCTTGAATGTTCAAATAATTTATCCTTGTTGTTGATAAAATATGGACATGATCTAGATTTATGCAGGAACACAATAAAATACATAAATAAACATAAATGTAGAGATGTAGAAGAAATAAAACTTCATTTCTTTAATATCAAATAACTAAAATATGCTTACAGACAGAATGGACATAAACTAGCTAGGGCGATGGTAGCTTATCTCTATGAAGAGATGTGGCGGATACTTGCCTCTGAACTATGTTACAATAAGGATAAAAGGCCTATATATTATCGAGAAACAATGGAAAACCCTAAACATCCAAAAACCTAACCATAGGAGATGAAACACCAAACTATGGGCCCCATTGGGGTAAATTGGTAGATCAATTTCCCGGGGTCGTAACTTTGGCATATGATCTTCGTTTGATGTACATGATACCTCATTAGAAAGATATATACAAGGAAAACAACTATTAATAGATAGATTTAGTTGAAAACCCAACTTTTCCACCAGTGAGTTTCCAAAAAATGTCATTTAGGGCTTGAAAACGGCTCTGGAAGTTCACGACCCGAAAAAATTCCAAAAATAGTAAATTTTTCTACAATTAGGGAAACTGAAAAATTAAAAGAAATAATGGTGGGGGTCCAAGTGGAATAGGTGGGTGGCCACCAATATCCACCTGGATCATTCCTCCCCACTTAGGAAGAAATGGTATCCATTGCGTTGAGTTCCTCCATGAGATGAGGAAACTTCTGTTGAACTTGGTCCCTAGTGAGCCACTTGCCCTGGTGAACGAGTTTGCCTGCTTTGAGAAGTCAATATATTTGGATCCTTTGTTTTCGGTTTTTCTTGATCTATGTGTCTATGATCCGATCAGTTGTGGTTTGTTCCATGCAATATAGGTTTAACTCTGTTTGTGTGAGTTGTTCTGCAATGTCGTATGTGTCCAATAATGGTGGAAAGTAGGGTTGAAGGAGGTCCACATTGAACACTGGGTGCAGACCAAGGAATGGTGGAATACTGAGCCCGAAGGAATTTTCCCCTACTAGCTTGGTGATGGTGTATGTCCCATATCAGAGCGGTATGAGCTTTTGAAGAGCTTTAATTATGTGCTCTTTCTGTAAATGCAAGAAAACTTTGTCACCCACCTGAAACTTGTGTGGCACCCGATGTTAATCATGTTGTTGCTTGTACTTGGAATTGGATTTATCCAAGATATCATGGACCTGCTAGCAGACGTTTTGGATGCGTTCAATAAATATGGTTGCTTTATCAGCCTCAAACAGTACATGTGAGGAGCTTGGCCTGATGTGTCCTTTTTGCAAAAAATCTTGGATTTTCCTCTTTATTTCATCATTCTCAATAAGAGAACGTCGATAGATCGAACCATTAGGCAGTGACGCGCCTGGGGTCAGATCAATGAAGTTCTTGACTTGACAATGTAGAGAAACCCCACTGGGTGAGGAGAAAATTTCCATGTATTCCTCCATGAATTTTTCCATATGTTGTTGCCGCGTAGGGGAGCCCTGTCTGGAGGTTGCAGCCACAGTATTCTTCTTTCCCTGTGAGCGAATCGTAATGTAAACAAATTTCCTAGTTTTCAGTACTTAAATAGATGGCAGAAGGAACCTCTGGTATCCTGTACAACTTATTTCCTAAAGTAATAATAATAGAACGAGGCCTAGACTTATACACCACATGTCGCTTCCATAATTATGGTTGGCCTAATAATACATCAGACATGTCAAGAGGAGAAACATCACACAGTACCTCATCCTTGAAGGGTTTGATGTTGTACGAAAGGTGACACTACTGGTTGACACAAAGATCTCTTCCTTGGTGAAACAATCCAATGGTATACAATTGTCAGTGTGTTCAGGTCAGTAGGTCAAGCCGCTTCACGACCTCAGCTGAAATGAGGTTATTTTGGCTTCTGCTATTGACAAAGAATTGTAGTGGAGAACCCTTCACCCACATCTGGGAATGGAATAATTGTTCCCCCTCCTTTGGATCCTCGGGCACCTCCATCTAGAGCTTGGTGGTGGCAACGGTGGCACTAGGTTCCACATCAATGATTTGTTTCCCTTTATTATTCCCCTTGTTTGATTTCGACTCAGAATCAGAACATGCATATGATTTGGATACCTTCAGTTAGGAAACCAACAACTATTTGGCTTGAAAATCGCTTGTGTTGTGAGTGGAGTTGTTATGAAATTCACACGACTTCCCCATGTCATTATTTGGATTTGTGGTATTTTTCTGAGTTGCCTCGCTTTGGATTTTCCCCTTGTTCTGCAATTCAGGGGCGACTTTCCCTGGATTTGGATTCACGAATCCAAAGTCTTTCTTATTCTTCTTAAATTTATGCTCGATCTTGGTGGCATATCAATATGTCATGCCAAGTGTTGGCTCGAGGGGTCCTGACCCAGGTTCGGTGTGCAAGGTTTGTCAACAAACCCCTATACTACTAGCCCTTTCGACAGTGACCTGCTTTCGCAGGTCACAGTCTCACCCGAAGTAGTAAGGGTGGGTGTTGGAACCAGGTTTCCGCACCTTGAGAAAGGAAGGGTAAGGCAAGCATAGCTGCGTTCTGTTCCATAATTCCCAGATTACCTTGTTTCTTCGCAGGGTTAATTATGTATCTATTTGCATCCATGTGCACTAGATCTATAATTATATGCTTTCTATAAAATCAACACAGCATTATATAAACAGAGCGGAATAGATCTAGATCCAAGCATTCAGTACACAGACCTTCACAGCAGAAATACACAAAATACATAACACAGCAATTATCAGCAATTCATATAACAGTACTCACAGATTCAGATCTCTAATAATCCTTCGCATTCATTCATTCATCAATCTTTCCTTGCAATTCCCTTCCCAACTTGCACACATAGTAGCAAGGTCCGCACACAGCTGGACTAGGATCTCCACGCACATAGCCAGCAGGAGTTTGTTCCCCAAAACCCAAACAGATAGCTTAAACAACAGATCGCATCAATAGCTCATCAATTCCTATCCTTTACAATCCAAAATGCATCTCTATTTATAACAATCTAGCCTCAACGTTCCTATGGTCCGCAACCCATGGTTTTTAGACCCCTAGTTTACCCTTTGACCTGCCCCAAAACCCCTGCGCTATACTAAATATAATAAAAAATAATCAAAATGGACCAGTTTCACAGCTTGTTAGGAGACCTCGTTCCAACAGTCCCCCAACACAATCTTGTGACTGGTCCCGAGTCACTGCACTTGTGCGACCACGTAATCTGTAGCCTGGTATGGTTTGAGTCGACTACCATTGAAAAAGCCTGGAATGAGGTCACCGCGTAGGGTAGCTAACTGGATTGCTCCGCCATTCATAACCTCCTTAACTGTGTAGGGACCAAGCCAGTGCTGCCGGAATTTTCTTGGATGTTTTGCAAATTGGCTATCATATGAAAGGAAAAGATCACCTTCGACGAATGTGTTCTGGTGAATCTGTCAATCATGCCAAGCTTTATCTCGAGCCTTTTGAACCTGCTGGTGAAACTAAGAAATAAACTGATCTTCCTCCAAAGCCACCAGTTGCACCAGGCGTTCTTCTATGATATCAGAATCTGCCATATTTGTGAATGTTGTGATGTGTAGGCTAGGAACAACGTACTCTATGGGCAAGATGGCCTCCTTGCCATAGACCATTCGGAAGGGTGTCCTGCCCGTCATTTTTTTACAGGTCGTTCGGTATGCCCATAGAACCGAGGGGATGCGAACATCCCAGTCACTACGATCGACATTACAAACCTTCGTTAATGCCTGCCCCAAAATTTTGTTAAAAGCTTCAACCGCACCATTAGCCTGGGGATGATATGGTGTACTCTTGGCGTGGTGGATCCAGAATTCCTCATTCAAAGCTTGAACCATTTGGTTAACAAAATTCGTACCTCTGTCGCTCATTAGGATCTTCGGGCAACCAAACCTAGTCAGAATATGCTCAAAGATGAAGTGCATAGTAGTATCAACAGTACAATCTCTTACTACTTGTGCCTCAACCCATCCTGTGACGTAATTAGTGGTAGTGATAATGTAGCGCATGCCTTTTTTCTTGCCTGGTGGATTGATGGGTCCTATAAAGTCAATGACCCATTTATCAAAAGCCTATAGGGCCATTTGAGGTTGTAATGGCATGTCGTCTCGTCGTGAGGGTCGGCCAGTTCACTAGCATGTATCACACAATCTACAATAGGTGTAAGAATCCTGATGCAGGGTAGGCCACCATAAGCCAACCCTCAAAATATTTTGTGCCGTAGCCCTGCCTGCGTAGTGGCCGCCTGCGACTCCATCATGTGCTTTTGTGAGGACGGTGGGTCATTCATGTTCTAATACATATCTGCGGAGTATTTCATTGGCACCTAGCTTGTATAGCTATCTTGCGATGATAGTAAAGTCTGCAGCCCGGGTAACCAACTCCTTCTTTTGTTGTACCGAATACGCAGCAGGGACCACGCCCATAGTAAGGAACTCAATGATATCAGCAAAGTGAGCATCAACCATCTTAAGGGTAAACAAATACACATTGGGTAAGCCTTCATCCAGGTTAGTGGGTTCTTCCCCGGTATCGATACGAGACATATGATCTGGGCCTGCATTCAACCTTCTAGGCTTAACGATGATCTCAAAATCATATTCCTGAAATAGCAACAGCCAGTGGAAAATCTTCCCCCCCAACATAGGCTTGTTGACCAGGTATTTCAAAGCCGAATGGTCTGTGAACATCTTAAAGTGTCCACCTAGAAGATAGTGTCGATACTTTTGTAGTGTGTACACCATAGCCAGTCCTTCACGCTCAGTGGTAGAGTAATTTCGTTCGGTGCTCGAGAGTTTACGACTGGAAAAGGCAACCAGGTGATCAATGTCTCATTCGCCAGGCCGAGTGAGGACCGCACCCAGGACAATGCCCGACGCATCGACATGTACATGAAATTATTTTGACCAGTCAGGAAATATCAGTATGGGCGCAGAAATCATCTTATATTTTAGTAGTTCAAAGCTCATCTGACATTCATCATTCCAGAAAAAAGAGACATCTTTTTTTAGTAGTTGTTCCATGGGTGCTGTGATCAGAGCGTATCCTTGAATGAATTTTCTGTAATATCTCGTGTGACCAAGAATGGAGCATAGTTGTTTCTCCATTGTGGGAGCTGCCAGGTTGGTAATTACAGCTATCTTCGCAGGATCAACCATCAGTCCTTCCCGACAGACTATGTATCCAAGAAAGATTCTGAAAGGTACACAGAAGATGCACTTTTTGATATTCAAGGAGATCTAGTGCTTCTGGCACACATCCAACATTAATCGCAGGTTCGAGACATGTTATTTCACTAAGCCAAAAACTTTCCAGTCATCGAAGTAAAACTCCAGGAACTTATGAATAAATTCTTTGAACACAGCCACTATGACCCTTGAAAAGATAGCAAGTGCGTTCTTAATACCAAAAGGCATGACCTTATACTAGAAGGAACCCCATTCGGTGGCAAAGGTGGTCTTACTGTGATCCTCAGGTGCAATTATGATTTGGTGGTATCCAGAGAATCCATCAGTGAAGGAATAGGCCTCCTGGCCACCCACGCTATCAAGGATTTCATCGGAGAAGGGAGTAGGGAAGGGGTCATGAACACAGGCGTCGTTGAGCTTTCGTAGGTCCACACAGATGCGTATTTATCCCTTTTTCTTTTTCTCCTGAACAACCATTGGACTTACCCAATCTGACTGTTCAACTGGTTCAATGATACCTGCGGTCATCATTTTGTCCAACTCTTCTTTGACCTTTTGCTTATACTTAGGATTCAACCAATAGGGCCGCTGCTTGACGGGCTGCGCCTCAGGCTGCATAGTGATGTGCATAATGCCGAGGTCCCCAGTGATTCCTTTGAGCTCAGAAAACTTCGTAGGGAATAAGTCCTAGTACTCCGTAAGTAGCTCGGAATTTTTCCCATGGTGCCTTCATCCTAATAGTTCCCAATTTTAGCTAGCTTAGGGTGTCCTTCTGTCCCACTATTAACTTCACGTATCCAGAGAGGTTGCGTTACATTGACATCCTAGAGCGATGGTCCGATAACAGTATGTTCTCCCTCAGATTCCGGAATAGAGATATTCCATGGGTTATCCTCTTCTTTTTTAATTTCCAATCTCCGGCAGTTGACTATGTCTTACATCTGGGCCTCCCATGTCAGAATGGATGGTGGGGTGTGTGGGTGAGGCTCCTTAAAGATGAATGCATCAATGTCTTGCAAGGCTTCGTCAAGCATCTCTGTTCCCCCAATAAGTCCGAACGTTCCAATAAAGTCCTCTTTTAATATTTTGTAGAAATTATATAACTGATATGTTATACATCTGAGATTCTCCTGATCACACACTATTTGTCTTCATGCACAATACAGAATCTCTTCTACCATTGATCATTAATTGCGGAAATAAAATCAATTACATGCACACATTAAAACCATAAAAAATTCACACATATGAACACAGTAATTTATGGGAAAACTTAAAGCTGAAAACCCCCAACTATCTGTATATTATATGTCATAGAGATCATGTAATAATCATTATACAAAGCTCCTCACAAGCTCTCAGTACAATCTCCAATTGCTACACACTAATCAGGCCCTGATCTTGCAAACCCATTCACCGATCTTTGCCAGCCTTTAGCCTGCCTCTACTGCGCAATCACTGCTGAAGAATATCTCATAATGAACTCGAATCCATCCTATATTGACCACGCAATCCTCATTGGCATCTCCAATCACTGGTTGTTGCAAATCATGCAACAGTATAGTCACAACTGATAGTCACACTGCTCTTTCACCTACCTCTTTCACTGGTCTCCACTGAAGCTGTCCATGCACTGAAGTTAACTGATGTATTCTTTAGTTGATTAATGAGTTAATAATTAGTGAATTAATTAATAATTAATTCAAAATTAATTTCACCACAGTATCAACCGCTAGGGACTAGACACAACTAGCTTAACTGAGTTTAACCTGTGAACAGCATAATTCTCTCTCGTCACCGTGCCATCCGTGCACCCCAATCGAAGTGCTCCAAGAGAATAAGATAATGTTTATAGTCCAAATATTATTAAGAGCTAATAATATTCGACATATCTATTTTTAGACCGGCAATCTAAAAATAGATTCCGCCCAATATGTCTAAAAATAGAAGTCCATATATTTTTCCAACTTGACCAACCATCCACAAATAGCATCCTGCAACTCATAGAATATGATCGACATGTCTAAAAATAGACATAGTCTAAAAATAGACTTTGCGCCAAAAATCACTTGTGTGGGCCCCACCTAGTTTAGGTGATTATTTTCCAACTAGGATCAGGAATGATGTTTCAGGATGCCTCCTTCACTGTTTCTTGTTGCAATCTTCAACACTCCCTCTCAACAAGAAATGACTCTCTTTGCATGCGACATGCAACTCCATGCATTCACCCTGCAACCTTTTCAAGCACCATGCAACTCCATGCATCTGCTCTGCAACTCCTATGAAACTGAATAAGATCCAAACAACTCTATAAGTATAATTAATCTATCAAAGTCTTCAACCTCCTCGTCGGCACCAACCGCACATGTCTTCACAATCCACCGCGTTGTTGAACCCCCACCCATGCACTTCCGTACTTGTCGTCAATCTCCGAACCGCGCTCCGCATCCGACACCTGCCACTTTTATTTTTCCCCGCATCAATCCAATCGATCATGCCATCGCTGCTCGCGGGCACCTCGTAGCCAGGTTCAATTCATGAGATCCACACCATCTCAATGAACTCGCCGAGCCTCCTAGTGGATCATGGCATGCCTCACCTCACCTGGTAAGAAGAATACATAATTCTCCCCCATCTGCACGAAATTTCTCCTCGCATGATCCTCATCTTACCTGCATGAAAAACTTGCACCCTCTCAAGCATCAATTGCATGTCTTTCTCGCACTTCCCAACAGTAGGAAGCTCCGTAGACATCCCATCTACTTCAAGTCTGTAGAGATTCTTTGCTCGAATCCCAAACTTCTTGACTTGTCCTGTTGCCTTGTGCCGAAGGAAAAATTTTCCTTCACTGAAGACAACTTCATACCCTTTATCCTCTAACATTGCGACTGAGATCAAATTCTTCTTTAAACCTAGAACATGCACTACATCTTGTAAAAGAATGAGTTTACCTGACTCCCTCTGAAAGGTTATGGTACCAATGCCGGTCGCATTGTATCGTCCATTGTCGCCCAAATCAACATGCAACTGGAGATCTTTCTCCACCAAGTCACTGAAAATATTCACATCTCCCGTCATGTGAAAGGAAGCACCACTATCAAAATACCACCCTGATCCCAATGCACTAGACACCATGCATGCGATCAATGAGAAGTCCAGCTCAAATTGTGAGGCAAGAGCCTCACTAGCTGCAGCTCCAACAGCCTGCTTGTTCTTCTTCTTCTGTTGACAATGCGTGGCGAAATGCCCATGCTCGTGACAGTGAAAACACTTCACTTTGGACATGTCACACTCTTTGCCGTCCGCACCGGATTGAGAAGAATTTTTCTTGCCCTTCCCCTTCCTTACTTTGGCAGCCAAAGCGCAATCCTCTTCATCATCATTCTTTGATGAATATCCATCCCTGGTATCCCGCCTTATCTCCTCCTGCACAAGATCCGACCAAAGACGCTCCCATCCTGGAAGTTTCTCCCAACCATTGACAGAGTCCTGATAGGAATGCCAACTCTTCGGAAGCCCAAGGAGAGCCAAGCTCACCAATTTCTCATCATCCACACTAACTCCTACACTCCCAAGCTCATCCCTATAGTGGACAAACTTTGTCAAGTATACCGAAATAGTGTCATTCTTCTCCATTTTTATTTTCCTAAGTTTATCCTTGAGCGCCAACTTCCTCTGGTCACTCTTTCTTTGGAAAAAATCTTTCAAAGCTTTCCACATCAAGAATGGAGAAGTTTTACCATGAAGGCTGGACACTATGTGATCCTTCACACCTTCCAACAAAATCCTTCGACACTTTGCTGTCTTCTTTTGCCATGTGTCAAGTACGGTAGCATCGCTAGAAGTAGGTTTTGGAATTTCTGCATCTATGAACTCCTTCAACCCATTGTCATCCAGCACCGCCTCCATCCTGTCCTTCCATGAAATATAATTTGAGCTACCCTCAAGGGCATACTCCAATCGCAATCCGTTGAAAGACATCTCAACTTCGACACCAAGAAAACACTACTGCAAATTCAAATTCCACCAGCTCAAAACTCAACCGCTTCAATGTTTTGCAATTGCTCCAATGATCAATATCGCTCCGATACCATGTAGAAATTATATAACTGATATATTATACATCCGAGATTCTCCTGATCACACACTATTTGACTTCATGCACAATACAGAATCTCTTCTACCATTGATCATTAATTGCGGAAATATAATCAATTGCATGCACACATTAAAACCATAAAAAATTCACACATATGAACACAGTAATTTATGGGAAAGCTTAAAGCTGAAAACCCCCAACTATCTGTATATTATATTTCATAGAGATCATGTAACAATCATTATACAAAGCTCCTCACAAGCTCTCAGTACAATCTCCAATTTCTACACACTAATCAGGCCCTGATCTTGCAAATCCATGCACCGATCTTTGCCAGCCTTTAGCCTACCCCTACTGCGCAATCACTACTGAAGAATAGCTCATAATGAACTAGAATCCATCCTATATTGACCATGCAATCCTCATTGGCATATCCAATCACTAGTTGTTGCAAATCATGCAACAATATAGTCACACTGCTCTTTCACCTACCTCTTTCACTGGTCTCCACTGAAGTTGTCCATGCACTGAAGTTAACTGATGTATTCTTTAGTTGATTAATGAGTTAATAATTAGTGAATTAATTAATAATTAATTCACACCACTCTCACTAGTGTATCAATCAGTTAGACTAGATACAACTATTTCATCTGTGTTTAACTCAAATAAACCGAACACAACCTCCATTAACTTCTCAATCAACCTAACCAAACTCTTCACATGAGTTCTAAATCAAGTATCCATGCAATAGCTCCACTTAACCCTTAGGAATAGCGTAATTCCTTCTGTCAGCTCCTGTGCCACATCTGTGCACTTAACTGAAGTGCTCCAAGGGAATAAGATAATGTTTAGAGTCCAAATATTATTAAGAGCTAATAATATTCGACATATCTATTTTTAGACTGGGAATCTAAAAATAGAATCCGCCCAATATGTCTAAAAATAGAAGTCCATATATTTTTCCAACTTGACCAACCATCCATAAATAGCATCCTGCAACTCATAGAATATGATCGACATATCTAAAAATAGACATATTCTAAAAATAGACTTTGCGACAAAAATAAGCTGTGTGGGCCCCACCTAGTTTAGGTGACTATTTTCCAACTAGGATCAAGGATGATGTTTCAGGATGCCTCCTTCACTGTTTCTTGTTGCAATCTTCAAAATATTTCCTAGTGGTGGGTCCGTTGATGTAACTCTACATCTAAGTACCAATTAGTAGGGATAGGGCCCAAGGCATGTATAAATAGATGGATCCATTCGTCTGGGGTTTGGTTGGCCCATTCGGTTGTCTAGGTACGCAGATGCGTGTGGGGATCCCCTGGCCCCAGGAATATCTTGGTGTGCATATCACCGGAAGGTGCGAACCGTAGCACCATCCTATCCTGACACATCTCCCTGTCTATAAATGCATTCTTATGGGTATCCCACCAGCATGTAGGTGTGTCGCGTAGTGCCAGATTGAGTGCCCAGAGCTGCCGATCTTTTGAAAACCTAGCCTCTAATGTTCTTAAGAAGTCCTGGACAGTACTAGACTCATCAAAGTGGGGAAGGTCCCTTACCTCCGAAGTAATGCAGTAGATGGTCCTTGCAACCCGAGGGCATCGTAGTACTGAGACATTTTGTAGCCGGGTCTGCCAACTCTCAAGTTCTTCATCTAGGTCAGAAAAGTACTCCTTGTTTTTATCCCAATCGAATACTCCACCTGTTGTGGGGTCATCTTAGTCTTCGTCCTGTGCCGTCATCCTGTAGATGTGATCGAGTTCCTCCGCTTCATATGCTGGTTCTATATACCGCATACCCTCAGCGGGATCCAGTGGTACTATTACACGTGTACCGTTCTTCTCAAACACCATGCTATGTTTTTTAGATTAATGACACCCCCTACGTCGATAGCCTAGTCTATTCCTAGGAGTGCAGGGTAGGGATCCGTATCTTCCACAATTTCTATGACCTCAAAGTCAGCTAGGACCTTCACTCTTGCGATATCAACCATAACTTTTGGCAACATTCCCAGAGGGGTGATCTTCTGTTGATTCACCATTCGAAGCTGGATGGTGGACTAGTATAATTTAGGTTCTCCCATTCGTTGCCATGCTTGTTTTGGTAAGATGTTCGCATCATATCCAAGATCAAGAATAACCTGATCTATCTCATAGTCACCAATTTGCACAGTCAATCGCATTTCCCTCATGGTGTGCCTTTTGTACCTGTGTAATTTGTGTACTTCCTTAACCTTGGTCGCTATGCTAGGCCGGGCTGCACAGTCCTGTAGCAATACTTGAAGATTTTCTCCAGCCTGTGGGTTGCGTAGTAGTTTCAAGCATGCCCTTAAAAAGGTTTCAACCTCCTCTCCTATCTAGAGGTGCACTGGTGGCTGCGCAGGGGCTTCCAGTGACTTCTGCTTCCTGAGATTTGGTTCCTTTTGAGTAGCAAGCTCCTCCCTTGCTTCCTGGGTGACCATGCTGTGCATTATGACTTTTATACTAGGATATTCACCCCTTAGCTCCATTTTGACTCTCTGTACATTTTTTGTGGGGGTAGACTGTTTTTCCTCCATTCTTGTTAACAAGATCGGGCAGTCTTTGATCCCATGGTCCAGCTGTCGAAAATATTTACAGGATTGCCTAATGGGATTTGGACAGTCCCTGGTGAAGTGCCCTACCTCTCCACAGTTGCAGAAGATCAGCTGGCCCGTCCTTGTCCTGCGCTCCCTCCCCGTCCCCCTCTGCCCCTTGCAGGAGAGCCACCAAAGGTCACGGGAGATCTTGGAGAGGCAGGATCAGATTGTACCCTATAGAGGGTTACCCGATCTACCAACAAGCCATATGTGCCACAATTTTGCTCATCGTGTCCTATAGATCGGCAGAACCTGCACCATTTTTGCTTAAATTCACCCCATATTTATCCGAGGACACTGGGCTATATCATGTAGTCCTGCTACTTGGCAATCTTTGCACCAGAGGTCTGTGCCGACTCCTTTTCCCAGTTCCGCCCGCAAGCTCTGTATTTCCATGTGCATGGCTCTGAGCTGCTCCTGAATTTTCTGCACTCCTTCCTTCATGTCATCCTTAGGCACAACTTCAAGTTTCATGGCAGCTTCCAAGGCTTTTTCCTGTGATTCAAAGGTCTGGTGTCCCATGTGTATGCGTAAGTGAGGTAGCAGCATAGTGATGAACCATTCCGTGTGTTGTTTGTCATCGTACTTGAACTCACCTTCCCTGATCGCTTTCTTTAACCGTTGATCGACCTCCCATACCGACTCAGATGTTCCTTGCTTGAAGTATTTTACTTTCACTACCAGTTGGGAATAGGATTTCAGCTTTCGGAATTGTTGTTTTAGGGAATCCTTAATATTTTGAAGTGTTGTGCTCTCGTTTTGAGATATATACCGCATATACTAGTCCAGCGCCCTCTCTTCGAAAGCCAAGGATATCTGTGCTCTTTTCACAGTATCACTTACCACCCATTGCACCATCCATACTGAAGTAGCCACGAACCAAAATCGTTCCATGTCCTCATCGGCTGCTCCTTTAAAGGTAGGTAACTTTAAGTGTGCCACCATGGGCTCCTTTGGTTTATCTTCCCTAGGCCCGAACTTCGGGGCAGCTGACGGACCTTGTGTAGGTGTCGGTGGACTATGGGTAGAGTGATCCTCTTCGCGACTGTTTCGATAGTTCTTATCACTCCGCGTTGCACTTCCACCCAAAATATCACTCATTCAACCCCGCGTTAGATCTCCCATGCCATTACCCAATCCCATTTCTCAAACTCCTTCCGGTCCCAGCAATGAAACCATTTTTTGGCTTGAGGGGTCCTGACCCAGGTTCAGTGTGCAAGGTTTTCCAATAAACCCCTATACTACTATTCCTTTAGGTAGTGACCTGCTTTTACAGGTCACAGTCTCACCCGAAGTAGTATGGGTGGGTGCAGGAACTAGGTTTCCGCACCCTAAGAAAGGAAGGGTAAGGAAAGCATAGCTGCGTTCTGTTCCGTAATTCCCAGATTACCTTGTTTCTTCGTAGGGTTAATTATGTATCTATTTGCATCCACGTGCACTAGATCTATAATTATATTCTTTCTGTAACATCAACACAATATTATATAAACAAAGCGGAATAGATCTAGATCCAAGCATTCAGTACACATACCTTCTCAGTGTAAAGATAGAAAATACATAACACAACAATTATCAGCAATTCATACAACAGTACTCACAGATTCAGATCTCTAATAATCCTTCGCATTCATTCATTCATCAATCTTTCCTTACAATTCCCTTCCCAAAATGTGCACATAGCAGCAGGGTCCACACACAGCTGGACTAGGATCTCCGCACACACATCTAGCAGGAGTCTATTCCCCAAAACCCAAACAGATAGCTTAAACAACAGATCACATCAATAGCTCAACAATTCATATCCTTTACAATCCAAAATGCATCTCTACTTATAACAATCTAGCCTCAACGTTCCTATGGTCCGTAACCCATGGTTTTCGGACCCCTAGTTTACCCTTTGAACCATTACAATGCGTTCGGGGCTTTGACCTGCCCCAAAACCCCTGCGCTATACTAAATATAATAAAAAATAATCAAAATGGACTGGTTTCACAGCTTGTTAGGAGACCTAGTTCCAACACCAAGTGAGGTAATGTCAAGGATTTCCATTTCCTCTGGAATGTAACTGTACAAATAGCCGTGGTACTTTAGCACCAAAGGTTTCTCTGAATCTTTAACACCCGACTTTGTATGCAGGGTATGGAACAAATTCATCATATTGTACACATATTGATCCCTTTTTTTTTGTAGTTTGGTCCATTAGATTTACTTATCTTCATAGCTTCCCACGAGGTAATATTGTTCCTTGATTCCATCTCAGAATGAATTCCAAGTTGGTGCGACTAAGATACTAGAGGGTTCCCTTTCATCCCTTTTCTCACAGTAAGTTTCCCACCAGTTTTTGACATGGGGGGCGAATTTGAGGAATGAAAAAGTAATATTTTATCAGTTGGAGAAATAATGGACCGAGAAATACCCTTTCAGCAAATTCAACCATCTATCTACGATGTCCGCATCTATCTGGCCTTCAAACACAAGAATGTCAAATTTGACTTGTATCTTGAAAGGAGTGGCGGCTCGAGAGTGGCTATTGGATGTAGATGCATTAGGGGAATTTTGAGGTCTAAAATGGGCCTCCTAAGGAAATTATAAAATAATAGTGGAAAAAATAAACTAAGATTTGATTACATCATCAAATTTTAGAGGGAAAAAGGAAAAAAACTACTTTTTCAAATCGTATTATGAACTTATCTCCCAAAGTTTTTACTCAAATTTCGAGCGGGAGTACTCGCTAGATGAAAAATTTAATTCCTCATCCATGGAGTAGCCATGTTGCATACTTTCGATGGATCCTTATGCACACAAAACGAGAAATACATGAAAAACGTGATTGCAATCACATTTTTTCATGTATTTATGATTTTTCGTGTAGCAGGGTCCATCGAAAGTATGAAACATGGGTACTCCTTGGATGAAGAATTAAATTTTGCATCCAACAAGTACTCCCACTCAAAATTTGAGTAAAAACTTTGGGGGATAAATTGAAAATACGAGTTGAAAAAATTGTTTTATTATTTTATTATTTTTTAATATTTTCACCCTTTTACTTGAAAAAGTTGAATCATCCCCTATGGTTGACATCATCATCTTGAATACTATTGGTTCTTATAAAGTTTATTTTTGTTGTACATTTTTATTAGGAGGCCCATTTTAGACCAAAAAATTCCCCTGATGTGCCATCGGTGGGAAGTCGTTCAAGGATATGGGCAAAGTTATTCATCATCATGTTCCTTTGTTTCTCTAGGGCCTCCTCGAGGGTGGATGACAGGGTTTTCAAGGATTATATTAAAAAGTTTCAACTAGATCGAGCCCTAACTCCTTATACCCCGACCTCATTGGGGACATGCAAAGAAGGATCGAGAAAGAGCAAACCGATTTGATACAACTGATCCAGATTTATGAAGGAACACAATACAATACAGAAATAAACATAAAATCACAAATTCAGTAGAAATAAAATTTAATTTCATTAATATCAAATAACGGAAATATTCTTACAGACATAATGTACATAGACTAGTTAGGGCGATGGTAGCTTATCTCTAAGAAGAGATATGGAGGCTACATGCCCGTGAACTATGTTACAATGAGTCTCAAAGGAATTTTTATTATTGAGAAATAATGGAAAACCCTAAGCATCCAAAAACCTAACCCTAGGATATGAAATGCCAAACTATGGGCCTCGTTGGGGTAAATTGGTACATCAATTTCCCGGGGTCGTAACTTTGGCATACGATCTATGTTTGATACGCACGATACCTCACTATAAAGATACATCTAAGGACTAAAACTGCTGACTAAAATTGCTGAGTTGAAAAATTACATTTTTCACTGGTGATTTTCCAAAAAGCATCGTTTAGGGCCTCAAAACGGCTCCGTAAATTCAGGACCTGAAAATTTGCCAAAAATAGTATATTGTGCTACAATTAAGGAAACTGAAAAACCAAAAGAAACAATGGTGGGGGTCCAAGATATATAGGCGGGTGCCCACCAATATCCACCTGGATTAGGACATCATTGGTAGAAACCTTGTTCCTCCAAGTTTTTATGTTGAGGTTCTGCCTATTAGACAGAGGAAAATCATGCTTGAAATTTCATATGAAAGAAATGCATATTGTCAACAGGAGCATAGTTATTCTATTTACAAAATATGCTTGCCTTAATAGACCTTAAGACACTAGTATTTTACAAATATCGTGACAGACTGGATTATGCGTGCATATCAATTGATAAGAAGGTGTGCCAAGGGACGCCAAGTTTACAAGATTCTTTTATAACATTGTCAAAAATTGAATCAAGAACAAAATTTGTGATTATTAATTGCAAAAATGAGAAAAATGATTCAACAATAGAGATTATTATTGATAGCTTTGTTAAAATTGATCCATACAAAGGAAGCTAGGGACTATGTCTTCTTGAACTTGGATGAAGTCATGTCTGAGATAGCGGTCTACATCCAGGGAAATAAAAGAGAAGATGAAAATACAAAGATGGTAGAATATGTGCAAGAAATGGATTTCCTTCATCCAACCACAATAATTGATAAGGATTATGAAGTCAGGGTTTTGATACCATTTGAACATTTTAAACTACCTATTCTTGATAATTTTCTTTAATCTTTGGGTCATAAACCAAAGGCAAGGAAGGTTTTATGGCTAAAGTTCAAGTAATCTAGAGAAACAAACAAAGGTTGAATTAAATAATGTTATTAAAGATTTGAATTCTAGAATAAAAGTGAAATAACAGTCTATAAGGAACAATTTTGGAGAGATGAGCATCAAAAATATTGTTCAAGAAGCATTACAAACATCTATCATCGATGTTTTGTTTCAAGATCCATTAAATTTTTGCCTCGGGCTTGGAAAAAATCATTCTTCAAATGGCATCACTGACATATCACAAGAAGCTAATTTGAATGCCCCAATAATTGAAACCATAAAAAACGATTAACCAAAGGGTTATATTAACTCATGAGTTGACACCTATGAAGATCCTTGTTATTAATATCATAAAGGAGGAATTCAAGATGATCCTAAGTATCACTTGTCGAGATGTAGATGGGGAAAATTGTTTTAATGGTAGCAAGGAAACTGTCCTCTGTTTTGGTTTTTTGAGTGGAATTACCTCCACTAGGAGAGGCAATCCACCCTTTTGATGTGTGTTTTTTTTGGTGCCTGGTGAATATTACTCTTAGGGGAGCTATAATTATACCCAAGAAAATGAAATTTCGAAGGCTAATTAAAGAACTGATTCAGCTCAGGAGCTCATTTTTTGTAGTGGCCCAACCTTTCATGTACATTACAGCAAAAATAATGACACTGAAATCTAACTTTAAACATACTAAAAATTAGTCAAAATAAAAGTCCTTGCTAGCTTTGCAAAGAAGATAAAAATGCATAACCAATTAATTCATGTCCACTCAATAGGGTACAATAACATAATTGGATTCCAAACTTGGCACAAAAATATTTTGAATAAGCAAGAAGACATACTACATACTACACATGTTATGAAACTAGCTCATAAAATAGAAGAAAATATAGATCAACGACTTAGAAATTAGCCCCTTCGAGGGGGCAACCTCCTTTACATTACATAAATGAAAAATTCTTAGATAGTACAAATGAAAAAACCTCCTTTCTATATATAGGAGTCCCATGGTTCACAATATAATCCTAGACGACATAACAATAACAATGTAAGCACACAACAATAACAATAGTGGGCTTCTATGGGGCACAATAATAATAATAATAAGGGGACTACATGGATACAAAAATAACAATAAGGGGGTTATACTAAAAATAACAAAAAGGGTATACACTAGTATTATAGGGACTGAACATGCCCCTCTCCTTCAAACACGTGTTGTACAAAATTCTGGATTATTTGTAGATACTTTTGTATAAAATTATCATCCTCCCATGTGGAATCTTCAGCGGGTAATTTCTTCCACTTTCTGAGATACTCTGAAATTGATTGATTTTGTAGTTTTCGAGTTCTTGTTTCTATGACTGCTTTAGGTTCCAATATGATTTTTCCTTCCTCATAAAGTACTAGAAATATTTTTTGAACTGGGATTTTTTCAACTATAACCTTCTTTAAGCATGAAACTTGGAATACTGGGTCCACTTGGGAAGATGCAAGTAGCTCCAAATTGTATTCCATAGTACCAATCTTTTGCAGCACCTTGTAAGGACCATATTACTTGAGAGATAATTTATTATACTTCTTAGCTTGCTTGAGAGGCATTGGTTTGTATGGTTGTAGCCATAAAAATACCCAGTCACCTACACCAAAACTTCTTTCATTGCGATGTTGATCTGCCTGCTGTTTCATTCGATTATGCACCAAAGTTAGGTTATCCTTTAAGATTTTTATAACTTGTTGTTGATGCTCGATGTGATCTTACACTGCTTGATCATACATATTAGATTTTATTTCATCCTTCAAACCATTCACCTTATCCTCAATGTCTACTTTTAAGCCATCTATGTCAACTCTTGTTGCTCTTTGTGAGATCGAAATTTGTTTCTCTTGGTACTGTAATTTTGATATATCGTGCTCGAATTCTTACTCTTCATGCGTCATAGTATAGTTTTCTGAGGGCTTAATGGGTGTATAATTATTTTTTGGAGGAGTTTTTGAATCCAATACTTATATCTGTGCTTCAATATGCCCTTGGAATCACTTCAAACTATTTTTTCAAACAAAAGTTATGCAATTAAAAAAAATAACACACCTTTTTCTTGATTTTTAGGTCTATATTGAACTTGATTTATCTCTGTGGTTTTGGATATTCAATATTCAAACTTTGGTTTTGTAGTATCCCTTTGAGTCCTCTTTCCAATTCCATAGGTCAGACCTGATTTGGATTCTTCAAGGCAAATTTATGCCCAATATCCAACAATGACCTAATTATGGACTAGTTCAATAGAGCAAATGTGTACGGTGTGACATGTGTCACTATTTTTTCCTTCAACTCTGAAATCGATACACAAGAAACTAAAGTCTTTTGAATTTCATCGAATTTTTACAAAATTCCAATCTGATGTCTAAAATGAAAGTTATGATGATTTTCCCTCGGCCACCTATTTGAGATGAAATTCTGGAGCCTGTAAAAGCCCAAACTTCCTCAGATCATATCTCTGAAAATATAGCGAAAAATATCTAATATTTTTACATGAATTTCCTCAGGATTTCGGCTCAAATGGTATTATGTTTTCAGCTTATGAACCTTCGTAGAAAATAAATTATACTGAAAATGCCAAGATGGATTTTTTACAACAGCGAAACCCTATAATACAAATCTCTGATACCAAATGTTATGAAACCATCTCACAAAATCGAAGAAAAGATAGATCAACAACATAAAAATCAGCGTCTTCGAGGGGGAAACCTCCTTTAAATTACATAAATGAACAATTCATGGATGATACAAATGAAAAAACCTCCTTTATATATATAGGAGTCCAATGGGTCACAATATAATCCTAGTCGACATAACAATAACAATGTAAGGGCACAACAATAACAATAATAGTCTTCTATGGGGCACAATAATAATAATATGGGGACAACATGGGCACACCAATAACAATAAGGGGGTTATAGTAACAATAGAAATAAGGGGATACACTAGTATTATAGGGACCTAAAAACACATGCATCTTATGTAGATAATATTGTGGTTGATTACTTATCATAGTAATAACTTTGATGGCACAATATTCCAACCAGTATGATGTTATGAAATATGGAATATTGAATAAACATCCTCCATATGAAGAAGAGGAAGAAACACATACTTAGGGGGAGCTATTTGATGGCAGAGGAGAACATGCCAATATTTGAAACCCCCATTTTCCATTTATGTCAAAGGGGAAGAGAAGGAAAAGTAGCCTTTTTGTCAATAAGAGTTATACATGTATGCTTCCATCACTGAAAAAATGGGATAAAATTTTCATTGATTTCGTTGATGTCAAGCCCTAGCATTGTTTGGTGTAGTTGAACCAATACCTAATGAAACCCTAGGTGCATGAAAGAAGTCCTAAGAATGATAAATTATCATAATGAAAAATAGCGTTGACATGGTTAAAATGGTAAATAAGGGTTAGTGCGTGGTTTATTCATTGATTCATAGTGCAAATGTTGGAGACGTAGCATGCATTTTCAAAAGAAAACCATATTTCTAGATGTGTACAAATCAAAATCATGGCTTAATGAAGCCTTTATTTTTAAGATCACTTTCATGGTAATTGGAGGACAAATGTAAATTTTTAATTCCTTAATTATATCTTCTACTACTTATCCTACACAAGATCAAGTTACCCTCTCCTCCCAAAATAAATGTCAATTCATGCTTGGATGAATTAGTATAAATAGTGACTCCTTCATTATGTTCAATGTATTCGGTTAAGGATTAGAAGAAAGGAACTCGTGGAGGATAAAAAATGCCCAACTCAGTAAAAAGAAGTGTTTCTTTTCAAGCATTTTTGGAGTATCTATTATTAAAAATAATGTAGCCAAGATAAACAATTCGTGATATGAGGTGGAGGTATAAAAGGAATATATGAAAGGAAAATTGGCCAAGATAAGAAGAAAAAATAGTCTATTGGAATATATTTGGCCCTGTAAGAACATAAACCTCATACTGAAGTTTGTTCTTGTAATTCTCACCTATGAGAAACTGAAATCAAACCTGTCACAAATATCTATAGCTCGGTTTTTTTGAAACCTATTTCATTCCTGAAACTAAGTCTCAGACCTGTGGCATTCCTTGATTGTGGACATTAAACTTGACAATGATTCTTGTATTTATGTCTTGGTCCTATTCTAGGAACTGAATTGAATTAAACATATATTTGGGAATATAGGAACATGAATTCTATACCAGAGTTGAATAGTTATTTAAAGCTTCTGCCTTGTGATATTACTTGAGAATTTTTTTTAAGAATTCCATAGCAGCAAGATAAAAATATCCTTAGATCATTATTTGGATCATTGGAAACATCGATGCATAATTTGGCAAGAAAAGGACTTACTACAGACCTAAATTGGACAATAATTTGAAGCATTTAAAAAATTGTTGTATCGAACCTTTGATGAAGCCTTATGAAGCAGACCTAAGAAATATTGAAACCTATACAGTGATGTGAAGCAAACCTTGCTTGTTCTGTGTAGACATGAAGAGTCTTGGAGACACCTTCAATAAATATTGAGGCTTACTAGAGTTGACCTTAATGAACTAGATCCTGAAGTGTTGTGAAGACCATTTGAAGCATTTGATGAAGTATTTCTTGGAACAATTCTTAGAGTATTAACATTGTTGAAGAACAACCTAAAGACTTATTGAATAAATTATTTGGGAGTCTTAAGGAAGCATTGAAGCCATTTTGAAGAACTGAAGTTGAATAAGAGGGTTGGAGCCCTAGATGAGTAGAGTCCTCACACAAGGTTGGAGCCCTAGAGGATTAGTGTCCTCACACAAGGTTAGATCCTTACGGAAAACCAAGTTAGAGCCTAAATTGTTGAGAGGATTGGAGTCCTCAAGTAGACCAAGTTGGAGCTTGGATTGTAAATTTTGGAGCCCATTTCATAATTGAATATTGGAGTCTTCATCTAGGGTTGGAGCCTTGAAAGAGTTATAAGTTTTTATTATACAAAATGGAACTTACGTTCTTATTAGAGTATTGAAGTCCTCATAATTTTATTAATAAAATTATTCTTTTGTTGTATGTCTTGTGTTCTGGTTTAAATGATCTTAAATGAAATAATTTACAAATTTAAAATAAATATTGATTGATCCCCCATCTTAGTATTGCCAACAAACCTGAGTTATTTCATCTTGAATGGACTATAGGGTCAGTTCCCAAAACCTAGCAATTGAGATTTATGCTATTCTTTGGGCTTGGTTTTTCCCATGATTTTGGTAATAAGAGACATCTTGATCACCCATGCTCGTTGACGCAACTTAGTTTTTTGCTCAAGTTTAGAATGAGAGGCCACAAAAAAAAAACAAGACTGGCTAGCTCAAGGTCAAACATCCTGGAGAAACTTGAGGAATGGAATGGGGAGACTGATGTCTTAGACAAGGGGCTAAAGCTCTGACCGTTAAAAACATTATCAGAGAATGACAGAGAGATATTTTGTTGTGAAACCAGCTCCAAAAATAGAAGAAAAGGGATATCAACACCTTAGAAAAAAGCCACTTCGAGGGGGAAACCTCCAATACATTACATTAATGAAAAATTCTTGGATGATACAAATGAAAAAACCTCCTTTCTATATATAGGAGTCCATGGGGCCACAATGTAATCCTAGCCGACCTAACAATAATAATGTAAGGGCACAATAATAACAATATGGGGGTTACAGGGGTACAACAATAACAATAAGTGGGGCTACACTAACATAATAATGGACTACACTATTAATATAGGGACTTAACATGCCCCTCTCCTTCAAACAAGTGTTGTCCTCAACGCTTGATTATTTCTTGATGCTTCTGTATAAAATTCTCATCCTCCCATGTGGAATCTTCTACAAGAAAGTTCTTCCACTTGCTGAGATACCCTGAAATTTATCGTACTTGTCGATTTCTTGTTTCTGTGACTGCTTCAGAACTTTTTTCGATGTGATGTTGATCTTCCTGTTGTTTCATTAGATTTTGCACCAAAGTTAGGTCATCCTTTGAGAGTTGGAGAACTTTTTGTTGATGCTCGATGTGATATTTCACTAATTTATCATCCATATTAGCTATTATTTTATCCCTCAAACCATCCAACTTAGCCTCCATTTCTGCTTTTAAACCATCTATGTCATCTTCGGTTGCTCTTCGTAAGATCGAAATTTGTTGCACTTGGTACCGTAATTTTGATATCTCATACTACAATTCTTCCTCTTCATGCGTCATAGTATAGCTTTTTCAGGGCTTAATGGGTATGGAATTATTTGTTTTAGGCATTATAGAACCAAATAATGATAAAAATTCTAAAATATGCTCTTGGAATCACTTCAAATTGCTTTTTCAAACAAATCTTTTTGCATTCTTAAAATCAATATACACCTTTTTCTTTTCTTTTACAAGTCTTTGGTATTGAAACTAGTCTATCTATGTGATTTTGACCTCAAATAACCTAAATTTGGCCTCATAGCCCTCCTAATCTTATTTCCTTTCGAATGCCATAGTCTGACCTAATTTGGATTCTTTAAGACAAAGTTGTGCCTAATCTCTTACGATGACTTAATTATGGACTAGTTTAGTAGAGTGAACTTGTACAACTTGCCACGTGTCACTATTTCCTCCTTCGGCTCTGAAATTTATAGCCATGAAGCCATGAAACTGCATTCGTTGAGCATTATATTATAAGACCTAACCCAATGTCAGAGAAAAAGATTTACAGACGTTTTCCCACTACCACCCCTTTGAGATGAAACGGGAGCCTCGAACAAATCCTAACGTTCTCGCATAATATCCTCAAAAATACAGAATCCAAGATCTGAAATTTTTACAGAGGTCTTTAGGATTTGTGGCTTTTCCCCACTAATTCTAGCTTCAAACCTCGTAGGAAAAAAAGTTAGTAGCAAAAATTCCGAGATGACCTTTCGTTTAGGTTAAATTTAGGAGCCTAAGATGCAGACCCAATCGTTACATCATATCTCCCCAATTATTGCCAACCACGTCATATAATTTTGGTGACAAAGTTCCTCGTATCAGCTTTGCACTCTAAAAATTTCAGCTTTTGAACCTTTGTAGAAAACAAGTTAAAGTGAAAATTCCACAATGACCTATTTGGAGTAGTGAAACCCTAGAATCCAAAGCTCTAATACCAAATGTTGTGAAACCAGTTCCAAAATTAGAAGAAAAGAGATATCAACGCCCTAGAAATAAGCCACTTCGAAGGGGCAACCTCCAATACATTACATGAATGAAAAATTCTTTGATGATACAAATTACAAAACCTCCTTTCTATATATACAGAGTCCATAGCCACAATGTAACTTAGTGGGGCCACAATGGTAACCCAGTCAGGACTTCTAATAATAATAAAGGTAAGGCACAACAAGAACAATAATAAGCCATAGTACAACAATAACAATAAGGGGGGCTACACTAACGTAATAAGGGACTACACTATTAATATAGGGACTTAACATATTTTGATTACACTCATGGGAAATCTTGGTGCTAATTGTTCGTTGATGTAGCTCATACACGTGTTCTATCCTCCAGTGGTGTTAATGAGGCTAGGAGCACAAGAGCAGAAGATATCTCCAAGCCCATTTTTTTTTAAATGGAAATGTCTTAATTAAATTGTTTTCCTAAGTTTTAACTTAGGGGAATAGATTAATTAATTAGTAATAATTGAGACGTGGTTGATTTTCCTCTAAAGACTTATAATATTTTTTTTGAGTGATCTTAGCAATCTATTAGATCATTTTAGATGTAGATTTTGATTTTTGATTTCTCAATGAGAGATTATAAAGGAAATCGAAGGGTAGCCTTGGATATTATTCATTCCAGTGAAGAAAGCGCAGTGATAGCGTGGGGTTTGAAGCAAGAGAAGGTTTCAATAACAATTGAAGCAGTAAATATTTCCAGAGATATCTTTCATCATTATTCTTGCAGTTTCTGAGATCTGAAGGAAGAATTCTCCCAAAGTTATTCTGCAGATAAAGAGGTCGATATTTCCAAGAGGAGGCCATACAAGTTAAAATTTTAACAAATCGATATTTCCAACTACAGAATGAATTGCAAGAAATTAGCTCGATTGTAGAAAACACAGATTGCAAGAATTGACACTGAAAATTGTAGGAAAGGTCGTGTTACGTTGTAGTGGACCTATGCCTTCTAGTGGTCAGATCGACTTGTGGAGGTGAAGAAATATTTTTCATGGTTTGGAAAGCAATTGTAATATTTGTTGGATCTCAGAATTGTCCTTAAAAGGACATCCAATTTAACCATCATGTCCATTATATCACCTCCATTTCAACACCATGTTACTACCTTCATCTCACTTTCATCATCATTTGGGTTACCCTTGTGTTTTCCAAACATTATTAATTTCTATTATTTTTAAGTGAATTTGTGATCAAAAGTTAGGAAATAATATGCATATGGTTATACCTTAAAAGTGGAAAGAGTTTTAACAATGTTACCGATGAAATAGGTAACCTCAATGTTACCTACTTTTTGAAGTATCAAGAAAAACACCTGATTTTGAAAAAGTGGCAATGCAGAATCAAGAAAAAAAAATTTAAGCATGTTTTTGGCACTTTAAGTTTTTTTCATTTTTTTTTTTTTTTAAATTAATTTTTTTTTTAAGTGATGTTTTTTATGTCGATTTTGAATAGTGGCGGTGTATCATCACCAACATTTTTTTATAGGATTGATTTCGATACTATAGATTTTCTAATGTCTTCTTCTTCAGTGAGATGTTTATTTTTAAGTGCATTTATGTACTTGTGTTTTAAAAATAAAAAAATAATTTTTTTTAAAAATAAAAACTTGTAATGATATCGTCACTTTTTCACATACATAAAAGATGGAAAAAGGGTCAATATTCTAAAGTTTATATTTTCTACACGTTTATGTATTGTTAAATAATTTTTCAATGCACATCAAAAAATTGTCGCTAAAAAACCAATATTTTGAACCATATGACAAAAAATTACAATTTTTCAATATAAATACAATGCAAAAAATACACTTTTACAGAGTTTTTGTTGGGAAAAACATGTTAAATAAACTAATTTTTTGGGAGAATCTTAACAAAAAAACTTAAGAAAACAACATTTTTATTGAATTTTATGTCAAAAAATAATAGAAATCACATTTTTTTTGCAAAAAAAAAAAAGGGTTGTTCTCATAAAATATCAAAGTCTAAACATTACAAGTAAAACTAATTAATAGTTCTAAAAAATAAGCTTTGTTTGCAAGAATAACTTAAACATCATCAACAATATCAACTCATACATCTTCAACATCATCTAGAACAACATTGATGGCTTCTTCCGCAACATTTTCTTCTTCATTTTGATCATTGTCATTTTCTAATGGATCTTTCATGTCAGCAATCTTCCAAAGTGTGCCTTTCCAATCATTCCATATAATGGTGGTTGAGTTTCCTTTGCTTTTTTGCCACACATGATTCATTAAAATCTCCTTTCCTCAAACCAACTTCTTGCTTCGCATCTGGAAGAAATTTAAGAGCATTAATTCTTTGTTTAATAAATTTGCATTGAACTGGGTCTTTCTCAGTGGCAATGCAATGCTTCTTAAAAACACGAAGAAGAAATTGTGACCTCACTATCACACAAAAAATAAGTAAGAAAATTAGTATGGAGATATATAGTAAGTAAAAAGCATAACATTAAATTAAATTTGTATAATAAAACTTACCTAAACCTGAGAATAAATCCAAAACCCATTCTCTTTCATTTGAACATAGATCTATAAGATAGTTAATCAATGCTTGTGGTTTTTGATAAATGTTAACTATATATTCTTTTGCATCTTTATCCTCATATGTTAGTTTTCTTACAACTGCATCATAAACAAATACTTGACTATGACTCTTCCCATATACTCGATTCATAATAATATGCTTATAGCTATTGTCTTTTGTCCAACATTCAACATGGATGAACTCACAATCATTTATAATAGGCTAATCTTTGGAAGAAACAATATTTGACTTTTTCCTGTAACATAACATAGTGAAAGTTCAATTAAATTTTACATGAATAAAAAAATTTAGGAGGAATCAAACATACAATTTCAAAGGCTTACCATGCAAGTTGCATCCTTGAGTTTGCTTTACCCTTGAAGCTTGTTAATATCATTGGAAACTGTGTGTCTGAATGAAATGTCACAAGTCGCCAAAGTGGTGATGTTGTCAATTCTGGAAAATCCATAACCACTTTACTAAAAGCTTGATAAATATATGGTTCTATATCATATTCAATGTCTGGGAAATTGAAACCATGAGGAATATCTACAATAACTAGGCCATATTCCCTTTTAGGTATTAGTGATGCAATTTCTTCACAGTCACCTTGTATTATTTGATATTGGACACTGTCGAGTCCATTCCAAATGTAATGATTAAGAGTAGGATCTAGTTCAACATTCATAAGACGCTTTCTTCTCTTCTCATGTTCTCCATCTTTAATTTTTCGCAAAGTCTTTTGAGTATCTGTAATCATGGGTTGCTTCTTCGGGATATACTCCTTAATACGATAAAAATATATATATAGATATATAAGTAATAAAATAAAAATAGTTAAAATATGAATAAAATAAATTTATAAATCAACATACCTTATTTAATGGAAATATAAAACTTTTTTAGTGTTGATGTAGAATTTGCTTCTATAGTTGTGTACAATATCATCCCAACTATCTTCATTCAACATTTTAACCATGTGTTCTTTTTATTTTCATAAAATTTTCTGACTAATAAATCAAGTTAAAAACTGTTAATATAGTGACATGTATAACAAATTCTACCAACATCATTATGTTTTATTTAAAAGAAAATTATAATGAAAGAAATATAAGAAATAATTCAAGAAACTTACTTTTGAAATTCTGCACACATTTCTTCCATTGATAATTCACCCAACTTCACATGGGCTAGTACTGATTTGACTAGTTTATCATCCTTCACACCTTGCATTGTTCTCCAAGGTGTGATAGTCATATCCTCTGGAAGCTTCTTTATTTCAGGACCCGTCTTACTGTTTGTACATATTATGGGTTTACTCTTTTTAACCTTCTGATTTTTTATGGAAATATTCTCCCACCGATCAAAAATCTCATCAATCAAATCCCATATCTCCCTAGTTCTAAATTCCAACTGAAAAATGTTATCCATGCCTCTGAATAAATTTGTATTCAATTTTCCATCTTTTTCTTTTTTTTTCATCAATTTGATAACCTATTTCCATTAAACATTCCTTCCGGAATGTTACACTAACTTATGTCTTATCCCCATCACATTTTTCTATGAATTCATTATGAATAAATATGACCCTTTGGATGAAAGTCATTTTCATTCTGTACTCATTATCTGCATTATGATCCCATGCCAATAACTTTGATTCCATCATGAAGCCATTAAATGATGCGGCATTTCACCACAAAAAAGATAGTTATTGGGATATTCTGCAATCAATCGTCTCAGTCTTCATTGTTTGTCTTCCAATTACATAATATTTATATTCAAAACATTTTGTCTTGTCAAATGCTTGCTTGTTGGGAACTCTAGACATGACCTAGGGGATATGATCCTATATTTAATCAGCACAAAGAAGAACAGGATTGAACCCTTGAATAATGTTTTCGTATTATGTAGATGGGCTCTTCTAATTTGATATTGAGATTGTCTCATCCAACCATAAAATTGGTTAACATTAAGCTCAAATGTTTGGCCACCAAGAATTAATTTATTCTTCCTCAACTCTTGTCGAATAGCATTTTGTTTTGTTTTAATAATGCCATCCTCTAACTCAGCACCTGATGTTATGATTTCTCTGCTTCCGTAAGAGCTTTCAATTTGTTCTTCACTGCTGCTCACGACCTTTACAGGTTCACCAATATTTGATTTCCTAGTCTTATTGGATAACATATCAGTTTTTTTATAAACAAGTTATAAACAAGTTCTCCTTCATGAGGTACAAGAGACAGATCTTTGGCAATTTTTCTTTTTGGTGTGTGATCTGTTTTCTCCTTTTGCAAAATAGTTCTCATCTCCTCCTCACTAATTCTATCATAATTTTTTGTTTCATGTTCGACACCTTAAAAAAAAAACATGTTTAAGTTTACTAGATTGACCCACCTTAGTGACTCTTGGTTGATCCTCTCTTTGTACTGTTGCAGTGTCACGAGCTATTGCTCTTTGCTTCAATCTCCTTTCCTCTGCTTTGTCTTTGTGGAAAGTTTTTATCACATCCATAACATTTGGCACCAACATATAAATACCATCAAACATGTTTGAAAGATCCGGAACAAAATCCTATGAAACAAAATAAAACATGTCAATGATCAATAATTTATAAAAAATTAAATCATCCTTACAATAATGCATAGAGGAAATAAAAATAAGCATACTTACAATGTTATTTGCAATGTTTCTTGCTATTTCTTCAAAAAAATTTGAAGTTATTTCATCTGTGTCGTACTTGAGGATTGATAGACGATATCTAACCTTCTCACGTTTCTGAGCCTTCCTTGCAAGAACATAAATAGTGTTTGTATTCGGGACCATACATATGTCTCGTACTCTGCCCATCACATTATAATCCTCATTTAAGTCAATCAAACCACAAAACAGATAGATGTGTATATCAGCCTCCGTTTCACTGTCTTCAAGATACCATGAGAAATTGGTTTTATCTATTTCCTCAGCGTTCTTCCAATCAGAAATAAGCTTTAATGAACCTTGTGCCCCACTTGCTTGACTTTTATTAGTGTCTACAACAATATCCTTATTGCGTCCAACAGTGTCCATAGTGCGTCCAGCTGCAACTTTAGATTTGGGAGTTGTATCCATAGTGCGTCGAGCTGCAGCTGTAGATTTGGGAGCTGCTGCCGTAGATTTGGGAGCTGCTACCCTAGGTGCAGAAACATTCACAGAAATCTTTTTTGATGCCATTTTCCTGATATATATATATATATATTAGTTAATGGAAAAATATTGCGGATAAAATAAATTTAATAAACAAAATTTATTTCTAAAACTAAATAGTTTGAAATTAAAGCAGTAAAATTAACTATAAAAATTTTCATTTAAAAACAAAATATTATAAATCATATGTATATATATCTATATAATATGTTTTGAATACATTTTATAAAAAATTTAAAAATGTGTTTAAATTGTATAAAATAATTTTTAAAAAATAAACTAGTATTTTCAAACTTCAGTTTTTGTTTAATATTTAAAAAAAAAAACAAAAAAGTTACTAACTATTTATAACAAATGTTATAATATTATATATATTTTTATTTTTTTAATTGTATTGTTATATAGTTTTTTTTTTAATTAATTTATTATATTGTTATATTAAAACAAATGTTTTTTTTTTAATTTATTATATTGTATTTTTTTTTTTAATTATATAATGTTTAAAAACAAAACATAATTGTTTTTTAATGATTTTTTTTTTTTGATATATATATATATATATATATATATATATATATTTGTTATATTTTGAAATTTTTAACAATTATTATTTAACAATGTTTTTATTATATTATATAACAATTTTTTATTTTTTATTTTTTATTTTTTTTTTTATAACAATGTTTCTATGAATTTTTAATTGTTTTATTAAAACAAATTATTTAAAAAAAAATAAAGAACAAAATAAAATTTTAAAAAAAATCAAAATTATAAAATGTTTTGTTAAAAAAATTATTAAAAAAAAAAAAAAATTAAAATTTAAAAATTAAAAAAAAAAAAAACCAAAATTTAAAAAAAAAATTGTTAAAACAAATTTAAAAAACAAAATTTAAAAATTTAAAAAAATAAAAAATAAAAAAATTTTAAAAATAAAAAATAAAAAATTTTAAAATCAATACGCGCGCGGCCCGCCCATTGGGTGTCGGGGGCCGGTCGGGCGGCGCCACGGGGGCGGGTCGGGAGGCGGGCTGGGCCGCCCCCATGGTGCCGCCCGGCCGGTCCCCGGTGCCCAACGGGCAAGCCTGCGCGCGATTTTTTTTTTTTTTTTTTTATTTAATTTTTAAATTTTTTTTTTTAAAATGTTTTTTTTAATTTTTTTTTAATTTTTATTTTGTTTTTTAATTTTTTTTTTAATTTCGATTTTTAATTTTTTTTATATATAATATAATTATTAAAACATTATTTATTAATAAAAAAAAAAATGTTAAAAATATCAAAATATATTAAAAAAAAAAACAATTTATTAAATCACAATAATGTTTGGTTTTTAAACATCATATAATTAAAATATATATATATATATATAAACATTTGTTTTAATATAACAATATAATAAATTTAAAAAAAAAACTATATCACAATACCATTAAAAGAGAGAGAGAGAGAGAGAGAGAGATAACAAAACAATGATGAAAAAAAAAATTAAAGATTTAAAATTAAAAAGAATAAAACAAAGATTTAAAATTAAAAAAATAAAATAAAATAGAATATAAAATAAAAAAATTCTCAAATTAAAAAAAAATAAAAAAATAAAAAAAAATTTAAATAATGAAATCACTAATATATTTATGATTAAAAAAAAACAAATAAAAAATGTTATAATATTTTTTTTTTTTATGTGCATGGTCGTTTTATGGATTTTTCTGTCTAAATGAACCTATAAGTCTTAAAAAAGAAAAAGAAAAAAAATCTAAATTTTTGTTCTTAAAACCCTAAAAAATTTAGTTTTTTTTGCATTTTCTTCACTAAAAAAATATAAAAAAATCAAGGTTTTTGAACCTAAAAACCTTTAAAAAGTAGTTTTTGGACACAAAAAAAACTATAGAAAAACAGATTTTCCCCAAAATCGTCTTTAAATTGACAGAATAGAAGGAAAACTAACCTTTGAAATGCAAAAAGCTGCTGTCACCAATGCCAACACAACGCCTCCACAAAATTACGAATAGCAACACAATGTCTCCAATGCCAATGCAATGCCTTCACAAAGTTACCAATGCCAATGCAACACCTCCACAAAATTACCAATAGCGACACAACGCTTCCAATGCCAATGCAATGCCTCCACGAAGTTATCAATGCCAACGCAACACCTCCAGAAATTTGCTCTAACAAATACCAGAAAACTTGATGTGATGTGATGAATAGAAACAATCATTCCTTTTAAATAGCGAATATTGTCTGATTGGTTTACTGTTTAACGAATGTGGGATTAAAATTTCAAATTTAAAATATTTACATTTAGTTTATTATAGTTCATACTATGGTTAAAATACTTATTATTTGCATGTAGTTATCATAATTAATATTTTATTTAATATTTACATGTACTGAATGTTGAATAATTCAAATATAATCTCAGATTAAAAATTAAAATATGAAATACTTACATGTAGTTAATTATATTTAATATTATAGATAAAATAGTTAATATTTTCATTTAGTTATCATAGTTAATATTTAAATGTTTACATGTAGTCAATCTTAAACCATTCAAATAAGAAAATTATTTTAGTTTCGAAGACATGCATGAAAGGAATATTTTGTGGATATTTTGAATAGAAACTATGGTAAAATATTTGAAGACCAACAGTTTATTAATAAATTTTAAAATATATTTTAGATGAATATAACGTAAGTTTAAAATTTAAAATTTAAAATATTTACATGTAGTCATTATAGTTAAAATAGTTAATATTTGCATGTAGGTATTATAGTAATATTATAATTAATACTTACATCTAGTCAATGTTAAATCATTCAAATAAAAACATTATTTTAGTTTGGAAGGCATCCATGATAAAAATATTTTGTGGATATTTTGAATATAAATATCGGTAAAATATTTCAACATAAACAGTTTATTAAAAAAAATGTTAAATACATTTTTTGATTAATATTTGTACCAAATATATGAAATGAAAATTTTGGAGGGAAAAATTTTCGCGAAATGTTTTGGAGGGAAATGTTTTCGCGAATTTTTTAGGAGGGAAAATTTGGAGGGAAATTTTCAGTCTTTAAGCTATATATTGTAATTGGGAGAGGAATTTGTATCATTCAACCTATTCTTGTTGAAAGCCATGGTTTCTTCTGATAGCGAAGTTTTTCTTTCTAGAACATCAACATCTTCGTCACGCAACAACTCTATTCAGAGTTATGAATATAACGGGAGTTCGTTCACCACGAATAGAGAGTCAAAAAATCGACTTGGTCGTTATCCTAAAGATGATGAGAACAAAATTGATGAGGTGCAGCAAAATGAAATTTCTGTAAATCGAGCGTCAGTTATACCACTTACTCTTAATCCTAAGGATTATGAAAGAAATAGTGATGAAGGGCATGACGAAGAAATTCCAGAGTCAAAAATTTCACTTTTTCCTAATCCGAAGGATTATGAGGACACCATTGATAAAGAGGGAGATGAAGAATATCCACTTCAGCTTAATCCTAAGGATTATGTGAGAACAACAAATGAAGAGGGTAATGAAGAATCTGTAGAGTCAAAATATCCACTCTGTCCTAATCTTGAGGAGTATGCCAGCACCACTGATGAAAAGGGGGATGTAAAATTTCCAGAGTCAAAATATCAAATTCGTCCTAATCGTAAGGATTATGTGAGCACCACTGATGAAGAGGGGAATGATAATGTTTCATATTCAAAACATCCACTTCGTTCCAATCATAAGGATTATGCTAGCACCACTGATGAAGAGGGAGACGAAAAAATTCCAGAGTCAAATTTTCCACTTCGTCTTAATCCTAAGGATTATGTCAACACCACAAATGAAGAGGGGAATGAAGAATTTGCAAAGTCAAAATATGCACTTCGTCCTAATCCTAAGGATTATGTCAGCACCACTGAGGAAGAGGGGAATGAAGAATTTGCAGCGTCAAAATATCCACTTCGTCCTAATCCTAAGGATTATGCTAGCACCACTGATGAAGACGGAGATGAATTTCCAAAGCTAAAATTTTCACTTCATCCTAATCATAACGATTATAATTTAACCACTAATGAAGGGGGGGATGAAGAATTTCCAATAAATATAGATTCAAGGCATTCACTTATTCATAATCCTAACGATTATGAGAGCTTCAGTGAGGAAGGGGAGGGGCAGGATGAAGAAATTCTAGTGAATACAAATTCAAAGCTTCCACTTATGCATAATCCCAAGGATTATGAGAGCACCACTGAGGAAGGGGAGGATGAAGAGTTTCTTGCAAATGATAATTTTAGAGGCACAGATCTGAATATTGCATTTTCTCCAAGTGACCATTTCAAAGACACTCATGGTGATGAAGAATTGAATCTTCCCAGGGAAGAATTTGAAAGCATGGGTCAAGATGATGAAGAATTTCTTTTGAGTCAGGGTTACAAAAGTTCCGATGATTCTTGCGAAATGTTTTCTTCAACTGATGATGGTAAAGAAAATTTTCCACGCAATGATGTTGATGAATTTCTTAACTATGTTGAGGATGATGATAGTGGGGATAATATTTCTCCTAATGGTGATGAAACTACTTTTACAAAGGATGATGGAATGATGAAGCCGTTGCAAGCAAATATTGCAACTAGGAGTAGGAGTAGACCTTTTCATATCAATCCAAAGCATTCCAGTTATACAAGGGTGAGGACAAAATATCTCACGACAAAAATTTTTGTCGTTCATTTGATTTCAAGTGAATGTTGTCGAAGGGATTGCTTGAAAAATATGGATTTCAACTTTGCTTTGGAGAAAAGGAAAACATATATGTCAATGAATAAAAGCATGAAAAATTTATATTTAGTGGGTTGCATGCAATCTACACTAGCAGGTTATGATTATCATATTGGGAATGTATTGATTTGCAGAAAGGCGTTCAAAATGTTGTATTCAATTGGTAATTGTCGTTTGTCAAGAATCCAAGATAGATTGGAAAAGGATCGCACATATTATTCAGAAGAACGTTATAAACGGGACGTGGGGCCGTTTGCAAACACTGCTAAGACATGGATGAAAGACTTATTTTCAAATCATGGAGAGTGTATGCCAAATAAAGACACAATACATATTCCAGATAATTTCTCGAGACGAGAAATATTCATGTTATACAAAGATTATGCAGAAGCTGTTGAAGGAATTGGTAATTTTATTACATATTCTTATTTTACAAGGATATGGAAAAATGAATTCAACAATGTTCGTATTCCTAAGAAGACAAGGATGGGGATTTGCAACACATGTGCTTCTCTTAAAGAAAAAAGAGATAAATGTCAAGGGGCATAAAGAGGTATGTGTTCAAAACATTGTTTTTTAAAATTTGATACTTATCAACTATGAAAATATATTTATTCATATGTTTCTTTTATTTTATGTACAAATTCCGTTGTCAAAGAACTTCAAGACCATCGCAATCAGCAAACAAGTGAAAGACAAAAATTGTATAAACATCGAAAGAAGTGTTATGATCATCCAAATAAATATCTGGGATTGATAATTGATGGTATGGACCAAAAGAAAACACTTCTTCCACATTTTATCCGCACGCCAAAAAAATTACAGGAGGAAAATTTCATTCAGTTTCACTTGGTTGGTTGTATGGTATTTAAAGAGAAGATGTTTCCAAGAGTTTTCTTCACAACTCCAAATATTCACAATGATGCAAATCTGACCATAACTATAATCCATGATGTGGTTACTCATTGGTCTGGGATTCTTCCTGAAGTTTTGTATTTACAATTAGACAACACAAGTCGTGAGAACAAAAATCAAGTTCTTTTTGGGTATCTAAACATGCTAGTTGAATTGGGGATTTTTAAAAAGATAAAGGTTGGTTTCCTTCTTGTTGGGCATACTCATGATCATATTGATCAAATGTTCAATCATTTTTCAGTAACATTGAGGAGGAAAGGTGTTGGGAGCCTGCCATCATTAATTGAATGTATTAAGAAATCGTACATTCCAGAGCCTGTTTTTCATGTGTTGGAAGAAACTATTGACATGCGAAGGTTTATTTTTGGATCGCATGGTGAGGAGAAATGCATTGAACAACTTAACGACATTAGCTTCTAGCATCAATTTCGTATCAAAAAAATTGATGGGATAGCACTTATATGGGGCAAGAAGTATTCAACTATTGAAGAATGGGTACCATCATCAAGTTTAGCATTTTTGAAGTTCATTCCAGAGCGTCCAATGTTTTCATCAAAGATATTGTTATTACAGTCAGTTTCTGAACTCCATAATGCACGAAGGCAGAAGAGAGACATAAATTATTCTGAATGTCTAGAGGAAATTAAAATATGTATTAGAGATACATATGAATACTTCGATGTTGCTGATTCAGTTTGGTGGGAGTCTTTTTTCAGTAATCAAAGTGATATGATTTCAAGATCAGTAAATGAGGATACGCTTTTGAAGACTCCTTTTTTTGGCCACAAAATATGCCAAATGAACATGAACATCAAGAAACACACAATGTTGAACAACAACAGCCTCAAGCTATTATTAATTTCCCACAGGTAGAGGAAAGAGAAATATATATTGGTTCTAGAAGATCACGTGCACAACGTGAAGACATGGAAGACCTTTATAGGGGTTCTGTGTAGGATCTTAAGGAGGGTTGCATGATAGCAGTGTTAGCAGATGAAGATCCACTTGGCTATCCATTCTGGATTGCCAAGGTTATAAAGGTCATTAATTAAAATGAAGAGATTACAGCTGTTGATGTACATTGGTATGCCACAAGTACCCACCCTTTCAATGGTGTGTACAAGCCAGAGATGGTAGTGGAAAAAAGAATTGGCAGAAAGAGAAAAAGAAAGGGCACAAATATAAATCGTCGCCGCATAGATGTCTTAAAATTGGAGGATGTTGACATACTTGTGTATGACTTCAATTCGACAAAGAGAGGAACTCTTCGGTTGCAGACCATAAATATTTTGAAGAAATTGCTACCAGAACAATTACTGTTGAAATGGGACTCTGTAGAATGTAGACGTAGATCTACAATACTTTTGAACTCTGAAATGGTGGGCATGCATGTTGACTCAGATGGAGCACTAGTTGATGAAAGAGAAGAATATGGATCATCTTCATCTGCATCGAGCCATTCATCTGAAGATGTAGATTATGATGGTGTGCCAGAAGCTATGACTGATTTGAATAACTATCTAAGACACTTTTATGTAATTGATGTTTGCATGGTAACTTGAAATAAAATTTTTGACTTCCATCTCATTTTTCATGAAGTTCTGAGACATTTATATGTTTGTTGGATTATATGTTTTAATTATGAAGAATTCATTTATTTAGAATATCGACAATGTAACAATGAATTACAAAAATAATTTATGTTATATTCAATGTACTAATGTTGATATTTTAATTATAAGTAAAATAGAAAATAGAAACTAATGTTGAATTTTTAGATTATGCAGTGATATTACCATGATATTATGTATTGTTACCATTTGGTATAAGATACTTTTAAAAGTTTTAATAATTATATGCGCCATTGAAACATAACACTTTGTTTTGATGCTTGAATTTTAGGTTTTGGTTGAAATTATATTTAAATTTGTCTTATGCTAAGATTTGAAAAAAGATAAGTTTTTATCCTTTAAAATTAAAATTACTCTTACTTGTTTCTGTTCAATGATAATTTTTTCATTTACTTGTTCATTTTTTTAAATTGTTAAGTCCTACAATTTGTCCATAATTTCATTGTTCAAGTATGCTGAACACTTAAGATTGAAAAACTTTAGATTTACAACTTGTCATTAAGGTTTTTATGCGCTACCAAATTTTATCTTTAAGGTTATGGTTGATAATAATTACAATTTTGGGGTTGTTTAAAGTCAAGATATTTTATGTTTAACAACATGGATGAAAATTGTTCGAAATGATAAGCCCTTCAGAAATGTATTTGTTTATCTTTAACATCATCTATCAAAAATGTTAGAAATTTACGATTTTAAAAAATGTCCTAATATGTTGTCTTTAATTCCATTGTTACAAGTGTCAAAATTATGACACAAATTTTTTTTTCGTTATTCCAACATCAACTGGTTTTGTTTTGAGGGTGTTTTTTCAATCCTTTTTTCAACAAACAATTTTGTTTTTAGCATAATTTTATAAAATGTTGAAAATTGACCTTCAAAAAAAACCAAGTGCGTTCTGGAAGACACGCTTTTTTTTTGGGGGGTGTTTTTTCATGTTTTTTGAGACTTTTTGGGCTAGAGTTCCTGTTTTGAGGTCAGGTTACCTATTTGATCGGTAACAGTGTTTTTTGTGACATGTGTAGGTTCATTGGAAGCTTCTAAGGCACCATTATGTGGCCTCCCATGATCAAATTTGAATTCCCTCATGAATATTTGAAGATATTCCACATGGAGAAGATCATGCAAGATAAGGTGATGTGCATTATTGGTTGAGACACTTGCAGATCTTTGGAGAAAATAGTGGATATCCATTATTGAGTTTGTTTCTCAAAGCTTGTACAAATAGTTGTACTCTCTCCTATCAAAAAAAAAAAATAGAAAAGGAACCATAGAATGTTTTGTAAACAAGGCTTGAGATGGAAGTGGATGTAAAGTGAAGAGCTATTGATGTAATGAGATTAGGAGTGTATATTTCCATTAAGTTGTGAGCTTATAAATAAAGAAGGTTATTTTCCATCATTGTGTTTTAGAATGTGCATTTTGTGACTTGGAATGCTATTGGACAATGGAAGGGCCCCATTAACCATGTGCATCCCTTTGTAAATTTGTAAGTTGAATTAGCTTTTTTTACTTTGATTAATGAAAATAGTTTAGCTTTCCTTTGCAAGTGTTATTTGATTTTTCAAGTGTAGATTAGTTAGTTTTCATTGAAAGTTATATTTCAATTATGAAAACATATATTAAGATTTCAATTACGCAAAGTGTGTTTAGATTAGAATTCAATTACACAAAGTGCATTTAGATTAGATCTTAATTACGCGAAGTGTGTTTCCCTTTACACAAAGTAGTTTAATCATTAGATTAGATTTATTTGACTAATCCCTAGTGCAGGTGCACCTAACAGTTTAAGAACTTCCTGGTTAACAATTTATGTGGGAAATAAAAGACAACTATTTCATCCAAGATTTTGGCGTCGTTGTTGGGGAGGTGTACATAGGGATTAGTGTTAAGTTTAGAATGTTGTTTCATTTGTTAGCTTAGTTTCAATTCCATTGCAATTTCATTTTCGCAATTTCAGTTTGTATTACATATCACTTGCAATTTTAGTTTTTTTTTATGTAATTTCGCTTTTACGCAATTTCGTTCTTTTCATGCAATTTCATTTTTTTCGTTATTAGATTAGTTTTTAATTCTTTTAGAAATTATGGATAATTAATTTTTCTTGTATTAAAAAAAACAAATAATACAAAACAAATAAAAAAATTAAAACCAAACAAAATCATTAAAAAAAAAAAACATTTAAAAAATACAATAAACAAAAACAACAAAATAGAATAATAAAAACAAAATCTTAAAAAATTAACAAAAATATAAAACAACATTCATATTTAAAAAAAAACAAAAAAAAAACAATAAGTCAATAAAGCAAATGACCCACTACAAAGTTTAAAATTTCATTTCAAAAGTAAATGCCATGGATTAAAAGTATATTTCAAACAAATAAAATGACGATTCAGAAAACTAGTAATTACACAAAATAAGTTATATTGCAGGCATCTCCAATCCATGCTTTAGATTTCGCATTATTTTAATAAAAACCCTACAAATAAAACTCAACAAATTTACGATTAACACCATTTTGTAGAATGACAGGGCAGTGGGTGGAGTCAGTGGGCTGATCCGTTTGATGCAAATGTGCATGCTTTCAATGGGTCTCTTCCACCTCACACAATCCAAGTCAATTACGATGGCTTTGCAGAAGATGTCAAAGTTGGCGATGAACTAGTTGTAGATGGTGGTATGGTAAGGTTTGAGGTGATTGAGAAACAAGGGCTAGATGTGAAGTGCCAATGTATAGATCCTGATTTTCTATTACCATGTGCTAACCTTAAATTTTGGAGGCAGGGCATATTTGTGTGCAAGAGGAATGCTATGCTTCTCACAATTTCTTCCAAGGATTGGCTTGATATATATCTTGGAATCGCAGAAGAAGATCCACCATCAATTGATTTCATTGCTGGAGCAGATGCCAGTTCCCAAATGTGAGTTGGGAGATGCAACTTATCCGATGATCCTCATCTAGATGCCTAATGCAATGAAAGAAAGGTCTATTGACAATCTATTGTTGTAGTCTATAATCCGAATTGGCCAAATGCTTGTGAAAATTCTCAATGATTCGAATGATGTGGAGGTGCAATTTTAGGTTGTGGCAGTTCAAAAATGACAATCAAAAGCTCACAATGAATTGTGACTATGTGAAGGACGTCGATAAGAGATTTAAGAGATTGAGTTTTAATCTAATTCAACTTGCATTCGACTTTGAGTGGTTGTCATAAATCTCTCCAATAGAATGGCGGTTTGAACTGACAGAGCATTAAATAGGAAATACATAACAACTTAAAAACATCAAATTTAAAACACATTTTGTGGCCAAATGAAAGAAAATCTCAAAAACATAAGACATGGGCTTTTCTCAGAACGGAGTGAATTATATTTTCCCTAATCGATTTCCTCAATTTCACAATTGTTTGAGAGATTTTCAGGGTTCTTTTGACCAATATTTTTCAGGTTGCATGAGAAAAACGGATTTAGAATTTAATGTGCAGAGAGTTGCAACCATGCAACAGATTTGGTTTTTCCTGATCTACAGGAATTTTAGGTAGATCTTCCAAGATTTTATTTTCTCTGATATTTTTCCTGATCTTCAAGAGGTGGATTTTCCATGTAGATGCTGAGCCAATGCTTCATATTTTCCATTTGAAACAACAGCTGGGACGCTCTTCAGAATCTTCGAGAGCAATTATCAATTTTATGAATGGAGCAACAAAATTTTTGCACATCATGTTGCTCAACATTATGGTCCGCAATCAATGGTGGTGATTTTCTGCCACTTAACAAATGGATCTGATTCATGAATCATTGCTCAAAAAACATCTCAAAAGGTACAAAATGTATATTACTTGTAGTAAAATCTTCATGGGATTGTATAGAAGTCAAGAAGGGGATCGACTATGGTGCTAAGATTTGGATGAATCATTGATCAATCTTTAGCAGCAGTAATTTTGATATTTTGTCAAGGGAAAGGATATTAATGCGCAATCAGGTTTTTGAATAATTAATGGAAATTTTTTTGGATAAGTTATTTGTTAGAGATTTCTACTAATGATTTCTTTGTTGCATAAAGTGTTAATATTTCTTTGAGTCTTGCAGAAAAAGCAACAAACAAGACCATGGAGTCAATTGTGGAAATTTATCTTATTGTTTTTATGCAGTTTAAAAATAATAATAGTAATAATTAAAAAAAAAAATGTATAAAATCTTTTGGTGAAAACCACATCAAAGAAAATTTTGTCGACGCGTTTCGAACTAGCGAGTGTGGTTCTTCATGTCGACAAAATTTTCTTTGACGCGATTTTCACCGAAAGTTTTTATACATTGTTATGGATCACAAAAGCCAAATTCCTAATATAAATAATAATAATAATAATAATAATAATAATAATAATAATAAATTGTTTATTGCATCAATAAAACAAGTAGGAATTTTCTCATTTTTCTAGTTAAATGTACTTATTAAAATCGAAGATTGGATTGATAATTTTCATAGTTGTATGTACTTAACTATTTATGCAGGATTTTAGCTACAGAAACTACGCAATTCTGTAGATAGAAAAACCATTGAAGCAAGAAACAAAGGGAAGAAGAAGAACCATAAGAGCGTTTTATTTGTAGGGGTCGAGTGGCGAATTTTTATTGAAGATTGTTTTGCAGAGCATTCAAAAATTAATATTTATTTATATTTATGAAATGCTATGGTTCAGTGGTAAATTGAGGAAATTGTGCATACCGTCATTTTTTTGGAAGTTGGATTTGTCATCGAAATCATTAAATTGGACTAAATATTATGCATTCTATTTTATTAGAATATTTTTTATTTGGAATTTAACTTTTACATAGATATGAAGAATAAATTTATCACTTCTCCTTTTAATATATTTACGTTTTTTGAGTGAGTGGCAATTTTTTTTACAGATTGTACAAAGAAGACTAATTTGCAAACGATTGGTTTTCAAAGACCAATTTCAAGAAAAGAATGAACAAAATGAATCCATGTCCATTATCCATGAAGGCCATTACCTTTCCTCCCTCTCAAAATCACAAATCCATCCAAGTATTTCATGTATGATAACAATAATTTTTCCTAGCAAATTTCCTATGTTGTTCCATGTATTCACATATATTTTCCATTTGATTTTCATTCATTGTCCACCCCTAATTCATGAATAAAAGAAATCAACTCACTTACATGTTGATTAACTCCATTATCTTTTTCCTTTTCATGTTCATTTTCCTTTCCCAAATAAATCCTACTTCAAACCAAACTGTATATCTATAGTCCTTTTTTAGTCTTAAAAATATTTTCGAAAAGTACCATGAGGCTTGCATGCGTTAATGGCAAGTTCTCTTGTCGACAGCCAATGGGAATACATTAATGTCCCTTGTTTGACGTATCTTCTAGGTGACTCGACATCAGAAAATTTATTCGTACCTAGCAAGATGTGCTTAGGCATATTGACTCTCATTTTCATCAATGGTGAGAGGTCTCATGTTGATTAGTGGCATACGTTAATGACCACTAATTCAACAATTTCTTACTATGTTCAACATTAAGAAATTCACTCACATAAATAAGAATTGTGCCAATGTGTGATAATTACATGAAGACTATCAGATCCATCATTATTCAGCATTTGTAGTAGATGTAGCAGATTCAACAAATTCAGTAGCAGAAATAAAGAATCACTTTCACAACTTCATCCACTATTTGCACAACCAATTGAAGAAGCATCAAAACTTATTTTTTTAGCAACTATATATGCATAGCTTATTCATTTCATAGGTTAGTGAATGTATGTTTTTTTTCTAACTTTTTATCATTCAATTCCTTAAAATTCTAAAGTTATAATTTTTGGAAAAACACTCCACGATATTCTTTTTCTCACTTCAAAAAATTGAAAATACCATTAGTTGGGGGGAAGGGATATCACTTTATATATTTACATGCCACATCACTTTCATATAACCAACATACAACTACTATTGCATTAAGATTCAAAAATATTATATGTTTTGCAAATCATCAAATTGATGAGCTTGTTAGATGGCTAATTGAAAAGATAAATTCTCAATGTTTTCAAAATATTTTGATGTAACAAAGAATAAACAAAGTATTGTTACACAAAAACCAATAATCATAAATTTTTTTTGTCACAAAAGAACCAACCATAAAGATGAATGTTGAAATCCAATGTATTTCAAAGAAAACTTTGCAAAAATAATGAAGTTATCAAATTCTATGATCATGCAAAGTTAAAGGAGAATTAATACAAGCCAAATCTCATTAAAAAGTAAGACAATTCAAAGAGATCAAATGAATCAATGTAATAGGTTGCATGAGGACATGCAATAACTTCAGTTGGGGGGTATGTTAGGTCTCATAATTTTCCTTAAAAGGACATCCACTTTCACCATCATGTCTATTATGCCACCTCCATTTTACCTCCATTTCATGACCATGCCACTACATTCATCTTGCTTTCATCATCATTTGAGTTACCCTTGTGTTTTCCAAACATTATTAATTTCTAGTATTTTTAAGTGAATTTGTGATCAAAAGTTAGGAAATAATATGCATATGCTCGTAGCTTAAAAGTGGAAAGATTTTTGTGACATGTGCAGGTTCGTTGGAAGCTTATAAGGCACCCTTATGTGGCCTCCCATGATCAAATTCGAATTCCCTCATGAATATTTGAAGATATCCCACATGGAGAAGATCATGCAAGATAAGGTGATGTGTCTTATTGGTTGAGACACTTGTAGATCTCTGAAGAAAACAGTGGATCTCCATTATTGAGTTTGTTTCTCAAAGCTTGTATAAATAGGAGAACTCTCTCCTATAAAAAAAAAAAAGAGAGGAAAGGAATCATAGAATGTTTTGTAAACAAGGCTTGATATGGAAGGGGATGTAAAGTGAAGAGCTAAGAGCTATTGATGTAATGAGATTAGGAGTTTAGATTTCCATTGTGTAAAGTTGTGAGCTTATAAAGAAAGAAGGTTCTTTTCCATCATTGTGTTTTAGAATGTGAGTTTTGTGAGTTGGAATGCTATTGGACAATGGAAGGGCCCCCATCAACCATGTGCATCCCTTTGTAAATTTTTAAGTTGAATTAGTGTGTTTTACTTTGATTAATGCAAATATTTTAGCTTTCCATTGCAAATGCTATTTTATTTTTCAAATGTAGATTAGCTAGTTTTCATTGCAAGTGATATTTCAATTATGCAAACATAGATTAAGATTTCAATTAATCAAAGTGTGTTTAGATTAGAATTCAATTACACAAAGTGTATTAGATTATATTTCAAATATGCAAAGTGTGTTTCCATTTACGCAAAGTAGTTTAATCATTAGATTATATTTATTTTAATATTTCCTAGTCAGGTGCACCTCACAGTTTATGAACTTCTTGGTTGACAATTTATGTGGGAAATAAAAGACGACTATCTCACCCAACAATATTTTTCAATTGATAATTTGTTGAAGATTAATAAAACCCTAAGATCTGAAGAACTCATTTTCCCTTCAAGTTTTTTCTAGAGATGTTTTGTCCAAAAATATTGTTTCCATTTTGTGATTGGTTTTCTTATCATATTTTTTGCAGTTTATTTTTGTGAATATTGCAATTCTGTTTTTTACTTAGTATTTGTAGCAAAATAATTGTTCTAAAAATTAAATACATTGGATAATTACCAATTGAATGCAATAAGCGATATTTTTATTGAATTTTCACACCAAACCCACTACAAATAACTACATACCAGACAAAAATGACCACAATGAGAGTTAAAAGAAAATTAATAGAAGAATAGACCATAAACATGATAATAGTAGATCGAATTTGCTCCAATACTAGCATAATGAGTGGAATGAGTGAGGAATGAGACTTCTAGATTAGATGTTTCCTTCGGCGGCCTAACCGTGAAGTAGGAGGAGTTGACCACAAATAGGGAATCCTCCAAAATATTACAAAGGATGAACATTGATATAAACCTATGTATCAAAATCCACTACCAAAGATTATATAATTCCAAACACAGAACATAGAAACATAAAATTATAATACTAGAATCCTTCTTCCTGATATAAATGCAACATGTTTGAAAAGGAGCATTACCATGAAACTCAGCCTGAGTGTTGATAATTATCTAGAGACCTCCCAATAAACAAGGCATAATAAATACCTAGAGTTGAGGCCCAAAGCTAAATTTCGTGGATGTATATGGAGTGACTATCAAATTAATGAGGATTAGTGACATGACAGGATTCGCGAGTAAGTTTAGTACCACAAAAAATACAAAATGAGGCTGGAAGATTGAGTGTCACATTGAGTAACCGATGGAAGAATGGAGGGAGAGCTCTAGATGAGTGATACGATGCCTATGCTCATTGCATGGGATTTACAAACCATAAGTGGGGTGTACTTCCATGTCCTTTTGGCGTGCGTCTTGGTGGGATAGTGGCAACCCGCCCTCACCATCTCTCACATTTGAAACCCCATCTAGGGTCCCAAATGCATGCCTTATTTTAGAAACTTAAAAAAAAAAAATTATTTAAGTTTCATTTTTTGAAGTGTCTTATATGTAACCATTTCCTTTAAATAATATAATTCTAATTTTCAAATTAACATGATTTAAAAAAAATGCAACTTATAATCATCTATCTATTATGTAATTTTTTTTTGGTAAATGTTGTTTCTTTTCAAGTGCCACATAGTATCTCTAAACGTTAATAACATAAGAAATTCGATTAGAATTACTTTGGAGATTATACAAACACATGATATGCAAAAAATACCTAGTATCTAATGAGAATATAGTTAAGGAAATAATTTTAATATCTATATTTCAACAAAAGGTTACAGAGTGTAAAAAAATCATATACTTTCCATCCTTACTTTTTATTTATTTTTTACTGTAGGAATCAATAATTGGGTTGGGATCATACTTGCATGGCATGAGGTTGATTCTGACTGCTACAAATATAACCTGTAGGTGCATTCCCTCATGCCAGTAGGAGGCACATGGGTTGATCCGAAAAAAACATAATTGACTATTTGCACAATTTCACCAAATATTAACTACGGTTGCTTTTAAGTGCGAAAATGTGTAAAATTTATTTTTAAGTTCCTTAATCATAAAACCTAAAATTTGGAATGAATAATGAACAAAAGAGAAAACAATAAAACATAGAAAACTTGATTAGAAAAATTCATCCCTCCTGGACGACATCTCCGGGTCCACTTCCAAGTGGTTGTCCACTGTATAAAAAATGCTCATAAAGTCTCTTTACATAAAATTCACCATTCTAGATTGTGCACACAGACATAAATGGATACTGTCAGAAGATAGGCCTCGACCTCAACTCTCCAACGCAACTTACAGATTCCAAAAATGCCCAATTTTGACCAAGTTATGCCTCAAAAGGAATTTATAGGCACAAAATAAAACAAAGTTCTTAGACTCACATTCCAACTCCTATGGAAAGGGTGCATTGGTAATACTTTTTATAAGTCCCATGGGAGGTCCTGGGGTTAAATCCGTAGACATCCTGGGGTTGGTTTGGTGATATATAGAATGGCATTACAATATATGGAAATTCATTTTAACATGGCACAACTATATTATAAATATAGTGTATTTGTTATAACAAAGGTTCGACACATGTTTTAAACATAGAAACATACAACTGGCGATAGTATAATATTACGACCCATGGTATGGTGAGAACCAGAGGTGTGAAACTTAGGATTTTAAATATATATCATTCCCGCGTCGATATGTGGAGCTACATAACTGCTGATACATAACTATTTCATTTTTCTGTGGTAACTGTGGTGCCACATAACCATTTCACTTGTTCTGCGCCAACTGTAGTGCCACATATGGATGACATAACAAAACCTTGTTCCATATTTGATAGTTTGTTTTTAACATAACTTTGAGTTTGGTGGGGCCACTGGACATGGCGGGTTCTTCCAACCCTACCCCCCCCCCCCCCCCCCCCACTTTCTATTTAATTAAACATTAAATAAAGATATGCACCATAATATTAACAAATAAATGTTGTTATGTATTGGTAAAATTTTGTATTGATGTATTGGAGGTCACGGGTTCTACCCCGACCCTTGAAGTTTGACCTTTCTTCTAAGTTGAATTTGACCTATTCATTGACTTTGATCTTCCACGTGTTCTACTAAGAAACTACCACTTGGCCTGCAAAGGCCCAATTTTTTTCCCGTTGGAGAAAAAAATCAGAGTGCATTTTCTCCCTCATACAGAGGCCATTTTGTAAACCGAATATACCACTGGAATCAACACGATGAGCTCTTTGAATTGGCATTGGTTTCATGAGAATATGAGACTATAAAAGTTTGAGCATTTCAAGGATCCTCCTGGATCATTCCTCTCCACTAAAAGCTTTTGGACCACCAAAATTTTGGTTTTAATCAAACATGAGGTGAGGGTACAACTCCCTCACCCTTCCGATCTCCATCCACCTTACTTTGCTTGGATTCATGCCTTTGAGTCCCACTCGAAGATATTAAAAATATCCACACATGGAAGTGTGGACCTTCCTATCCAAGATGGTATATTTTTTTAACTAAGTCATACATTCAGGTGAAAATTCATCTATAGTAGAAATTTGATCATTTTCCTCTGGATCCATGATCATAGGAGGTTCATACAACTCAAAATTTTAAACATTTACAATTGAATATATGTCCATGTATGGAGGAAAATTTAATCGGAATACATTGGGCCCAATATTTTCAACAATTCTAAAAGGGCCACCTGATAGATTTCAACTTTTTACCTTCACCTTTCATCCTTTCTTTTCTGATGTAGAGCCATACTTGATCACCAACCTAAAAGTGATGATCCACCTGATGCTTGTCATGACGTATTTTGTATTTGGCTTGAATTTTCTCTAATTGATCTCGCATTGCTTCATGAATCTTTTGGATTCTTTAAATGAACTTGATTGATTTCCCAACATCTCCATTTCCATCCTCCTTAGTTTCTTCACCAAACATAAATTCCATTGGTAATTTTGGAAGGTACCCAAAACATTTTTCAAAAGGAGATCTACCAGTAGAAGAATCTAAGGCCTAGTTGTAAGCATGATAGATATAATGTAAGGATTCATCCCACAACTTACAATGTTTACTGCAATATCCTCTGAGAATATGTACCACAGTTATGTTCACCACTTTTGTTTGCCATCGGTTTTTGAATGAAAAGTTGTGATATTTTTCAACTTAGCATCCACGAGTCCCCACAAAGTGGACCAAAACTCCCCCATGAAATGAGAGTCTCTATCTGAAATGATAGAAGTGGAAACCCAAAATGAACCATTACATTTTGAAAGAACAATTATGCAGTTTGTTTAGCAGTTACTTTCTTTTTACATGGAACAATAGTACACCTTTTGCTAAATCGATCAACCACAACATACAAATAATCATGCCCTTTTCTAGACATTGCAAGTCCTCCTACAAAATCCATAGATAAATTGTCCCATGGCCGAGAAGGAGCTGGAAGTGGCATATACAAGCCTAAATTCCTACTGTTTGGTTTTCTTGTTGAACACATGACACAAACTTTGATGTAGTTAGTAATTGTTTCATTCATTCAAGGTCAATAGTAATACCTTTGTACCTGTGCCACTGTCTTACCTACACCAAAATTACCTGAAACACGAGAAGAATGTGCTTCCTTGATGACATGCACTCTTTCTCCCTATGGTATTCACAACTTACCAAGATGGTACAATAACCTGTCATGAACATGATAATTCACTTCTTCCACTTGAGCACCAGGAGTTAGTGATTCATAAACATCTTTAAAATCAATATCTGCTGCATATTGTTCTATATAACTTTCATGTGCTGAAGAACTATTTTGCAGAATAACTAAAGCATTCAAAGAAGGTCTTGATAACATATCAAATACTTTATTGGTGATACCTTGCTTATATTTTATTACTAAGTGGAATTGCTGCAGAAACCCCATCCATATATTATTTCAATGTTGTTGCAACTTAGTTTGAGATTGAATGTATTGAAGTGGTTGATGGTCTGTATGAATCATTGTTTCTTTTCCCATTAAATAATGTTTCCATTTTTTAACACTTTCCACTAATGAATACAATTATTTATCATAAGTTGGATAGTTAGCAACTTATTTAGAAATGTTTAATTGTTAAAATAAATAGGCTTTTCCTTTCAGAATAATACTGTTAACTCACTTTATACCCACTAGTACTCTGGCCATTTAATGGGCTATCTTTGGTCTGAGAAAGAACAATATTGTTGAGTCGTAAAATATTTCTGATTTAAGGTGTAAATTATTTTTTTTGTGTCCTCCCCACTGAAAGGAGACTTTAGAACTTGTTAAAGCATGAAGTGGTGATGCAATAAAAGTGAAATGAGAAATAAACTTCCTCCAACACTGAACTACACCTAAGAAACTTCTAACTTCCGTCACATTATGTGGTCTTGGCCACTTAACAATCACATCAATTTTAGTTGGATCTATTTTGAGATGTCCACCTCCAACTATGTAACCAAGATAAACTAAGGAAGTTTTTCCAAATTCACACTTAGAAAGTTTGAGATGCAATTTCTCTCTTTGCAACACATCAAAAACTTGTTTAACATGCTTTACGTGTTCTTCCAAACTTGAACTGAAAATAAGAATATCATCCAAATAGACTATGACAAATCCATAATAAAGTTAGACTAAAACAGTATCACATCACTCTGTAAAGTTGTAGCATTGGTGTTAGGTCCCTATAATTTGTCAGATTTCCAAGACCAAATAGACAAGGGTAACATCAAACCAACTTTGGAGTTTTAGGACCTAGCCTTCCTGGACTCACGAGGGATCTCTCTATATTTGATAAAAGATATGACTTGATTGATTTAGGATGTTGATTTTAGGCTAGTTATAATGATAGAGTTTGTTTTTTTTGTTTTGTTTGGTTGGGTTTCTTGTTAAGTAGAACAAATAGAGTAAGATAAATTCAAACCATTGGGCTATGGGGTCTATGAAAGACTTGAAGAGTACAACAATAAATCAAGGGTGTTTCATAAGGCAAGCTAACAAAGCCAAATGGATCCTTTAGATAAAATGAGTATATGATGACAGTAAGTTATGAATTCAGTAAAACTAAAGTGCAATTAAGAATCCTTTAACTATACTTCAAACAAGGAAAGCCTTCAGGACAATAGCCTAGTAAAACTGAAGAGCAGTTAAGGATTCTTCAGCTAGAGTTCACTAAACAGACCTTAAAACAACAATCCAGTAATCCTAGAGAGAAGTTAAGAATTCTCTAATTATTACTTTCAGAGGAAAACATAGAGATAATAATGACAGACAGAGTTGAGGTGCCAAAATAACATATCTCAATATAAATTTTCTGTTCTATTATCAAAGAAGTAATGAACATAATGTAAAAAAAAGGAAAGCATTGAAAAGAGTGGAATAACATCACTATCTAACAAAGTTCATGAATCCTATGAATGTGCTGGTTCCATTGATATTCAGTCCAAGACATTTATAAGGCTCCAAAGCCAAAAACTCTCCACAACTCAAATTCTATGAGGTTTTTATCTCAACAATCAACCAACAAAATTATGAAGCATTACATGTAGTATTTATCTGCCAAATGAGGAGGTGGAACCCTAACTAGGGTTTCAAATTCCATTTATTACACATTTAATGCATCTTGACCTTAGAGACTAAGCAAGGCCCAAGGCAAAATATCCAAACCTCATTTATGGAAAAAATAACTTCTAACATAACTATTTGAGCTAATTTTGGAAAAAAATTGACTTTAAGGCTTCAAAAGATCTTTTGCAATAACTCCTAGCAAGGGCACATCGCCAAGACTGGAAAAATTTCTTGTTTTGCAGTCGAATTTTGGAGGCCTTCCTAGTGTCCAAATGAGCTCCATGATAGCTCATTGGAAAGCCTGTCCTGTCTAGTTTCCAGATCTGCCTTCAGTTTCTAGAATGGTGCCCATTTACCTTGTCAAAAACAATTTCTCCCAAGACTGCTAAACGCGCAGCGCCAGTGCTGAAAGAGGGCCGAAAGGTGATTTTTTGGTGGCTTTGGGCCCTTTTGAGGGACCAGTTTTGATCCAAATAGTCTGAAATTTTTTGAGGATGATGTCCTTGGCATGAGGAACATGAATATGCTGATTTTTTTTCATTGGAGTGCCCCCAAAAAGAGAGCAACGCCAGTGGCGTTGCGCGTTTGGCCCAATTTTCTGCAAGCCAAACTGTCAAAATTTCAAAATTTGCAAAAAGATGCCAAAAATGGATTTTGCTCTGCTGATCATGGTTGGGAGGTTTGGAGGGACACATCAGCAAGAATGTTGAGCTTTTATTCCTCTTTTTCCTCATTTAGAGCTTGAATCTTTGCAAGGGCTCGTTTGAGCTTGGCCCTTGCAAATTGTTTCTCATGGCATAATATCTTGCCATATTCTTCTACATGTCAAAGTCTCTTTTTTTCTTCTCAAGTTGACCCTCTAGGTGCAAGTTTTCCCTCTCTAGCCAAGACTCCCTATCTCCATCAATTTCTATGGCAAGCAACTCACTCAAAGTGAGCTGCTCTGCCAACTCTGCCTCTTTCTCTCTTTCCCGGGCTAAAGCCTTCTTTAGCACAATTGTCCTTGGCGTCTTCCTAGGAAGTTTTTCTTCCTCACCCTCACTATCATCAAAAGTTCCCAAGGTCTCATCTTGCAATGCCTTGGCCTTTTTGGCCTCTTTCCGAGGTCTGATTTCCTTGACCTCACTGATGGCCTTCTTTGTCTCTAACTGTTGATTCTCTAACTCAAAATAGCTAATCACATTCTTTGCCCTACCAATATTAGCTTGAAGCTCACTAATCTTGGCATCCTTGTTTTTTAGCAGCACATTGGTAATCCTCTCCTCATCCTCATCCTCAAGGTCAATTAGTTGAAACTCTTACTCAGTTTCATGTTTATCATCCTCTTCAACCATGACATGCTCTGCAACCTTTTCCTTGCCTTTATCAATCTGTTTTGCTGATATAGAAGGCTTGGCTCCTTGCATCTCAAGTGCAGCAAACACATGCCTGTAACCCCTCTGGTATGTCAAAGGAAATGGCTCATTTTAGTACCATATGTCTCAATGTTCTCATCACTACTTGATGCTTTGTCATCATGATATGAGGGTGAAGGGTTGTGGGAAGGTGATGTGGAAGGGTTATCACGAGGTGAGGGAATGTGAGTAAGTGGAGATGTATGAAAAAGGAAGTAATGGAGAAGTAGGAATGGGAGGATGAGATGAGGAAGGGATATATTGCTGATGATGGCCATGTGGAGTAGTGAAAATCTCATGGGCAATGAAGGTATCCCATGGGATGTTCTTCTGCTAGAGCTGGTGCATAACCACCATCTTGATAAGGGCATGATGAAACAGGCTCTGCATTTTCTGATTGTAGTCTCTCTTTTGCACTATGTAGGCCATTTTGTCAATGCTTCAGAAAAGGTAATATGGTATATGCAACATTCTTACTCTGGTGAAATGCATAAGAAGAAAAATGTGGTAGGAGTATATGTGGGAAAACCTTCCCTCACATGTGAAACAATTCATGATTATCCTCATCATGGATGCATATCTATCAAGTAGATGAGAAAAATGAAAGATGGACTTGTGGTGGTCTTTATACCTAGGTTTAAGATATGGTTCAAAATAACTCATGTCTAGGTTAGCTTGCTTGAACCACTTTTCTCCCACACTTGGTATTCCTGTAGCATCTGCAATGGAATTTGTAGACATCTCAAAGGTGACCCCGACAAGATTAACTTGTTTTTCATGCAAATTGATAATGAATAGTCTTGTTAGTTTAGGGTGGTTTTGTGCTTGCTGCACCTTCTTACAAAATTCAAAGCAGCCTACATGTTTGAAGCAAGAAACAGTAAGAGGAGATGCCATGAGTTCCCTTGTATTGAGGGGTTCAAATATGTTTATCTTCCCTCCCTTGTGATCATGCCTCCTTGGAATTTGGGACTCACTCTGACTGTCTTCACCCTCAGACATTGTAAACTCTGTTTTGGAAACCCTAGGGCTGATGTGAAATGAGATGAAGGGAGGGTAATGAAATGGTAGCTTGAATCAAATGAAGGGAATGAGTGAGTGGGTATAAGTGTAGGAGATGAGTGAGGAGTCAAACTAACTCAATTCCAACCCCCAAGCAATGTAATGAATCCTGTTTGTAACTGATTTTCTTCAAGGAGGATGGAGTAATGGATGAAACAATGATTTCAAGCTTAAAACTTAGGGTTTGATTAGGGTTTCATTCCATTCAATTAAGAATCATCAAATAGATTTAAAAATATGGCTCATGGAATGCACTTACCTCTTATCAATGCCTTAGAAGTCTTTGGCAAAGACTTGAAGGTGATTTGAAGTGATTTGAGTGATTGGAGGGCTTAGAAACCCTCTCTATCCAAGCGCAGAGCACTAGTTTTGAGCGCACAACGCCAAGGGTTTTTAGCACAGGGTCTGTTCGGGCAAGAGTGCAACGCTCCAATTGCGTAGCGCCATCTCCCAGGCGTGCAACGCCTTCAAAATTTGCATGGAGGAAAAATGGAAAACGCGCAACACCAAGACAATTTGCCCAAATTCACTTAGAAAACTCACAAATTCTTCTCTCCTTTAAACTTATAATGCTTTGCAAGGCAAAAATGATTCATATGAAATGTAAAATGAGCTTTTATAGATAAAAGGAATTTGATTTAATTATGAAAACCCACTTTCTAATGTTTGAAACCCTTTTTCCCTTTTTCACTGATGTTCTTTTACACTTTTGCCTTGCAGGTTGATGAAGTCATGAAGTTGAATTTTCTTTTGGTCTTTGAGGCATGGCAAGTAGCGTCTTCAAAATATTTTGTAATTTCCACCATAAGGTTCAACTTAACTCTTCCACCTTCTCTGGCCACCTTTCAAAACCCTAGGTGTATACTGTATTTACAACAATAATCAGTGTTGTCTTCTAAGTTCTCTATAGCCCTTTCAAGTTCATTCATTTCTGTCCAGTTCACCTTACCTTCTTCCATATTCCATCAATATTTATTGATAAAATTTCTTCATTTTTGGCCTTGTGTGCTTCCTCCATGTCATTTTCTGCAAGTAATCACTACTTTGGTACTCAAATGGACTAACAAGTGTATAAACCCTAGTCATCTACAAGACCAAGTTTTTCCTCTTTCCCTTGCTGTAAGTTGTTTTCATTCAGGAGTAAATAGTCTACCTCATAAGTACTTTATGCTGATAAATCTTTCAACGCTCCTGCAGAAGTGCTAAATTTTTTACATTTTTCTCACTTGCAGACTCTGAAATGAGAAGATAATCCTCTTTGGAAACTTTTAGGTCCTTTTTGAATAACCATGTCTTGACATTCTATTACATTTGAACCAGATTCTAGCAAAGGAAAAGAAGTGCCTGAAACATCCAAGGATGACCTTAACAATGTAAACCCTAATGACTCAGTGGGAGGGTCCTTGGACCTGATTTTGACTGAAATTTGGCTTGGATATTTTCAAGTGAAAACAGAGTATTGTTATAGGTTATTATGCCCAAAAGGACATGGAAATGAGTTAACAATAGGAAACCCTGCAGAGGGATGGTGGCTTATCGGTTGGGGTAACAAGGCAATGAAGTCTCAGGTAGGAGAGAAAGAGCGTAAAATTAGAAGAATATGCCCATAATGAGTCTCTTAAGAACAATTGTGTGACTTTGGGATGGAAAACTAAGGAATAGTGAAAATAGGTTTATAAGGATAATGAAGGAAGTGAGACTTCTGAAACTCAAGATATTCAAGGAATATTGTTTTCATAAATCTATAAACATCCTATGGTCATCTAAAGATAGTGAAAAATACTGATGACTAACAATAGCTCCACTTGGGGAGGGAAAATCCTTTAGGAGGTGTCAAGAACCTCAGATCTCTAATTTTGCAGATGAGGTGCCTCACATGCTTGCTGATTTCCTTCATTTTGAAATGTTGATCTTGTTGTTGTTCCTTGAAATTGTGATCTTAAACTCTTAAAAACATGATTGCGTCAATATCAACTCTACCTACCCATCATACTTTTCCTAAAATTTTCTCTTCATTTGGGTGCATTTGGATTGGAAAACCTTGAATATCATATTTTATTTTGAAAGCACAAACTATCTACTTCTACCCTTATATCATCCAAAAGATCAGATTAGACTGATGATCCTTTTTATTCTCTACCTAATCTACTTATCTGTCAAGGTTAAATAGTTTGACAAATTTTCATTCTCTAATCTATCAACATGAAATTGAAAACATGACCAAATCAAGGTTGAGCAGTTTGATTTGTCATTAGTTGTGGCATCTTGGATAAGATGCACACAGATTTTATTTTTGTACAAGTAAAACTAGGAACTTGAGGGCCATAATTTGGAACTTGTCACTCATCCCTCTCTTTTCTTTTTGGTTCAAATTTTAGCTTTGAGAACCAGTATCTTTTCCTAACCTAATCTACTGATAAGCCAAGTTTAAACTATTTATAAAACCTTCATTTTCTAACTTATTAGCAGAAATTTAAAACATGTTCAATCATGGTTAGGCCGTATGACTGAACAAGACTTTCCTTTCTCAAAAGTAGTGGCATTTGGAGTTGCACACTTTCAGAAACATTCTTTTTTGGTATGGGGCTTTACCTCTTATTTTTCTCTGCCCTCTTTTCTTCTTTTCTTTGTTTTTGTGTTTCATTTTTTTGGTCTTTTATTCCAGCAATGTTATGTACAATGAAAAAAGATTTAAACTAAGTACTTTAACAAAAATAGTGCTTGAGCATCCTGCCATTAACAATACCTCCAAATAACTCTATTCCATCCATTTATTGTAGAAAGAATGAATTGTTACCACTAAATGAATGGATGATGTATGGGCATTTCCACATATTTTCAAATTTTCCATGCTTGCTCTCTTTGTCCTCTCTTCTTGAATCCCACTTCAGCACTTTGTCTCCAATCTGGAAATCATTTTCTTTGGTCCTCTTATCAAAGATTTTCTTGATATTCTCTTGTATTGCTTGTGTTCTATTGTATACTTCTGTAGAAATTTGAATAATAGATCACTTATTCACCGAGATTATCCTGATTACACACTATTTGAGCTTCATGCATAATACATAACCTCTTCTACCATTGATCATCAATTTGCGGAATTTGAAGCAGTCGCATGCGCACATTAAAAAATTAATCAAGCACACATATCAACACAGTATGTAATGGGGAAAGCTTACAGCTGAAAACCCCCAACTATTTGTATATTATAATGATAGAGAACATGTAACAATACATAGCACAAACTCCTCACAAGCTCTCAGCACTATTTCCAATTGTTACACACTAACTAGCTCAGATATGAACAAGTCACAAGTTCAAATCTCCTCCACCGTTTGCCCGCCTCTACTGACACCCAAGAGAGAATGAATTGGATCCAATTTCGACCCAATGGATTATACCGGGCAATCCTCACGGCACCAATCAATGTGTGTGAAAATATCATGCACATCTATAGTCACAACTGATAGTAGACTCACCCTTTCACCCACCTCTAACACTGGTCTCCACCGAACTATCCATGCATTGTAGTTAACTGATGTATTCTTTAGATGATTTATGAGTTAATAATTAGTGAATTAATTAATAATTAATTCACACCACTCATCACTAGTGTATTTATCAGTTAGACTAAATACAACTAGTTCAACTAAGTTAAACCGAACACAACTCCACCAAACTCTGCCACATGAGTTCTAACCGAAGTCAACCATGCAATAGCTCAACCAAACCCTAGGAAAAGCGTATTTCCTTCTGTTAGCTGCATGTGCCACATCCAAGCATCAAACTGAAGTGCTCTAAGAGGATAAGATAATGTTTATAGTTTAAATATTATTAAGGGTTAATAATATTTGACTGTTCTATTTTTAGACTGGCAGTCTAAAAATAGACTTCGCCCAATGTCTAAAAATAGAGGTCCATCTATTTTTACCAACTTGACCAATCATCCATAAATAGCATCCCGCAACTCATAAACCATGATCCATATGTCTAAAAATAGACATAGTCTAAAAATAGACTTTGCGACAAAAATCACTTGTGTGGCCCCCACCTAGTTTAGGTGATCACTTTCCAACTAGGATCAGGAATGATGTTTTAGGATGCCTCCTTCACTGTTTCTTGTTGCAATCTTCAACAAATTCTTCCCTTGATTTCTGCAAATGAATGGTTTGGTTTAGCCTCTTTTGTATATCATTCTCCTTCGACTGTACCTCTTGGAGGAGCTTCATCACTGGGATTCCCAAGGATGTTGGAAAAATTGCATCCATGCCATACACTAGTTGATAGGGAGACATATTAATTGATTTCTTGCTTGTTAATGTGTCTACCCATAGTGCATTCACCAATTTGTTGTGCCATGAATTTTTTTCTCTTCCAACAATTTCTTGATGATATTTACCAAAATTTTGTTAGAGGACTCATCCAACCCATTACCTTGAGTTTAATAAGTTGTAGAATGCCCTAATGTAATGTGATACTTGTGGCAAAAGTCTACCATTGTCTTGGATTTAAATGCAACAGCATTATCAGTGATGATTTTTCTTGGACAACCAAATCTGGACATAATATTGGTTTCAAGGAAATTGATTATTACCAAGTCAGTGGAAGTCCTTGAAGGGATGTATTCTATCCATTTGGTGAAGTAGTCATTTGTAGTGAGGATCCATTTGTGTTGGGAAGAGGAGGCAGGGTGGATTTCTCCAATGAAATCTAAATCCCACTGTTGAAAAGGAGCTTCAACGATGATTGGTTGTAAAGGAAAAGGAAGTAGTTTTCTCTTTCCCTCAAAGATTTGGCATTTATGGCAAGTCACTACTAGCTTGTGGATATCAAGGAAAAGAGTGGGCCAATAGAAACCATCTCTAAGGATTTTGTTGGCAGTGGTTTTCCAATAGAGATGACCTCCACATTATCCTTCATGAAACTCATACATGATTCTATTTGCATATTCTTCAAGTAAAAATTTAAGCAAGATACCAACAAAATTTTTCCAATATAAAACTTTGTCTAGAATGCAAAAATTTACAGTTTTTTTGTTTCAAGAATTCAACCTTTTTTTTTTGACAAACCAAGAGGAGCATTTAGATTAAAAAGCACATATAATATATCCACATACCAGAGTGAGTTCAGAAATGCTTCTTCAATAGGTGGAGTCACCAACTCCTCTTGTTCATCTGAGGAATGTATCATGTTTATTCCAATGCTTGAAAGTTTTCTTCAGCCATCAGCTTGGCCAGTCCTTTCCCTTTGATTAGCTTGGTGGGCTTGATTTCTAGATCATACTCTAAGATGATAGCAATCCACTTACCTCTTTTACCATCAGGATCTTGAGTTAGTATGTCCTTAACAACTACATGAGGAACAAAAGCAATGACATGTGAACGCAAGATGTAAACTCTGAAATATTTTAAGGCTTTGATTAAGGAAAAATATTTTTTTTTCCATAATTTTATATTTCAGAGGTGCATCTCTTAGTGCCTTGCTGAAGAAATCTATGGGATGTTCTTGTCCCATTATGTTCTTTTGTAACAACACTGCAGCAATTGTGTGTTATGATGCAAATGAGAAGATGAAGAAGTCCTAGGTAAAGTCAGGGCTGATTAGTACTAGTGTTTGGGTAAGTTAATGTTTTACTAGTTCAAAGGATTGCTTTGCTTCTATGATCCATTTGACTCCTATTTCTCTTTTAAGCATGTTTGTAATGTTTCTTAAGAGTTCTGCAAGGTTTGGTATGAACCTTCTTAACAAGTTGATCTTTTCAATGAAAGATTGCAACTCTTTGATGTTTCTAGGGTGACTAATATGTAATATCCCCTCAACCCTCTTTGGGTCTATCTTGATTCCCTCTTCAAATATGATGTGGCCTAAAATTTTCCCTTCTTGAAGGCCAAACTGATTTTTCTTGGGATTCAAAGATAAACCATACTTTCTACACTTTTCAAAAACCTTTCTTAAGTGAGTTAGGTGTTATTCATCGGTTTTTTAGTAAACAATGATGTCATCAAGGTATATTACTATGAAGTAACCTATTTCTTCGGAAAAAGAAATGTCCATGGCTCTTTGAAAAGTGGCCCCGACATTCATTAACCTAAAAGTAATTTTGACATACATGAAGGTGGCCCAGGGTGTAGTGAAGGTTGTTTTGTGTTGATCATCTGGATGTATTAGCACCTGATTATACCCTGAAAAACCATCAAGCAAAGATATTATTTTGGAGCCTACCACCCTTTGTAGTATATGATCCATCCTAGGTAAAGGGTAGTTGTCTTTCAGGGAGGCCTTGTTTAAATTTCTGAAATCTATACATAGCCTAATTTCCCCTATTTTCTTCCTTACGGATACAAGGTTTGAGACCCATTCTAAGCACTTGAGTGGGACTATTATTCGAGCATCATACATATTTTTTATTTCTTTCTCAACTAGAGGCATTAGGACAGGTTTTATCCTACACAATTTCTGCTTGAATGGTTTCTAGTTTTCCTTGAGAGGAATCTTATGCTGGATGATGTTTGTATTATAGGACTTCAAGTGCTCATAGTCCCATGCAAACACAACCTTGAATTCTTTGAATAGCTCAATGTATTTCTGTTTTATAAGAGCTGGCAGTGTTTTGGACAATTTGATCATTTTAGGTTCTTCCTCACTACCTGTATTGTGTTCCTCTACGTATATTTCAGTGGATTCCATTTTAGGCTTCCTATTCCATTTTAGGCTTCTTAGCAACATCATTGAAATCAAACAATTCTTCTAAGGGTGCAAGTCCTCTTGGCAATAAGTTGTCTTTGCATTGCAATACCTCAAGGTACCTTTTTTGTAAATCTTCACTCAATTCTGCCTCATGAGGGTGTTCTAGTAGATTTATATCAGCAGCATAAGGTGGCTCTGTTTTGTGTGTTTGTTCATTACCAGAGCAATCCTCTTTATGATCTGAGTCTGATTTTGGAATTTCAGACTTAGTTTTGGGCAGCAAGAATTTTTCAATCTGTTTGTCACTTTCAAACACTTGCCAATAATCTATGTTATGAGGGACTCCTGGTCTGTATTTGACCTTTACTGTGTATTTTTCATTGACATGAGGGATTTTACAGGTGTTGGCAACAAAGGCTAGTTCATTTGCAAGGCTGCTTTGAGTTCTTAGGACAAAGTTAAGTTCATATTTTTCAAATGTTTTCAGGAAGTCTAAGGCAAAATTTCTATATTCTCTTAGCCTAGGATTTCTGGCTAAATATTCTCCTTTTATTTTCTTAATAATTAACTCGTAATCTCCTTGAACAGAAATCCTCTTAGCTCCTATACTTTTCAGCATTTGTAACCCTAAGAGAAGAGCTTCATACTCTGCAATATTATTTGTACATGGAAAATCAAGCTTGTAAGAGTGACCTTCATTAGTGTTGTGTATCCAAACACCTTCTCCTGAACCAGCTTTGCCACAAGAGCCATCAAAGCTCATGTTCCAAAGTGTTTCAAGTTCAGATTCGCCATTATGTTGTTCTTCATGGCTGTCAAGGTTTTAGTTGTTATGTTCTTCATTTTCTATTTGGTTTGACTGTTCTGATAGGTCTTGATCTTCCTCTTTTTCCTCTACTTGTTCATTAATGTCCTCTTCATTGTAAAAAATAAATGAATCAAGTTCTGAATGGATAGAATAGAGAGGGGTGTTGTTTGGCCTATCTTGGCTTCTTACCATGTATTTCATGTGAGATTCTCTGTATAGTCTTCTTGTTTGGTTAAAGACTGGAATGGTAGCATATGTCACGTCCATTTGGAGGTTTCCTTGGAGTTTGGCTCCCCGTATATAGATAAAAGCATGCCATATTTTGGGGGTATGTCAGCCACTACAATATCCATGACTAGCCTCTTGGCTAGTATTTGTGCCAGATTGACACACATATCTTTGATCAGGCCTAGACATTCAACTCTACTTGAATCAAAAGAGTACAAGTCTTTGTATGGTCTGGTTATTTCGAGGCCTGATCTCTCCATCACTACCTTTGGGATGACGTTATGTGAAGCACCAGAATATAGCATGGCATTGTGTAGGATTTTTTCATGAATCTTCAAACTAAGATAGAATGGACGCACAACTCCCTCTTGAAATTTTCCCTCTACTTCTGATCCAAACAACAATTTTGGTTTGTCATCAGTCAGATTTAGAGTATCAATGTCATTTCATATGTTTAAAGCCTTCAAAACTTGAGATCTATATACATCTTGAGTCACTAATTTAGTAAGGGGTATGGCTACTTTTATCTTGGCAATTTCACCTTCAATATTGAATGGTGTTTGTAATATTATTAGAGTTGGATCAGTTTTATCATACATGGTATTTTCAGCAACTTTAGCTTGCTGATTTTGATTTGGAATCTTAGTTAAAATACTTTTTTGAGGGCCACTAGCTGATGTACTAGGGCAACTTTGGTCACCATTATGTTGCCTCATTTTTTTTTTCTTTGATCAGAATTCTTAGCCATGGTGTTTGTGTTTTCTATTGTCTTTCTAGGACTGTTTTCAGGGGTCTTCCTAGCAGAATTTTTTGGGTTGTTCCTTTTGGAGGCATCTTGGGCTTTCTTACTTCTGAGGTCATACTGCCTATGAACCTCCATGATAGTGTTTTCAAGCCCTACTTTGTATTCTTCAGAATCCTCATATGTTCTTTCAGTTTGGTTTGAGTAAAATAGACCTTATTATTCTTCTGTGAGAAAACCATCATCCTCCTTATTGGATTCTATTAGATTGACATGATTTTCTTCTGGCTCCTCAATCTCTCTCTCCTCTTCATCTACATAGTTTTCTTGGAAAGTAGGTCTAATTTGCTGGTCATTTTCTATTTTTTTTATTTGAGGAGGATCTCTTTTGAAGTGTTGATTTATGTTTCTTTTTTGAAGGTTTGTTTGATTTTCCCTAGGAGGTGCTCTTTCATTCAAGTTAATTCTTTCCATCATCATTTCCATTTTCCTAACTAGGCTGTCAATTTTAGCATAAGATGTGGAGGTCATAGTTTCCTCTGTGTATGTAACCTTCTTCTCTGCTCTCATTCTAGCCCTTTTAGAAATTAGGTTGGCTTCTACACTTACTGCTCCCCTTTGCATGTCTTCTAAGGTAAGGGGATCTCTTTCTCTTAATTGTAAGCCATGTTTAGATCAAATCCATCTGGAAATTTTACTAAGGCTAGGCCTTGTGGGGGTTTCATGTGGGGAGGGAGTGCATTGTATGCACTATTGAACCTAGTGCAATACTCTTGGATGCTCTATCAAACATTTCTTTTAAGGTTATCATATTCTGATAGGATTTGAAGAGGATTTTTCTTGGTCTCCCACTTGTTTATGAATTTTTGATAAAGGGAAGGGAGATTATGAATGCTATTAGGGGTTAAGTTCTTGCACCATTTCTTTGCTTCTCCCCCTAAAATTTGGGCAAAAATTGTCATCTGTATGGTTTCATCTTCTATATCTTGGTAATAAAAAGCATCATTCATCTTGTCTACATGCTGTTGGGAAATTGTAGAATCAGTTCCATTAAAGTGAGGGATTTTAGATCGATAGTCCTATGGCATAGACAGTAAAGGTTGTGGTAGTACCAAGGGGGCATACCATGTTACCATGATAGGAGGTAATGGAACCTGGGAAGGATTTATAAGAGGAGGGTTTATGAGTGGAGGTGGAGGATGAAATGGAGTGGTTTGCACAGTGGATATATGAGTGGGGGTAGCAGATGTACTTGGACCAGCTAGCTGATATTGATTATATTTGGAACGAAAGGAGTCAAAGTGTTGGAGAAGCAAAAAATGAGGAGGAGTGGAAGGAGAGGCTTCTCTACTAGTACTATGCTAATATCTTGTAGGCTCAAGGTCTATCTGGTCTATCCAACTTTGAGACTTAGCTCTGAATAGGTTTCTTCTATGGTGTAAGTCAAATTGGGTATCTTGCAAGGATGAAAGGTTTTCAGGGAAAGAGCTTGCTTTCTGAATTGGTCTGATAGTAGTTGAATCTTCAATCCTAGAAGTTTTTCTTAAGATTCTTTCTGGCTCATCAACTATATCAGGCTGGTTTGGGTTAGGGTGAGATCTGGTGTTGATTCTTTGTGAAGCCATATTTCAGACCCACATCACAGAGAGGCTAAAAGTCTATAAGAGTTTTGAAAATAGAACCAATTTGTAAGAATACTGAATTCACACAGTATGTGACTAGGTTTCCTTCTATCAAGATTGATTAATACGTTCCCAGAGGATTCTATGAGAAACGGTGTAGTCACCAGGTCTACTGGAAACTAGAAGAGTCACCAGGTGGATGATGCTAACTATTTTGAGGATTTATTTGTTGTCCACCATCAACAATTGGATACCAATCTTGAAATATTTTTAGGTTTTTTGAGTTCTTTATGTACCATAAATATTTTCAATAAGTGGTCCCACCGTGATCGCCATTATGTTACGTCCTTGTAATTTGTTAGATAGGCAAGACCAAATACACAAGGGTAACATCAAACCAACTTTGGAGTGCTAGGACCTAGCCTTCCTGGACTCAGAGAGGGCTCTCTCTATATTTGATAAAATATATGACTTGATTCATTCAGGATGCTGATTGTAGGCTAGTAATAATGATAGGGTTTGTTTGTTTTGTTTTGTTTGGTTGGGTTGCTTGTTAAGTAGAACAGATAGAGTAAGAGAAATTCAAACCATTGGGCTATGGGGTCTGTGAAAGGTTTGAAGAGTACAAAAATAAATCAAGGGTGTTTCATAGGGAAAGCTAACAAAGCCAAATAGATCATTTAAATAAAATGAGTATATGATGACAGTAAGTTATGAATTCAGTAAAACTAAAGGGCAATTAAGAATCCTTTAACTATACTTCAAACAAGGAAAGCCTTCAGGACAATAGCTTAGTATAACTGAAGAGAAGTTAAGAATTCTTCAGCTAGACTTCAATATATAGACCTAAAAACAAAAATCCACTAATCCTAGAGAGCAGTTAAGAATTCTCTAATTATTACTTTCAGAGGAAAACATAGAGATAATAATGACAGACAAAGTTGAGGTGCCAAAACAACATATCTCAATCTAAAAATTTTGTTCTATTATCAGAGAAGTAATGAACATAATGTAAAACAAAGGAAAACATTGACAAGACTATAATAACATCACCATATAATAGAGTTTCTTGAATCCTATGAATGTGTTGGTTCCATTGATATTCAGTCCAAGACATTTACAAGGCTCCAAAGCCAAGAACTCTCCACAACTCAAAGTCTATGAGGTTTTTATCTCAAAAATCAACCAACAACCAACTAAGGCATTACATGCAGTATTTATCTGAAAAATGAGGAGGTGGAACCCTAGCTAGTGTTTTATAAGTCATTTATTACATAGTTAAGTCACTTTGACCTTTGAGACCATGCAAGGCCCAAGGAAAAATATCTAAAACACATTTATGGCAAAAATAACTTCTAGCATAACTATTTGAGATAATTTTGGAAAAAATTTGACTTTAAGGCTTCAAAATATCTTTTGCAATAAATCCTATCAAGGGCGCAGCTCCAAGGTACAGGGGCGCAGCACCAAGGCAAACTCGTAATGCCAAGATTGGAAAAATTGCATGTTTTGCAGCTGACTTTTGGAGGCCTTTCTGGTGTCCAAATGAGCTCCATGATAGCTCATTAGAAAGCTCGTCCTTTCTAGTTTCTAGATATTCCTTCAGTTTTCAAAATGGGTCCCATTTTCTTAGTCAAAAATCACTTCTCCCAAGACTTCTAAACACACAACGTCAATGCTGAAAAGAGGGCAGAAAGGTGATTTTTTCGTAGTTTTTAGCCCTTTTTAGGGACCATTTTTGCTCCAAATGGTTTGAAATTTTCTAAGGATGATTTTCTTGGCATGAGGAACATGAATATGTTGACCTTTTCCCATTTGAGTGCCCCAAAAAAGAGCGCAACTCCAGTGGCACTGCGCAGTTGGCCCAATTTTCTGCAAGCCAAACTATCAAAATTTCAAAATTTTCAAAAATATGCCAAAAATGGAATTTGTTTTGCTGATCATGGCTGGGAGGCTTGGAGGGACATATCAACAAGTATATTGAGCTTTTATTTCTCATTTGCCTCATTTTGTGCTTGAATATTTGCAAGGGCTCTTTTGAGCTTGGCCCTTGCAATCTTGTTTCTCATGGCATAATGTCTTGCCATCTTCTTCTGCATGTTAGTGTCTCTCTTTGCATTCTATAGCTAACCCTCTAGGTGAAATTTTTCCCTCTCTAGCGAAGACTCCCTATCTCCATCAATTTCTATGGCAAGCAGCTCACTTGGAGTGAGTTGCTCTGCCAACTCTGCTTCTTTCTCTCTTACCTGGGCTAAAGCCTTATTCAACCCAATTTTCCTTGGTATCTTCCTAGGAATTTGTTCTTCCTCATCCTCACTATCATCAAAATTTCCTAAGGTCTCATCTAGTAATTCCTTGGCCTTTCTAGCCTCTTTTTGAGCTCTAATTGCTCTAACCTCACGGATGGCCTTCTTTGCCTCTAACTACTTCTTTTCTAATTCAAAATAGTTAATTACATTCTTTGTCCTACCAAGATTAGCTTGAAGTTCACTAATCTTGGCATCCTTGCTTTTGAGCAACATATTGGAAATCCTCGCCTCATCATCATACTCTAGGTCAATCAGTTGAAACTCTTGCTTAGTTTCATGCTTGTCTTCCTCCCCAACAATGACCTGCTCTGTGACCTTTTCCTTACCTTTATCAATCTGTTTTGCTGATGTATAAGGCATGGCCCCTTACATATCAAGCGCAGAAAACACATTCCTGTAGCCCCTCAGGTATGTCAAAGGAAATGGCTCAATGTCACTCATTTTAGTGCCATCTGTCTTAATGTTCTCATCAATGTTTGATGTTGTGTCATCATGATATGAGGTTGAAGGGTTGTGGAAAGGTGATGTGGAAGGTTCATCATGAGGTGAAGGAATGTGAGTGGATGGTGATGCATGAATAGTGGGATGTGATGGAGAATTAGGAATGGGAGGATGAGATGACTCAGGGATATCTTGTTGATGATGGCCACGTGGAGTAGTGAAAACCTCACTGGCAATAAAGGTCTCCCATGGAATGTTTTTCTTCTGTAGTTGGTGCATAACCACCATCTTGATAAGTAAGTGTTGAAATAGGCTCTACATTTGCTGATTATAATCTCTCTTTTTCACAATGTAGGTCATTTTGTCAATGCTTCAGTAAAGATAATATGGTATATGCAACCTCCTAAATCTGGTGTAATGCATGAGAAGACGGTTGTGGTAAGAGTAGAGGTGGGAAAACCTTCCCTCACATGTGAAATACTTCATGATTATCCTCATCATGCCATGCATATCTATTAAGCAGATGAGAAAAGTGAAAGATGGACTTGTGGTGATCTTTATACCTAGGTTTAAGATATGGTTCAAAACAACTCATTTCTAGGTTAGCTTGCTTGAACCACTTTTCTCTCACACTTGGTATTCATGTAGCATCTGGAATGGCATTTTTAGACATCTCAAAGGTGACATCATGAAAATTAATGATAAATAGTCTTGTTAGCTCAGGGTGGTTTTGTACTTGCTACACCTTCTCACAAAATTCAAAGCAGCCTACATGTTTGAAGCAGGAAATAGTAAGGGGAGATGCCATGAGTTCCCTTGTATTGAGGGGTTCAAATATGTTTATCTTCCCTCCCTTTTGATCATGCCTCCTTGGCATTTATGCCTCCACACCACTATCTTCACCTTCAGACATTATAAAATCTGTATTGGAAACCCTAGGGATGATGTCAAATGAGATGAAGGGAGGGTATGAAATGAAAGTTTTGCAAATGAAGGGAATGAGTGAGAATGGAGGGAATGGATGTTGTGACAATCAAGATGAATGACATCCCTTAAGAAATGTAATGACCCCTGCTTATGACTAATTTTCTTCAAAGAGGATGAAGTAGGGATGAGACATTAATTTCAAGCTAAAACTTAGGGTTTGCTTAGAGTTTCATTCCATTCAATTAAGAATCATCAAATAGCTTTAAAAATATGGCTAATGTTTTGTACTTACCGCTTTAATATTTCTTAGATGACTGTGGCAAGAGTTTGAAGGCGATTTGGAGTGATTTTAATGTTTAGAAGAGTGAGAAACCCTCTCTTTCCAAGTGCGCAATGCCAATCCTGAGGGTGCAATGCCAGTTCTGAGCTCGCAGCACCTTGTAAAATGAGCATAGGGTTCTGTTCGGGCAAGAGCGCAACACCACTCCCAGCATGTAGTGCCACCTCCCAGGCACGCAGCACCTTCAAAAAATGTATGGGGGGGCACTATCAAGCACGTAGCGCCAACTCCCAGGTGCATAGCACTAAGCCAAGCGCGCAATGCTAGCACAATTTGCCCAAATTTGCTCAAAAAACTCACAAATTCTTCTCTCCTTGAAAATTCTAATGCTTTGCAAGGAAAAAATGATTCATATAAAATGTAAAATGGGCTTTTATAGACTTGTAGATTTAATTTAACTTTGAAAACCCATTTTCTTATGTCTGAAACCTATTTTCCTTTTCTCACTGATATTTGTTTTTTACACTTTTTGCTTATAGGTTTCTGGAGTCATGGAATTTGCTTTTCTTTTGATCATTGAGACTTGAAATGTTATTTTGAAAAATTTGGGATGATTACATAGTAGCATCATAAAATATTCTGTAGTTTTCATTATCAAACTCAACTCATATTTTCCACCTTCTCTGGCCACCTTTCAAAACCCTAGGTGTCTGTAGTTCTTCACAACAATCATCAATGTTGTCTTCTAAGTTCTCTATAGCCCTTTCAAGTTCATTCATTTATGTCTAGTTCACCTCACCTTTTTCCATATTCCATCAATATTTTCTGATAAACTTTCTTCATTCTTGGCCTTGTGTGCTTCCTTCATGTCATTTTCTGCAAGTGATCACTATTTGGCACTCAAACGGACTAACAAGTGTATAAACCCTAGTCATATTCAAGACTAAGTGTTTCCTTTTTCCCTTGCTGTAATTTGTTTTCATTCAAGAGTATACATTCTACATCATTAGTACCTTCTGCTGATAAATATCTCAACACTCATGCAGAAGTGTTGAACTATTTCCATTTTTCTCACTTGCAGGTTCTGAACTGAGAATATAATCCTCTTTGGAAACTTTTAGGTCCTTCTTGAATAACCATGTCTTGAAATTCTATTACATCTTAGCCAGATTCTAGCAAAGGAAAATAAGTGCCTGAAACATCCAAGGATGACCTTAAAACAATGTAAAAACCCTAATTACTTAGCGAGAGTATCCTTTGACTTGATTTTGAACGAAATTTGACTTTGAGATTTTCAAGCAGAAATAGAGTATTGTTATAAGTTATAGTGCCCAAAAGGACATGGGGATGAATTAGCAACAAGAAACCCTAGAGGGATGGTGGGGTTTATTGACAGGGGGAAATAGGGTAATGAAGTCTCAGGTAGGAGAGAAAGATGAAAATGAGAATAATAGGCCCATAATGAGTCTCTTAAGAACAACCAGGTGACTTTGGGATGGAAAACTAAGGAATAGTGAAAATAGGTTTATAAGGATAATGAAGGCAATGATATTTCTGAAACTCAAGATATTCAAGGAATATTGTTTTCAGAAATCTATAAACATCCTATAGTCATCTAAAGATAGTGAAAAATACTGATGACTAACACATTGCATAACCCAAACGGCATAACCAACCATTCAAAAAGCTCCTGTCTAGTCTTAAATGCATTTTTCCATATATCATTCTCTACAATACGAATATGATGTTAACCACTTCTTAATTCCAGTTTCTTAAAGTAGACGACATTATTTAACTGATCAAGCAAATCATCAATTCTAGGAAGAGGATACTTGTTCTTAATGTTGATTTTATTTAAAGATATAAAATCAACACACATTCTCCAGGTTCTGTCTTTCTTTGGGACTAATATGATCGATGATCCACATGGAGAAGAACTAGGTCGAATAAAGCCTTTATCAACCAATTATTGAATTGGTTTCTTAATATCTTCATTTTCTATGACTGACATACGATACATGCCAATGTTCAGAAGAGGATCAACAGACTATAATTGAATCTCATGTTGTTAAAATTTTTGGTTATTTAAACAATCCCTTATAAGAATTTACTATTTCAACCAATTTTTCCTTAAACTGAGAATCACACCCTTGAAAAACATCATACTTATCTTTAGTTTGTTCTTTAACAATCATGAGAACATAATTTTTACTTGAAATTATTAAGCTTTTCATATAATTGACATTAATTAAATCCAAGTTTGTCTTGATTTTTTGTGTCGTGAAAACATATTCAATTACATATTTATAGAGATGATACTTATTCTCCTTCCTATGAAATATGGAATCTAGATCAAAAAGATATGGATTACCTAACACAAATCCACATATATCCAAAGGAACCAAATCTAAAACAACTTCATAAAAAAAATTAGCTCTAATTGCAAACCTTATTCGACATTGTTTTGTGACATGCATCTAAGTATTTTCTTTCACCCATCCTAAAAGGTATGGTTTTGGATGATTTTTAGTTTCCAATCCCAATTTCCTTACTGGTTCCTCAGATATTAAGTTTTCCCGCGATCCACTATCGAATAATGTGTATATCTTAGTGTTCTTGGATATTATCCTTTTGTGAAACAATTCAATTTTCTTCTTTTCCTCAATAACGTTATTAGATTTTGAAGAAGATGTAAAACAAGTAGAACTAGAACTAGCTTCAAAAGGTATACATGTTAGACCCATAGCGATAATCTTCTTCTCTTCACTAAATTCAGATCCCAAATATTGCTGGACTGCAGCATTAGCTTTCATCTCGCCCTTATTCTTAAGGAACTTATTTAGTTTAAGTTTAGGATGAAGCTTCCAAAATTTTGAGTAATCATGTCCAACCCTCTAACAATGAGTACACGTAGGCATTTCTCCTTCCTTCTTAGTTGTTGCCGATTTCTTCCCCTTTAATTTTCTCTTCCCTTTGCCTTCTTTGGAATATTTTTTCTCTAAATGCTTGAATGGTTTCTTTGAAAAGTTTGACTGAAATAGTCTGCCACCTGAGTCAATATGAATGGCTTGTACACACACTTCATCAAAGTCAGTTGGATTAAAAATAAGCAACGTATGTCGCAAATAAGAATGCAAAATTCCAATATAGTTAACAAATATTCCTATGTTTCTAATAGAATACCAAGTGCTACTGCCTTTTTCTTGAATTCCTGTGTAAACTCTTGCACACTCCATCCTTTACCTTGTCTTAAAAGTTTCCAATCAATTACAGCCTATTGCATATATCCTAAAGGATATAATTTCTTTATAATATATTTAACAAAATTAGACCATGAAGAGATAATTTTACCTTTTTGCTTCAAATCTGATTGAGTTTTACCTTCCCACCAAATTAAATTTTTCCCCCCCTTTCTAAGTGTAGCTAACTGAATTTTTGCAGATTCATCAACAACATTTTGGATTTTAAATACACTTCAAGTTTCTTTATCCAGTTATATAACTTTTTAGGATTCATTTTTCCATTTTATATGGGCAACTCAAACTTAACATCAAGCTTTAATAAAGGAGATTTCTTTGGTTTCTTTTGTGAGTCTGAATCTGAACCTGAATGATAAGAGAATACATAAGAAGAAGCTGGCGAAGATGGAGGAGAAGGAGGTTCATTACCATCAACTTTTTCCTTGCCCTTTTTCTCTTTCATGCATTTAGAAGATGAAGTTGAAACTCTAGTATTCTTGTCTTCATAAAGTTCTGCAATCATCTGTTGCATATTAAGGAACGTTTGTTGAAATTGGTCCTCTCTCTTGGGCTCAGGAGCTTCTCCTTAATTTGGCTCTCCCATATCCAACGTTTGAGATACTTTCCCCTTTCCAATCTATGGATTTATCTTCTCAATTTTCCCTTCTCCATGTCGCAACCTAGATCTAGTCAACATTCATACTGGACAATATCCTTCTTATACATGATCAACCTCACTCTGATACCAAAATATGATCCGAAAACAACATAATTGAATATTTGCATAATTTCACCAAATATTAACTAAGGTTTCTTTTAAGTGTGAAAATGAGGAAAATTGATATTTAAATGGCTTAATCATTAAAGTTGAAATCTAGAATGAACAATGAATAGCATAGAAAAGAAGAAAACACAAAAAACTTGATGATGGAGTTCACCCCTCCTAGACTACATCATCGGTTCCACTTCCAAGTGGGCGTCTGTTGTATTAAAAATTATCATAAAGTCTCTTTACGTCAAATTCACCATTCTGGATTGTGCACACAAGCATCAATGTCTACCGTCAAAAGATAGGCCTCGACCTCAACTCTCCAACACAAATTATAGTTTTCAAAAAGGCCCAATTGTGGCCAAGTTATGCCTCAAAAGGCATTTTCAGGAACAAAATAAAACTAAGTTCTCATAATCACATTCCAACTCCTATGGCAAGGGCGCATTGGTAAGACTTTTATAAGGCCCACGGGAGGTCCCGGGGTCAAACCTGTAGGCCTCCTGGGGTTGATTTGGTGATATATAAAATGGAATTACAATATATGGAAATTTGTTTTAACGTGGCAAGACTATATTATAAATATAGTGTATTTGTATAAAAAAGGTTCGAAACAGGTTTTAAACATAGCAACATAGAACTGAAGGTGGTATAATATTACGACTCATGGTATGGTGAGAACCAGAAGTGTTAAACTTACGCTTTGAAATATATATCATTCTTGTACCGATATGTGCAGCTACATAACTGTTGATACATAATTGTTTCAATGTTCCACGCCAACTATGGTGCCACATAACTGTTTCACTTGTTCTGCGCTAATTTTGGTGCCACATATGGTATGACATCTTAAAACCTTGCGCCATATTTGATAGTTTTTTGTTAACATAAATTTGGGTTTGGCAGGGCCGCTTGATATGGTGGGCTCCACCAACCCTACCCCCACTTGCCATTTAATTAAAATTTAAATAAAGATATGCGACATAGTATTAATAAAGCAATGTTGTGATGTAATGGTAGCATTTTGTATTGATGTATCGGAGGTTGCAAGTTCAACCCCGACCCTTGCAGTTTGACCTTTCTACTGAGTTGACTTTCACATGTGCGTTGACTTTAACCTACCACGTGTCATATTGAGAGACTGCCACTTTACTTGCAAAGGCCCAATTTTTTGCATGTTGCAGAAAAACTTCAGAGTGCATTTTCTCCCTCATACGGAGGCCATTTTGAAAACTTAATATACCATGAGAATCAATGCAACGATCTCTTTGAATTGGTGTTGGTTTCATGAGCATATGAGCCTGTAAAATTTTGAGCATTTCAAGGATCCTCCTGGATCATGGGTAATCATGAGGGATTGAATATGGGATGTTCATCACTCACATAACTTTATATAATACAAACTTACTAATTAAACTACCTATGAGAAACTTTCCACCCAAAAATATTAATAAAAAACATTATAAATATATTTTTAAACCTTTTAAACATTTTTTTTTGTAAGCTTCATATAATATTATTGAATACAAAAATTACATCATAAAAAACCAAGTCAAGATCTTTCTCGCCATAGTATGCCATTGGAGTAACTAAAATAGTGGTGAAAGAGAAGTATATTTGTCCAAAAAGTAACAAGAAACAAGAATGTTTGTAATGTTATCTAAACATAAAGACAAGAAACATAACTGAGAACGTATAAATGCTCCAAGAAGAGATACTATGATCCAAAACCATTACCATGAGAGAAAGTAGGTGTTGATATTTATATGGGAGAATTTGGAGTGCCAAGAGAGGCATGAAATTTTCCTTAGTAAGCAATGCTTCAATTGATGTAAGCCTAAGTGTTATGTGGATAAATCCCTCTTGCGGACAAGAGCGATCTCCCTAGTATCCTACGAATAGCTAGAAACAAACATCCATTTGTAAATAATTTTCTCTAGATCATTTGCAATTCAAAATTATTATAAACAAAGAAAGAGGACATGCCCCTACCTTGAAAATCAACGTTCGGTGCAGCCTTTTATCTAGTCGCTCCAAAGAGGCTTCTTCAGTAATGAGAACCTGCAATCAAAGACAGACAAAAGAATTAAAAGCAGCTGCAACATATAATAATTGAGAACAAATAATCTAACTTAGTGATCAAGAATCCAAGTATTGAATTATTCAAATAGATACAAGAACAACTCAATGAGAAAAGGAGATCCATATGTATTATCTTGTATGAAAGGAGTAACTTTACAACCTATCACCTTGATGTTGCACAAGTTCCTCCCGCGGTCCTGAACAATCGTTCCTCCTTCAAATTGACAAGCCTTCCTCTCTCTAAACTAGCATGAAGTTATGGACATGACTGTGTAATCATTCTCATACCAAAAATGACTAGTATAGAGAGCAAGTTCTCTTGAGAATTTTTTCAGCCATTACCACATGTGTGTCTACCCTTGAGATTTAAACATGAGCTCAATTTATATGGAAATGGAGGTAGTTTCAGTTCCATGAAGAGGGGGATGTATTCCTCTCATGAAGGGATTTTACCTCCATATACCAAGGGATAAACTCCATGAGTGAAGGGATAGAGCTCCATGAGTGGGGGGATAAAGATCGAACTGATCGCGCCTTTAGAAGCTTCCAGTTGGGAGAATATTCATCCAGCTGGGCTTCTAGAACTTAATTTTTCCTTTATTTGTCTGTTTACGGGGGTTCTTAGGTTTTATAATAAAAACGTGTGGGATGTGCTGCAGGCTATTGAGAAAATATCTGTGAATCTGCAGGAAAGAGCTAGAAAAAGTGTAGAGTTAGAATTTTTAGGGTTTTAATGAGCTTTTCTCTAATTCCAAGACTTGGTTTAGGAACATTAGGGTTTTTTGCCTCTAAGGGAGCATAATATAAGTAGTGATGAACCTATATAGATAGTAAAATGTCATGGTGACAAAATAATGTGTAACAAAATGCCCCCTAAAGTGTGAAGTTTGAGGTAGTTCTGAAGAATGAAGTGCTTTATCTTTCCAAGGATTGGATTGCGGACACAACGATCGAAAACCTATAATAACATTCAGTGCAAACATATATATGTATATTATCACTGAGGTAGGCATTCCCATACTTATATAAAAACTAACTACATATTCTAATACAGAAATAATTTTAAAATTACATCAATAGTAGACAGCATGGACGCAACCATCTGTCATAAGTAGTCTATTGTATCATGAATAATAAAACTCCTCGCAACCTGGATGGTGGAAACTAGATTCAGGGTCTTGATTTTCGCTTCCCGAACTAGTATTATTCTATCCATGTGATTGATTGTATTGAATTCAAACATGGTAGAAACCACTTGATTACCAGTCAATGATGTGAATTGTTAACAAATGCGAGAGAAACCACCAATAATGACAATGGCTCTCAAAGTACTCAGTACAATCCACGAAGTGTGAATGAATGATTTGCAGTCGAACACTTCACAGAATCATTCAATTGAAGGTCAATGATGCAACCTATCGTCAAAGGCGAGAAATTTTCCATTAGGGCATGCAGATCCCAAGGTACTGATAGGATTCTAGATCAAATTTATAGATAATGAGTTGTTTTCGACAGAAAGTGACCTTTCATAGGAAAGGCCATGACACAAAACCATTAGATCAAGTTTTGAAAAAATATTTGCAAGGACTGACTCAATGATGGTCAACGCGAATGGAGACAAATGTTTGCAATGAATGGTTTATTTGAACTGTCTCTTGAACATATAACGACACTGCAGATGGTTTGGTAACAATTGACCTAAAGCTAATACCCAAAAACCAGCTGAAGACTTTCAATGTGGTTTGATTAACTGTTATACAAAGGATTTTCCCAACCCAGGTACAAGTGTGACAAAAGTGTCGTGTTAAAGAGTGGTATAATGTTTTTAAAACAAGGGTAACAAATGAATTCCTTTTCTCTTTTTTGCCCCACCATTTCTGGAAAGTACCTCTTTATTTTTGACAAGATTGAGGAGGATAACATTTTCTTTTGTGTAAGATCATCCTTTGGATGAGTCCATCTTAGTATTAAAATCGAACCGTAAGAAGGAGTGGTCCAGTCTTTTTTGTAATCGACGGGTCTTTACTATTAAATTTTAACGAGTCCAGTATAGGAGAAACTCGGTGTTTTTCTGTTTTATGGAGTCAGAAGAAAAACATATGTAAACTCTGTGGTTGTTATTTTTCGTAAATTTAGTCTCTCAAGCCCGAAAAAGGATAAAATAATACAGGAGAGAACTCTATTGACCATGATTAGTCAATGTATACCTTTTTCGTAAATGGTCCATTTCAGTCCGAAAAAGGGGTAAACTTATACTGAAAGGACGACTGTTCATTTCCTTTAACGAGTTCGAATAGTCAAGTACTCAGCAATATTTTCATATTTAGAGAGTCTGAAAAGGGTTTAAAAGAGAACACCAGGGTTTCCCTTTTTCGTAATTTTCAAGAGCCCAAAAAAGTGATAAAAGTGTACTCAACATCAAAATAATTCTTTCACCGAAAAAACCTATATTCTGCACAAAAACTCGAAAGATTAAACATACCTGTTTCCAATAAGTAAAAACATCGAAAAATAACTTTTTAAAGTGAAAAATAAATAAAATAAATTATTTTATTCATTTTAAAACTATAAAAAGGAGTTTAACAATCTCATTATCACCTTTTGTCTTTAGATTTGAAAATTGAGAGCTTTTGGCAAAAAAGTTACAAAGTTGATAACGGGAGAACCGACCACTCAAATCGTGATTTGTCAGAACCAAGTAATCCACAATACCCTTATCTTAATTTCTATCCGAATAAACTCTCTTTTTTGGCTTTAAATCCATTTATTAAGGAGAAAATATGTTTAAAATTTCGCTCTCGAGGGTCCGCAGGTCATGCAAGTGTTACCTGCAGACCTCGATAATGTTCTAAAAAGAAAATTATCAGGCTACTACGATTTTTGTGTGGAGCCCGTGCGGACGTCCGGAATGTCTCCGCACAAAAACTGTGGAGGCATTATGATTGGTTTAAAATTTATAAATTCTCTCAAAAATGGTTAAATTTCCCCACTCAAAAAGTTTCTAACCTTCAAATGCCTCCATTTGCAGACTATTTCACTATGCTAGAGTGGAGAGAATGTGAGCATGAAGATATAGATAATGAAGCCATGATTAATCCTCCAACAATGTAGGTGCTTCAAAATTGTGGTTTGTATAAGTTCTGGGCAATTCAAGGTATGAGAGCACAGGTGGAACTCATGACATGTATAGTGAACAAGTGGGATGTTCAAAATTAGTGCTTTATCATTGGCGACCATTGGCTTGAAATCGAGCTTGAAGATATTTATTTTCTCACGGGATTTTCCAAAAGAGGAGAAAACATATCTTTGTTTGGAGCTAGACAGGGTGGCCTACTCGTTGCTAGTTACAAAAAAGATTTTTGCAGTGATGCAACATATCTAAAGGATAATCGCATAGAAATAAAGAGTATCTTGCAACTTGATCTTAAAGTTATTTCATTCATGGTAACATTAAATTAGCCACCATTAGCCACCAAATCTCAAATGCAAACCGCACTAGAGTGTTTCAGAGGCACTATTTTCAACTGGTGCAAAGGGGTACTAGCCAATATGAAAGGCCAAATAACCAGAGCAAAAAATGCAAAGTTAAAAAACTTTGGGTATGGCGCCATCATGATTTCTTTTTCTTTGGAGAGAATACCACTTCTCGCCCCTCAGCTTATTCTAGTAGATCGTGGAGAGCTCAGAGAACCTCGTATGGTACGTTGGGTTGAATTAATGGCCCGCCATGGTGGCGAAGACAGTTCAGTGTTTCAGTTCACTCTGACATACTTTATGTGGTTGTAGAACCAAGTCTTCACAATTGAAGACTTCCCTTATGCGGGTATAGATTTCAGAGGTGATCCTGAGATGTCCTTGCCTCCAGGGGCACAGTGGGACGAATCAGGTAAGAGAATCATTTTGATGTGTTTTAAAATCTATTTTTTTGTTTTGTTTTTTATCATCCAATATTGATAACAAAATTTTAAATGCAGATGTTGGTCCATGAGGACCAGCTCCACTCCACTTCTTTGAAAGGCGGCAAGCAGAGCCTATAGTACCACCACAAGATCAGGCCGCAGAGATCCTAACTGATATGGAACACAACCTGGAGAGGTTAACTATAGATATTCCTGAGACATCGATAGATGACATTCCTCTTCGTCTTCAGAGACATGTTACAAGTGTACAGGACAGTTTAGGAGATTCCTGCGCAAGGTGGTGTGTTCCATAGTATACTACCATGATCATCATCACAGATAGTGGATGATCATTGTGGATTGACATATTTAGTTTTTTGTATCAGTATCTTTTAGATCATAAGGTGTTTGAACCTATGATCATAGACAATGTAATATTTTTTGAAAACAAACCTATCTATGATATTACTACTTTCTCTGACTATCTTGTTCAACATGTATCGAATGTTGTTTTGGTTTACTGTTTTAATGTTTCAAATGTCTATTTAGAACACGATTATCTAATGCATTAGGTAATGTGTTTAAATTTCTTGAAATGTGTTGATATTCAATGTAATCAAACTGTCGTTCCAAGAGACGAACCTTCAAAAATAATCTCAATAACACTGGATTTTTAATTGCGTATACTCTGTTTAAATGTAATAAAATGAGTTTTGAATCTAACCTAATGATCAAACGTCAAATACCAAATGAAATGGCATCAGATAATAACTCAATTACTGCACTATATTCTGCAATATTATTCGTTGTTTGACCAAGGCTTACCCCATGCATAGAAACTAACTCATCAGTGGGTGAATAGATAACCCAATTTGCGGAAGAAATATTATGTGTACTACAACAGGCACCATCAGCAAAACCAATGTACGTTGGAAGGGATGTCGACATATGAAATATCAAGCGTAATAAAGATAAGCTATGATAGTAGTAAAAAAAAACTTAAACTAGTCACACTTATCTAATCTAAGGAACACTAACTAGAAAAATAACTAATATACAAGTGAGATCTTCACACAAGAATCAAGCATAATATCTCTTCAGATAAAGACCATTTCTGGGCTTATCTGAAGAGACCCCATCATAGTCAGTCAATTCATAGGTCCCTTTGGCAAGCACTCGCTTGACAATGTAAGGACCATGCCACATTGGTTCGAATTTTCCAGCTCCTAGCTTATCGTTAGCTCGATCATATACTAAGACTAGGTCACCTTCTGAAAAAACATGAGGTGTAACACTTCGATCATATTGAGCTTTCGAATGTTTTTTTATGAGATTTTGTAGCTAATACAGTGGTGCGTCGAGTCTAATCTAATTGTGCTAAGTACAAAAAGTGTTTTTCCTCTTCAGAGGTAGCTGGAAGTAACTCTGGCTAATTGGAGTGACAGAATTTCAAATTCAATGGGTAACACAGCTTCTAAACTGTAAACCAGTTGAAAAGGAGTGAACCCTGTAGCAGTTTTTGCTGAGGTTCGGTATGCCCATAGTGTCGAAAAAAGGATGGTATTTCAATTCGATTTGTGAGTTCCAATAATCCGTTTGATCATGGTGGTTAAAAATTTATTAGCAGCTTCAACTTGACCATTAGTCTACAGGTAATATGGAGTAGAGTTATCATGGCATAGGCCAAGTTGATCAGAAAGTTTGTTCATCATTATATTTTGAAAATGTTTCCCATGGTCAGTGATAATAGCTTGCGGTACACCGAAACAAGAAATCACATGATTGAATAGGGACGTAGCTACAATTTTTCCATTTGCCACGAATGTAGGCATCGCCTCGGCCCATTTCGTAAAGTAATCTACAACGAGAATAATATACCCATGCCCCCCGACCAAGTGAGGGTTACATGTCATGAAATCAATGCCCCATTTCGCAAAAGGACCAATAGCAATTATGGGGTGAAGAAGAGCTGGTGGTGCATGCATCTTTCGATCAAATATTTTGCAGTTGTGGCATTTTCGGACCGCAAGAATACAATATTTGAATAATGACGGCCAAAAATAGCCAACGCGCAATATATTTTTGGTTGTGGAATACCCAGACATATGACCACCACGCGCTCCAGAGTGGCAGTCATTCAAAACCCTTTCAACCCCTTCGTGAGTTATACAACGTCGAAAAACAGAATCCACACCACGACGATAAAGTGTGTCTCCAACAATATTGTATTGCTGAGATTGGTAACGAATCCTCTGTCAATTTGAACAAGAAAGCTTAGGTTCAAAGGTTTGGGTTTGAAGATAAATGATGTTATATCCATACCATGCATCTAATGTACTGATAAGAAACAGAGATTCATCTACAATGGGATTCTCTACCACAGTTTTTGTCTCAGTATTGGGAAAGTCACACATAACTTCTGCAAACACCAGTGATTTCTTTGATTTAGATTTTTCGAATTCCAAATCAAACTCTTGTAGGATAAAAATCCATTTAGATTATTTGCCCCCAATTAATTACTTTTTCAAAATGTACATCATTGGGTTGCAATTAGATATCACAGTTTTTTTCGTAACAATATGTAATGACGAAATATTTGGATGGCTTGAACTACTGCCTAGGCCAATTTCTCCACATGTGAATATTTAATTTTGTTTGGATTCAAATTCTGACTTAGATAGTAAATCACATGCTCATTGTTAAATTCATCCTCTTGAACTAAAACCATTCAAAAGGTGGAAAAAGAGGCTGCTAGGTATAAAAAGTAGTCATGGTTGTAATTGGGTTGATGCAATAATGATGCATGGGTTAATGCGTGTTTTAGAGCATCAAAAGATCGATCAAAAATCTCATCCCAAATAAAAGGAACATTTTGTTTCAACAACCTAGTAAAACCTTTTGTTAACTCATCATAGTTCGGGATAAATCTATGTAGAAAGTTTGCTTTCCCTTGAAAACTTTGGAGTTGGTGAAATTTGGAAGGAGGAGGTAAATTTATGATGGCCTCAACCTTCGAGGGATCACAAATGTCAGCTTTGGAAACAACAAATCCCAGTAATCATCCAAATTGCACACAAAAAAAACACTTGTGTGGATTCAAACGAATCCTGTAATGCCTACATCTCATAAAAATTTCTCGTAAATGAGTATGATGATCTTCCCTGTGCAATGAGTGAGCAGGTAAATCATCCAGATAAGGCTGCACAATATGCTTAATGTCGTGAAAAGCATAAGACATTTCCCTTTGAAATGTTTCCCCATCCTTCTATAATCCGAAAAGTAGTTTACAATAAGCAAATGTTCCCAAGGACAAATGAAAATTGTTTTTGGTTGATCAACAGGGAGTATGTTTATTTGATTATACCTGGAAAATCCATCCATAAATCAAAAAATTTCATTTCCGGTGCAATCGTCAATGATTTGGTCGATATAGGGGGTAGGATAATTTTCTTTTCGACAGGCCTTATTAATATCCCTATAATCGACACATACTCGTATAGTCCCTTTTTTTTTGGTAATGAGAACTATATTAGATACCCAATCTGTTAATGGGATTGGATAAATAAATCCTGCACGCAATAGTTTTCAAATACAACTTTAATAGCAGCAACTTTTTGCGGATGTATCAGACGTAATCATTGTATAATAGGCTTTGCATCCGGGTATGTCTTTATTTCATGAACGACAATTTTTGGATCAATTCCTGGCATTTCTTTGTAGGACTAGGAAAATATGTTGCGGAATTCTTGAAATAGGGCTTTATATGTATTAATTTCGTGAATTGTACAAGAAGCACCTATATGAATGTTTTCAACAACTCCAGGTTTAACTGATATTTCAATAGGAACAGTTGTAGAAATATTTCCCAAATTAATCTCAGAATCCGAATTTGTAATCAATATTGGATATATGGTTCCTTGACATAATCAATTGTAGAAATAGAATAAAAATCATTTTCGTACCTATCAAGTTCAGGTAAAAAAGAAGATATATGATGTAGATCATCCCAAGGTAATTCATCCATAGACAAAAATTCATGAATACTTTCATCAGTATGAAACCTTGTTGAAAAGGATCGGAAGTAGATGTCAAGGCTGAGCTTGATAGTGAAGAAGATTCTTTGATGATCACATTCATTGGATCAAGATTAGTTGAAAGTGTATTATAAAATTTTTTTACTGTTGTGTATGCCATCTCAAAAGGATTCCAAGGCAGACTCGCCATTGAAAGAATCCATTTTTCACTCTGAACGCACTATCCAAGGATCATTGAATGGAATAGTGCTTGATGAAATCATATTGATGTTAGAAATGGTATGTAGTACGTTCGGTGGAGGCATAGAAAAAGTTCCCATCAAAGCAGAGTCCTTTACTAATCCTACTCCAACATCTTCATAGGGGATAGTTGATTTTCCAACATGTTGGATACTATCTGTAGAAGCTGGGTCGGATGAATAATATGACAACTGATCAATTTTCACAATATTTCCTTTATGTGGAAACATTATTAATCGAAAGAAAGATGAAACTACAAAAATTATGGCATAAGACCAGCTTCAACCCAGAAGAAGGTTGTAATCCAGAGGGGCATCAACAACTTCCACATCTAGATTAACAATTTTTCCTTCAACTTTTATAGGTACATCCTGTAAAATTCCAAACGGATGGAATCCTCTTCCATCAAAAGCTTTAAGGATTGTCGGAGATTGGTTGAGTATCAAAGAACCAAGAGTTTTCCAACAATTTAACTACATTATGCATGTGGATGCCCCCTCATCAATTACAGTACGAAAAATTCATCTATTTTCTACTAATACCAGAATCTGAAAAGCCATCTGATGGGGGAGTCTCGGTGTAAAATTTTATAAATCGAAGACCATGAGGTTATAATCCTGAGGATCTATAGCTCCAATAGCTGATAAAATTAATTTCCTTTGTGCTATACATGATAGCAGCACTTTTAAGGCCGACATTGCTGAATGGGAAATCGTCAAGTCTTGAATAATTTTGTAGTTATGAGCAGCTCTCGCATGTGGATTGAAAGCTACTTTCCGAAGTACACCTTTAGCAGGTGGTTTAATTACTATATTAGGATTAGGTTTCTCGATATGAAGTGGATCAAAAACTGAAGGAGATGTAGCTGGTGTTGAATTAGAATTTTCTACCTCTTTATTAGTAGCGTCATTTTTACTTCCATAGTCTTGTGATCGCATCGCACCCATAACCTCAGACATCATTAAAATATTTGTTGATGAATGTGATGAAGATCCTATCATTTTGATATCTTGAGTAGGAAAAGGATCCTTCAAGACAGCGGGTGTGGGAAAACATTTGACGAATTTAGAGACCTCAGACCGATGCATGCACTCTTTAGTAAAGTGATCCTCATCACAGATAAGACAAGGATACCGAGGTTTTTGTTTATCATCAGATGGTTCAGTTTTTTCGGTTTTCTCTTTGGGAGATGAAGTCTGTTTGATTTTATTCTTACCTTTCTTCTTATTACCGATTTTGGATTTAGCCGTAGATGAATCTACAACGTGAATGTTGGCAGGATTTTCAAGGGAAGAATCTCCTGTCAGTGAATCAAGTAAATTTATTATAGGAGAAGTAGTTTTTGAAGACTTCTTCTTACTTTTATTTTTGTTAACTAAACCAATTACACCATTTGCAGCATGAGATCCTGAAGGAGTTGCAGTTATTTGACCAGGATGTGGTAAGTCAGGAATTTTTTCGTATAATGTACCAAACTGTGTATATACTAGGTCTAAGTACTAAGCTTGAGCAATGACCTGTTCTTCAGTAACAACTCCTCCCTTAGCCACATCTTCAGTGATCTTTGGAAGTAATGATTTTATGAACCATTATGCCAAGATCTGATCCGAAATAAAGACTTTCACCAAATTTCTTCTACGTCTCCATTCATGTATGTGATCAGATATGTATGTAGATGTAGATTGTTTTAATGAAGTCAATAGTTTCGTGCCATTGTTGTATCTGACTGGCAACTGAAAATATGTTAATAAAGTTGTTTCTAAAGCATTGGAATTGTTGAATGAGCCACATGGTAGTTCAATATAACATTTTGCAGCTAAACCTATCAGTGTTCTCTAAAACAGTCGTAATCAAATGGAATCATCAATCAAAGATTTGGATGCGCACCAGAGGTGGTAATTCATGACATGGTTTGAGGAGTCCTCTCCAGATTTTCCTTCAAATTTAGGGATATCACTGGGCAACTTATTTGGCATTGGCACCCAATACGGAAGATAATAAATTGGATCAATCGTTAATTGAAATAAATCAGGTAAATCCAAAGTTGCAATGAATAGTAACCAACGGTTAGGGTCCTACTGAGAAAATTGATAACCTTGCGGAATTATACTAGTACTAGGAGGAGGATATCCAAGATATCCTGTAATATCCTATGCATTCAGAATTGGAATACCTCTTGGAGAACTAGGATTAGCCGGACCATATTGGGGTTGAGCTAGTATCTGATATGTGTAACCAGGGTACAGTTGATGCTAGTATACAGGATTTTGTGCTACAGGCCCATATTGAAACTACCCTTGATACGGTTGATAAACAAACTGAGGTTGGCTTGTTACAATTGTACTTGTACCAGGTTGTCTTGTAGGCATTTGAATAGTAGTCTGGATTGTGGGTCTAGGTTGTGGTGTAGAGACTACAGGGATTTGTTGTGATACTTGAGGGGCTATAGAAATAGGGGCTGCAAAAACTCCAGGGATAGGTGTGCTAGCTTGAACAGAAGCTGGTGCAGCAGTTTTAGGTGGAGTTCTAGGTGTACTCGGACCATGCTGTTGAACTGTACCAGGTGCAGATACTTGTGGTACAACTTGAATAGTAGGTGGGACAGGTTGGACGGGTTGTTGAATTTGACTGTAACCAATTGGTTGAACAGGTTGATTATAGGGTACTTGCATGTTAGGTTGCAAATTCTGTTGAACCTGGGATGGATCCCACACCATATTTACTCCAGGATATGGAGGTCCTATTGAAGGTTGTGTTGCATAAGATGGACCATAACCGGGTTGATAATTTGGAAAATATGCTTGATAATTAGTTGGATAATTCCCACCTCCCTGAAACATTTTTTGTTCCGAGTAGAACTATGGCCCTAAAGGAGGTTGTTGTCCCTGGAAAAATGGTTGCCCTGGGATAGGGTACTGTCCTTGAAGAGGTTGCGGACCCTGAACTGAGTACTGCCCTTGAGGTTGATATTGTCCTTGAGGTATGTACTGACCTTGAGGTATGTACTATCCTTGTGGTTGATATTTTACTTGAGGTATGTACTATCCTTGAGGTTGCCCCTCAGGCGGTAAATTACTACCTTGAGGTTGCCCCTCAAGCGGCAAATTACTACCTTGAGGGTCAGGGTTAGGAATGTTTCCAGACATCATGTAAATGTGTTCCGCACTCAAATTTTTTGGTTTGTAATTCATTTTTTCGGGAGAAGGAGCTTCTCCTAAGAAAGTATGAGAAATCGACTGGTATCCTGCAGGAACCGATGGACCACCATACAAATATGATTCTGGTGATGCAGAAAACATGGATGACTCACCAGACATGTTTAATGAAGGTATATAACCTCTTGGTATGGCGTAAAAATGAATTGGGGTGGCGAATAGTTTAGACCAGTATTGTGTAGAAAGTATGTCAACTAAGAATACCAAGGATCTTGTTTGAAAGGGCTATAGTAAATTGATTCACTTGGCCTAAGATCTAAAGAGCCTTGATGTGAAGGAAGAAAAACTTCTTCTTCAGTGTCAGTAACTTCTTCAATGCTAATAAGGACAGGAGGAAGGTTTTCATTGATACGATACTTCACTCTGGGTGAATTAGGACGACGAGGGGTTGGAGTGATGAACTCGGAAGCAAGCTTAGGCGTAGTAGGTTCAGTTTCTGGTTCAAAAATTTCAGGCTCGGTAGCTAATAATTCACTAGTTGTGGAAGCAAGTTCAACTAGTTCATAAATTAAATTTTTTCTTTGAGAACTCTCTGTTGTTTGAGGTTGATCTACTTCATATTCAGGATGAATAATTATTGATGTTTCTTAGTGTTCAGTTGATCCAGTCCCTGATGTTTGTCCTTTCTCAGATTTAAGTTTTTCTAACTGGCTTGGTGTATACTCAGGGGGTTTCCCCTACATTCTACATGATTGTCTAGGTAATTCAGCCACGTTTAAAAATTTTAACACACAAAATCAAAGAAAATTTCAAAAAAATTGTTCTAAAGTCTCTAAGGAAACAATCAAATTGATCACACGCCTACAAAATATAAGAGAGAAATCCACACACAAACAATAAATTCCCACACTAAAAACACTAGTTGTTGATGAAATCCAATGTTGTAGAATTTTAATGCAGAAATGGTGGTTGGAATAGTTACCCCGACAACCTGCTTAATGAAACAATCTGGTGCAAGTTTCTCCACTTAAACCATCTCAAAGTGAAGAGAACCCTCTAGAAATTCCAAGTGAGTCTAGTCAACGTCTGCTCCAGGTACAGTGGGACCTTCCCTCGACCGTCACCTTGGGAAATAATCCTAAATTTTATAGCCACTAAGGTCACCAACAAGAAAAAATGTACCTGGGGGAACAGTCTACGATCCGATATACACGCAAGGGCAGACTAACTAGCTCAATCCCCTTGAAGGCTCCTTGATATAATCCAAGGTTTACCAAAAATTGACACCAGGCTCCTCGATAGTGGTCTTTTCGAGGTTTACCATTTTTAATACGTGCACATCTGCTATCTTTCCCAATGAGATAGGTATGATTACCTCACTGGTTTGGACATGATCACGTGCTTGACTATTTTAAGAAGAGCTTCCCAGAGCACAAATGCTATAATTGGATTTTTTATACTACAAGATTGCTACTTTTTTGTTTGAACTGTCTTGGAATGTTAATTACAACCTATTCCAAGACACTAGCCTAGGCTATGTTGGTGGAAAAGAGCCCTGAAAATGTAAAAATATCTAGATTAATTTTATTAAAGCGTTGTTTTTAATTTGGTTGTTTCTTAAGACAGAAGGTATAGAAGTTGTTAGGGCCTAAATCTACCTCAGGTTGAGAAAGGTAGGATCTAGGGTAACATCAAACCACGCTTAACCTGGTAGCTAGCCCTACCAAGTCGGGAGAGGGCTCTCTCCTTGTCAATCTCAGCAAAAAAAAATGATCAATGAGGCTTGAGATAACTTGATGTGAAGACTGATTTTAGGCTAGGTATGTGTGCAAAAGAGTTTTATTGAATTTAATGATGTTTTTTTGGCTCAAATGGAAAGGCAGATTTGGGTCTGGGGAATGAGGCTCAGTTTTGCAGGGATCTCTATGGGGCGAGGTAGGAAAATGGTTTGGTACATCAAATTGAGTGAGATGGAGAGCTCTTAGACTGATGAGGAGTTGGAGAGGGCATGAAAGTCTCAGGGATCCTCTTCAAACAGCTGAAAACATAAATAACTAAACAAACCCAAGGTAGAGCACTGCACTTTCAATGTATTCTACCTATAACTTTGCTTGATTTAGTTAAGATGAAATAAATAGAGATATGGCATACATAAAACACATGTAAAACTTGCAATTACAGAGGGAAACACAATACCAAATCAATATGCCACAAGAATCGCATAAAGTGCTACAAACCCTGGTCTATTCCTTTGCCAAACTGTAGAGATGAATGTACAATAATGCTCAAAACATTCACAAAAGTCCAACCATGCTAATGAATGAGAAAACATAAGATATAGGCAAACAACAACTCATTCTAGCCTCTAGGGGTTGAGCTCATGAGTTTAGGATTTGTTCCAACAAATTCTAAACTGAGAACTAAAAAGTAGGCAGTGGAACAACTTGCCTCTAAAAACTAGGGAACTGATTCATTCAGTTGTAAATTACCTTTTCATGGATGTATCTACCTCTATGAGTGAAAATTTAGCAAAATTACATCAAAATCCATCATTTCATATTAAATTACATCATGATTTTGACAATTAGAAGGAAAAAAGTCAAACTGTGAAAAAACTAGGCGAAAAACAGAATTTTTGACCAAAAACAAGCAAAACTCCTCCTATGCGCCGCGCTGATTTCCCTATGCATAGCACCTGTTTGCAGCTGATTTTGGAGGCCTTCCCGATGTCCAAATCTGCTCCAAGTGGTCTTTTTGGAAAGGTCTGCCTGTCTACTTTCCAGCACAAGTGGAATTCTTGAATTTGGCCTCCATTTTCCCCTCCAAAACTGAGTTCTCCCAATATTGCTTCCTGTGTGTCAAAAAAGGGGCAGAAAGGTCATTTTGGGGTGTTTTTGACCTTTTTGGGAGCCCAAAACCCGTCAAAGCTGCTTCAGTCAATCTCCGGTCTAGTCTTATAAAATGAACATTTGACTTGCAAATTGCCCCATTACATTAAATTGGGGAAGAGGTGACAGATCTTCTCCGGGAAAGATCATTAAAGTTGTAGATCTAATATAAAACATGAGCTCAATTTATAGGGAAATGGAGGTAGTTTCAGTTCCATGAAGAGGGGGATGGATTCCTCTCATGAAGGGATTTAAGCTCCATATACTAAGGGATAAACTCCATGAGTGAAGGGATAGAGCTCCATGAGTCGAGGGATAAAGCTTAAACTGATCGTGCCTTTAGAAGCTTCCAGTTGGGATAATATTCGTCCAACTAGGCTTCTAGAACTTATTTTTTCCTTTATTTGACTGTTTACGGGGGTCTGTAGGTTTTATAAGAAAAACATGCGGGATGTGTCGCAGGCTATAGAGAAAATATCTATGGATACGCAGGAAAGAGCTAGGAAAAGTGCAGAGTTAGACTTTTTAGGGTTTTAATGAGCTTTTCTCCAATTCCAAGACTTGGTTTAGGAACATTAGGGTTTTGGGCCTCTAAGGGAGAATAATATAGGTAGTGGTGAACCTATATAGATATTCAAATGTCATGGTGACAAAATAATGTGTAACACTAAGGGCCATATTATCATGCTCTAGAAACAACGTTCTATGCTCCTCTTGTATATGATCTGTATGGTGAGATAGTTATCTTTTAGGTTCATTCCTTTCTGAGAGGGCCTTACCCATGGGAATTTTCATATGCCAATACTAAGCATATGTATAAGTTCTTCCTCTTTTTGGTATGCCTCGAATCAGGTAGCAAGCCAACTACAAATTCAAGTATTTAAAAATAATAGTGCTCTTCCCTTTTAGCCATAACTTCCAAGGAGGCTTTATGAACTTATAATTGTATATGGTTTGGTGTTGATTCATGATATATTTGAACATCTTCTTGGGCTCTTTAACAGGCATGATAAATTCCCTCTTCCCGAGATGAGGAGACATATCGGCACCTTTCCCATTGTCATGGAATTATAAATAGGGTCAGAGAAATTAGGGATAATGTCGTGGAAGGAAAAATGAGATAATGATTATAGGGGATTTGGACCAAAATTTGAGCATAGAGATGTGGAAGGTTAAAAGGAAGACTTAGAATGAATGAAGAGGGTGTTCACAAAAGATAAATAGGTAGTGAGAGCCTATATTGTAACCTTGGAGTGGGTACAAATGAAGAGGGTGCCAAAAGGAATAGGGTAAGGCATAAAAATTCAATATAAAGAAATTGTCCCAACGCCAACATGAGCCAATGCACCAAATAGACTTAAAATAGATATCAAATAAAAATTGGGATGCGACAATAGGGTAAATTACCTTAGACCATGCATAGATATAGGGGATATTAATATGGTTCACAACCCACTGGCTTGTATGCAATACTCTGTAAAACTCCACCATAAGCCTTATACCCACCCTCTCCTATAGAAGCATTCAAATTCCAGGCTCACTGACCCATCTCTGGAGTGATCGAGATTGATTTGTTGAGGTTGATATTTTTTGAGTGATTATAAGGGTTGAGTTGAGGGGAAGGTTAGGTCAAGGGAACCTCGACTTTCCCTTGGCAATAAGAAGGAAACAAAAACAAAAATTAGAAGTTCGAGAACCATGTTGGCTAGATGTGTTTTTAGCGAGATAAAAATGAATAGATTTCTTTATGAACCATACATGTTACCAGCTTAAATACTTTTTGAGTTACCAACAACACTTCCATATATAGGATTGAATGCTTGATTTTGTGGCTTTCTAGCATATTTGATTAATCATGAAATGGGAAATTATGAGGTAGGGTTGCCACCTCTCCCCTTGTTGAGGCTCGGGTTGACGATAAAGGCATAATCCTCACCTTGGCTTGCTTTTCTCCCCTGACATTGCATTATATCACCCCAAATGGATACTTTTAAACACATAAATAGTATAACTAATTTTTATTAAATTAAATTAACATAATATAATGTAATTTTTAAAACCCAAATACAACCTAAGAAATATATTATTATTGTAATTTTTGGTTAAATTACTTACATTAAATTATCAATCTATGGTTTATGAACTTGCAAAGTATACTTGCATGATATATGTTAGGCTATCAACTTTTAATTGGAATGGAAACTATTCTAATTGCGATACAAAAATGAAAAATACTTATGAAAATATCTTAGTGAGGACACACACACGTTCTTTCTTAGAGACCAAAATCAAATAAATCACTAAATTCAAGACTTAAAAATTAAATGGATTCACAGAAAATTATGCTATAATGAAAACTTCAAAATTCTATTCTATTGAGAAAGAAATGAAATCTATTCTATTGTTCTTTGAAAGATAAATTTACTCTATTTTACTTTGAAAGGAAATCTAAGCTATTTGACTTGGAAAATAAATATATTCTATGGACCTTTGAAATAAATTTAATCTATCGATTTTGAAGGAAATCTTAATCTATTGAAAGAAAATTTAATCTATGAATTAAATAAAATTATAATCTATAAGGCTTTGAAAATAAATCGATACTTTTGAAAGTAGAAATATTATAGAAAGTAGGAATGATGAAATTGGAAAGGAGGAACATGAACTAAAGCCTAAGATATTACTAGTGGGTGCATACTTGAACAACATATAATCATATTGACCTGGAGATGGCTTGCGGTAGCTCCCACTCCTGCTTCAGACGCCTCTAGCTACGCTGTGAAGATTGAGGATGAGCTTGAAGTTGAATTAGCTATAGCTCTTGGACGAGCAGGGGCCCCTTCTGGGTCGATTACTCCCCATTGCGTTGCAGCTGCTCCCACTGAAGCAAACACCCTCTGCTTTACCAATGTTGACAGGAAAGATCATGTGGATACAGACAACCATGCTACTATAGCGCTTGTAATAATGCAAGCGTTTACACCAAGGATGAGTTCCAGGTCTGGTTCTGTAATACCGTCATCCACAATGCTGTGGGAGCCACCACCTCTGCCTCGTTGTAGCATGGCCTCTCGGATCTTCTCTCTAGATGCGATGAGAAGAGTTATTCAGAAGGAAAAAAACATTACTCTGTTCAGCACTGACAGGCAGAAGTCCTCCCTCAACAGGAAAACAGATCAGGCTAAGGACATCACAGGCCAGGCAAGCACCACCAATATGACTTCCTCATTGACATATGGCAGCCAATATTTTTCTTCTTTCTTCTATCCTGCCTTCCAAATCTAGATCTCTCTTCTCTCGCACCAATCCATGCTACTTTGGGTTTTCTCAACGGATAGAGTTCAGCAGCTCCTACTCACCCTTGAGTACAGGCTGGGGATTCCCACAGCTCTTTAGAGACTTCTTTATGAAGGTAAACAACTTTATTCCTCTTTCCCCCTTTCATTCTACAACATTGAAAGAGATGCTACTCTAATTTTTTCCCTTCGTTTAAGAGGAGGAGCCACAAGAAAGTCCTCTACTTCTCCAGCCTTCTCCTACAAAGACATTGTCCATGCACAGCCTAAGAAAGATGCCCAAACCCCTGAGGCCCCCAAGCCTTTTCTGGTTGATAAATTAGAAGAGATCCCCTCCATTGAGATCTGTCATCCAAATCTAGCAGACCAGCTTCAAAAATTTGCAGAAACCACTATCATATGCAGATTCAATGGACTATGGCCTCATAAAAACGAGCTCTATGAGTGGATCTACGACAACTAGACCCAAAAATGCAAGATCAGCTCTGCTCAAAGGGTTTCTTCATAGTCCTGTTTGAACACATTGAGGATTATCATGAGGCCTTAATAGGGGGCCCGTGGTTTTGGGGAACAACGGGGTTCTTCGTTACCCCCTGGTTCCCTGATTTCGACTCAGCAACAACAGTCATTACCAGGACTCCAGTTTGGGTTAGGCTTCCCAATTTACCTGCCCTTTTATGAAACCTCACAGTCTACCGAGGTATAGGTAACACCCTAGGATGTTATCTGACTACAGATAATTTCCGAGAGTCACAAGGCCTATACACTTACTATAGAATATGTGTGGAAATAGACATAAGTAAAGGTATACCAGACCAAATTAATCTCAAGATAGGTGATTTCATTTGGACGCAGATTTTAGATTATGAGAACATCACCTTCTGTTGCCGCCATTATCACCAAACAGGGCACCTTCAACATACTTTCCGCACATTCCTTGGAAGAAAAAGGAAAATTTTTCTAAATCCAAATCCAAAAGATGGACTCCATGTAGTCCTCCTCCCTTAGATGACCCTGAGTCCTCGAGTTCAGAGGATGACGAGGTTGAGGCAGACATAGTTCAGGCACACCAAAAGACAGATTTGTCATCCGTCGTTCCTGAGGATCCTCTATACATGACGCTCCCTCAGAAACACACTCATGAGACCTCCTCCTCAGATTTAGATAAGAAGTCACCTTCCTCAAACAACTCCAGTATTCAAGTAGTTCTTGCCCATCCACTCCAAGATAGATGGGTAGAATTTATAAAAAATAAAGAGAAAAAACCTCGCCAGGTGGCTTCTACCCATTCTGGATAGATTCAAGCTCTTTCATCTCGTTCTCTTTGTCTTTTCTCTTAGCTCTTTTTATTGTTTCTCTTTTTCTCTTCGGGACCGAGGTTGATAGTTCATCATTTCCAGTTTGCCCATTTCTTTCCTCTCTTGGTTTTAATCACACCCTGTACTATATGTTTACTTAATAGAATTAGTCTTATTCATGAATATATATATATATATATATATATATATATATATATATATATATATATAATCATAATTGTTCAAACATAAAACATAGACTAAGTTAGAAAATAACATTAAAGTAAATATTTTGATTGCTTTTGATATTTTATCAAGCACTTGATGTTTAGACAAGCAAAGAAAAATGAGTAAAAGGCAAATGAAATAGTCTAAATGAGATAAAGCATTAAAATGAACATAGCACGTAAATGAAATAGATTTTTTAATATAAATGTAGAGAATAAAGAAATTAATTAAAAAGAATGAGGAACATCTATGCTATTCTCACATTTCTTCATGGGGCCTGTTAGCACCTGAATTGGACCCCAGGATGCAAAAGGCAACTCAGGGTAACAACTAAACCACGCTCAACCTTGTAGCTAGCCCTACAAGGACAGGAGAGGGCTCTCTCCGTAAAAGAATATTCAAAGGAATACAATAAATGGACTGATATTAGGCTAGGTAAAATGATGGGAAAAAGGTTTAATAAAATGAATGAATCAATGAATTTCAGGGATATGTGGGATATAAAGGGACAGTTGAAACCAGGAATTAAATCAGGACACAGGGTATTTCATGGGGCAAGATAGGCAGGAAAATTAGCAATTAAAATTTAATGAGGATGGGATGGAAAGACTGGTGCGGAGCTGAAAAGGGAACAATAAATGGATCTTTTTCAATCAGAAGAAAAATACAGAGTATGAATGATTCCCCAAGGCAGAGCATATAAATATGGATTCTACCTTTCTATCTTGAAAGCATTCAAAAGGAAATGTTTATGGATGAATGGAACACATAACAATTCACATATGAAACAAAGGAGAAAAACAAATGCTAAATCTCATACCACATGGATCCCACAAATCAGAGCTGCATCTCTTATTAATTCCTGTCAAACTGTACAATGTAGCGCAAAGATGTTCTTTCACACTTTTCCCCTACTTTCTAAGTTACAAACTATTCAGACTTTCAGACTCAGACTGCTTTACAAATGATTTACAATTACATTAAATAGGCTGAAATGTGGGAACATAGATCCACAGAAAAGGGAGCTGTTCTAACAGCTGAAGAACTAAAATCCAATCTTAGAAAAGAAATACAACAATCTGCCCCTGAAAATAAGGGACATTATTGCATTTGACTGCTTTGGAGATTTCGCTGAAGGAAAAATAGGTAATCCGATGAACAGATTTCCTATTTTGCAGCTCGCTGTAACAATCTTTGTCTTAAATAAGCTATCGGATCTTTGACTGTTTCCTTTGCTTTCCATTATTTCATTTAAATAAAACTGACCCTTTAATAAACTGCCGTTGAAATATCATAGAACGAAATAATGCTTTCGTGAAGGGAAAAATGTATTTTAAATGGGAAAAGGGAAGGGAAATGGGCGGTAATCATATGAAAATCACAATCGGAATCGGAGTGGGAGCGGAGAGATATATATATGAAAGAATAGTGTAATCGCAATCAGAATGGACGGGCGGAGGGGATATGACATATTTTGTGATGCGATTGTAATATTTTTAATAAAAACGATTTATCACATTAACAAACGGAAAAACCCATTTAATTGGGAAGAGGCGGAAGTACCGTATGGTGGGCCCGAGGTCAATCTCAATCGGAAATCGGAGGGGAGCGAAGTGTAACATATATGGGAATGCCAATTGCGATGGCCTGATTAGCTGTGGGTCGTTCGATCGGCGGGGAAGATCGACGGTGGGGAGATCAATCGGGGGTTTTCCATCGGGGGATCAGAAGAGGGACTTGCGATTAATCGCATCGGAGTTTTGTGCGATTGGCCAATCGGAACGCGCATATCAAATGTTGTGATGCGATTGATCGGGGCGATGGGATCGGGGGTGCGATTAATCGGAGGAAAGGTGCAGGACTTTGTGATGTGATCAATCGCATCGAAGATATTTGTGATTGGGGTGATCGAGGGGGGCACGTTAATATTTACGATGTGATTGATCGGGGAAGGGACTTGGGTTATGCGGGGTTTGTTATAATATAAAACTTTATAATAAAGTTTCATCACAGCGTATGGTGGGGAAGTGGTTGGAAATGGCGGGGGAGTATATATATATGACACAAACTTTGTTATAAAGTTTACGGGTGATGGAAAGGGGAAGTGGTTTATAAGGACGAGACTTTATAATATAAAGCTATTTATTATAAAGTCCTAAGGCATGGAGGGGAAGTGGTTACAAACCAAATCACATATTTATTTAAATGAATTATAATGCGATTTTATAATCGGAAAGAGGAAAAAGGAATTTTATAAGGAAAATATGAAACTTTAAACATAAATTTTTAAGGGAAAATTGGGAAATAGGGATTATTAGAGGATATAGGGGATTTTACTTCACTTAAGCATAAATTTCAATCTAGAAGTCAGTTTTGAGAGTGTAGTATACCGTTGGAAAGCTATTTCTAAGCTCTTTCTGATGGGTCTGCTTGGAGGATGATTTGGCACTGAACATGCTGCGGAAAACTTCTTTGAAGGCAGGGACATCGCTTTGTGGAGATAACAGCTTCTGAATTCTGACTTATTACATATGATGATATATAATGAATAATAATAAAGGCGAAATATCATGTTTTCACCTCCAAACATGGTTTTGAGGTGAAAATTACATCAAAATGAATAAAATGTCTCTTTGATTCTTCCAGGTGCTGTGACTTCTGATTTTATTGGCTTCCTCATGACCTTGCTGATATTTATTGACATTTGACTCATTAATTTGACCATGGTGAGACCATAGAAACTAATGAGACCCATCCTATGACCTACTGATACAATTTTGAGAATGAAAGTGACTAATGACTAAATACCATAGAAAGAAAAATCAGCAAGTACCTCATGAGGGACAACTGATAAAAATTACTACCATCAATGAATCCATGACCTAGTGGAATGGTGAAATTTATTCGATATGAGACACCTAATATGAAAATTCAAAAGAGCAGTTTTGATCACTGATGGCAATATGACTAGACTGACACTAACAGGGCCCTGGTAGCAAGTGCGAGGTATTGAAAGTTCAGATCACACGAAGAAAATCACCAACAACAATTATAAGAATTCCATGAAAAAAAATTATATTACTCACAACATGTAAACATACCCTTCACAATAATAAGCTTCAACAATAATAATAACAATCTTTCACCTATGTTTCACTTGCAAATGAAGTGTTTTTACAATTTTTTCAAAGTTAACAACTTGAGAAGTTTCTCTGTAGAAACTATAATTGAAATTGACATCTAAGTCTTTGAATTGAAATTGGAGTTTTGTTTCTCATGATTCGCTACTGAAAGAATGAATCGTGAGAAGACACTTCTTGACACATCATCAACTTCAATATGGTCTTCAAATCTTGTTTTCCTATTAATAATCCTTGTTCACTTAATTTCAGAATCGATTTCCTAATATTCTACACACTGTAGGTGTGCCATAGCCATGTCAACCATATGTTGACCAATGAGATACACCCATCCTATGAATTTTCAACTGTACCTAATAGGTGGACCTCCATCTTAAAAACATTTGGCAGTTGCGCATATTCTTTGGATGATCTCTAGCATGATCAAATTTATATCAATTTGGATCTATCTGTCAAGTACAAAAAATGCACATTTCGGTAGCTATTGTCTAGCTAAACCAATTTCAGAAAGAGAAACATATATTTTTAGGTGATGATGGATATTTACCTTTTTAATGTAATTGTATGACCTAAATGACTCTTAGTCCACAAATAATATGAAATGAAATGGAAACATGTGACAAAATAAGTGGAAAAAGGGAGATAAATTGTAAAAAAAGGACAAATTGGAGGTACAATATTCCCCCACGCTAAAGGTGTTTCATGTCCTCATGCATCTGAGAATGAAAAATTTTAAAAACTTGTATTAATGTCTTTTAGATGACTACCTCTAACACCTGGATCAAAACATCCAAATTTTTCTATACTTTGTTTCTCCTTACATTAAGAAACCACCTTGGCTTTCTCATAAGCAATTTACATTGTAATCCTCTAATATTTTGTTTGAGAATCTTATTGTTTCTCTTGAGATTTTGATTTTTCTTTTACCAATAATACATTATGAGAAGCATAGTGTGATTTTTAGTTTTTACCAATTGATTCATGTCCTTTATATGATTTTTAATGTCTTAAGTTCATAAACCTCTTGCTTGAATGCTTTAACGAGTTATTGTTTTTTAGGAGAAGGAATACTTGCTTCTTACTCAAGCTAATCAAACATAGGAGTATTATCATGTTGAATATCATCATAATGTAATTTTGGTTCGTGAGGAGAATTTACCTTCTACCCCACCTCTTTCTCTAATGTTTCAAAATAATTATACACTTTTTTTTGAGGAAATATACCTTTGGAGTCATCCTCGCAGAGGTCTCTAGTCGCTCTTCTTTTTCTTCATCAATTTGTATGGTCTCAGGTGGACCGTGGCTAACTTGTTTGCTCATGCTTATGGTTCATATATTTCTTTTCCTTTCTAGAATTACATGATCTACTGTCTTATGAACATTTTTTTTCTTACTACCGTGTTTCTGATATTTTTCATCATCTTCTTTTGGTAACGCTTCTTTTTTTTCTTCTTTGTTGGCTTTCTTTCTTCTAAAGTTTTCCAATTCCATTTTCATTTGATTTCGTTGTTTCTTCTTTGGTTTTCCCTATGGAAATTTTGCGTGCTTCATAAATTCACTGGGTGGAATGTTATTCTATATTTCCTTGACATCCTGAACCTCTGATTCTACTCCATTGTTATTGAACATATTCTCATTTTATGCAACTTCAAGCTCAAGATTAGGGTTTGTAGAAACCCTCCTTTGGCCCCTCTTAAATTTCTTGATTTCTTCTTCCATTGTGCTTTCTACAAAACGATTCCTATAAGGAAATCCTACCAATTATCACCATTAATCTTCAATTGTGTTTCTATAGTTATTTTTACCAAACGATGATGATATAAATCCCGACCTATGTTTCTATAGTCCCTCTAAATGTTGAATGCCATTTTCTTCAGTATCCACATACGACAATAAGGAAAATGATTTTTTTTCCTTTGATAAAGTACATCAACAACATAGCATGATATAAGAGTAAGGTTCCCTACCTTTCAATTTTTGTAACACCAATTGATGGGCCTCTAAATTAGACATAAATTAAGGCCCATCTAAAATTCCTTAGGCACATAAAATATATATTAAATATCTCCTTCTACACTTAATAATTTTTTTTTATGCTTTAATATGTTCTTAGGAAGGTTTAGAGATAATTGCATATTTATGCCTAATATTATTATTTTAGAAGGATATTGTGAAAATATTGGGAAAATTATGGAGATTTGGAGAAGGAGATAATTTAGGGACTTGATCCCTACTACTAGAGGATCAATATTGGAAAATAAATGAAAAATATATCACGAAATAATTGAGAAATTTTGGAGAGATTCTGGAACTCCAATGATTGAGAAACTCTAGGAATGTGTTCCCTGTCATTTATTGCAAACTCCTAGTGTTGGAAACTAGATCCACTATTTGAAGGATTTTGGAGGGGAAATCTTCCTCCTTTCAAGGGGAATTATTCCTTATCATTTTGTATAATTAAAAATTCGAATTGGCCTCTAGGAGCATGTAGTGTTTAGTCTCATTGTGGAGAAAACTTGTTTTCTAGAAGCTCCATTTTCGTTTCTTGCAAGGATGTACTTGGATTGATTCAATAATGAATATTGGAGCCATTTTTAGCTTCTAAAGGTTGGTTTCTTCCATAGTACTCTGATTCCTCCTTGGGCTTCACCATCCCAGAAGCCTCAGATCCCTCTTGCAAAATTTATTTATGTTCCTTTCACTTCTTATTCACATACATCTCTTATTTCTGTTTTGCATATTTCTGTATTTAGTATTGTTTCTTTTCTTGTTGTAGGATTGATTTAAATGATTTAATTGAGTTCTTTTGCAGGCTTTTTACAGGTTCAAAAGAATTATTAATCCTTAGAATAACTTTTGAAGGTCATATTAATCATTAAGCTTCTTGGATTTGGTTACTAGTTCACGAATATAAGATTTTTGGAAATGCCTCGTAGTGAAATAGTAGTAAATTTCTGCTATTTTTTAGAAGGGTTTAATGAGATATGTTTGACTTGATTCCACCACGATCGGGTCATAATAATGTTAAATTTAATAACAAAATTTACCCCATTTCATTTTCACTTTATTAGGTTAGAAATTTTATAGATTAGCTATCTCACTAGTTCTTGAATTTCCAGATTTTAGAGTAGTAACATTATGTTATTTCTTAGCACGTGTGAGCAAGGGTATTTTGTAGTGATTCCACTTGGAATGGGGACCTAAGACATCCTAATTACTAAAAAAAAGGTCCTATACCATTTTCATTTGATTTACTTGGTCATTCGGTGAGTTATCTCCAAAACAGAGTTTCATGTAGCAAACACAGAGTTTCCTGTAGCACTCTTGTAGCATGTGTAAACTCGACCAGATTGCTCCCAAAGGTTGGTTTTTGTCTCTTAGGCTTGAATAATGACCCCTAGGATATAAATACATGATTGAGGAAGAATAAACACCACTTAGGACATTCATTTTTTCAAATTAAATTGGGTCTTTTTATTTGAATTCATGCTCTTAGGATTTCAATTGCAAATAATTGTTCTTTCCTAGGATTAATTTATTTTCAAAGCAACACTTCCATTTCTGCAATTATTTAAGGCTTTGATTTCATGACATTCACTCCATTACATCAGATCGACAAAAGAAGGACACATTGTATGCTGCACATAGAGTGTTGATACCTCATAAGTTTGTACGAACACCAGGTTGATAATTACAGTTGGTAGCCTTGGTAGTTGCAACATTCTTGTTGCAATACTAAGACTCATCACTTTTTGGCGCTGTTGCCAGGGAGGTGTCAAAGTATGCATTTTTTTCTTCCCTAGTTGGTTCATTTCTTTTCTTTCTGCAAAAAAAACAAAAAATGCATTAGGAATATTTCATTTCAAAAACAGAAAATTGAAATTGCATTGCATTAGCATTATTATTCAAAAAAATTTAAAAATACTTCTCCAACACCAACCCCCCCACTTGATCACGTGGTGAAGTAAGAGTCACATCACCATCCACTTTTTCATGTAGAAGAAGAAGAGGTGGTAGAGGAGGTAGAAGAAATGGATGGAGATAAGAGAATGAAGAAGACCCTATTGGGTTTCCCATTCAAGATATTGATATCAATGTGCATATGAAGAGCATCCCTCCATCTTTCCTTCCCAACTTCCATGGTATGATGTCAGAGGATCTGGAAACCTTTCTCTTTGAATTTGAAATACTTTGTAGATCTTATGGCTACTTATCACACACTCAAAAATTGAGATTGTTTCCTGCAACATTGAAGGATCGAGCTATTAAATGGTTCATGAGTCTAGGAACAAATTCAATAAGATCATGGAATGATATGCAAAAGATATTTCTAGAAAAATATAAAGATCATGATATTAAATAATAAATATTTAGAATGAATAAAAAACAAGATGACAACCTTGGAGATCTAATAGAGAGGTTCATGTATAATGTTAAGAGGTAAAAATTACATCATTTAGGATTTGACACACTAAAAACCCTCTTACTTAAAACAATTAGGGATGATTGGATTGATCTCCTTGATCTCATGATTAAAGGAGATGTATACCAATTATCATTTGAATAAATTTGTGAAACATGTAAGCGCATATCAAGAGGAAGGGAAAGAGTAAGTAAATCAACATCAACATTGGTATGTCAAGATGAACTTGAAAATTTTCTAGACAACTTTAAAACTAAAATTCTTAGAAATCTAAGTGAACAAGTAGAAATGCTAAGAATGAAAAATGAGCAAAAAAGAAGATATTGATATTTCTGTTATCCATGCAGATCATATGCTACTAAATATTTTCCATCATTACCAAGGTTTAAGGAAGTGTACCAAGAGGAAAATGGAACAAGTCAATCACCAAAGAAGACGTGTTATGTAGCTCCAAGAATACCATGGAAGCCTAGTCAACTTGATATGATGCAAGGACCTACTTCAAAATTTCAAGCTTATTCAAATCCATCTTAAAGTAATTGGAACACATTCTTTCCTTGGAAACCTTGACCATCTCAACCCCAAAACCAATATTGGCAACAAGGTTGGCAACGACCTTATGGGAAAAATCCACAATTTCCTCAATTTTTTCCTCAATATCCTCCATACCCAACACCATGATATCCCTACCATCCACCTCCACCACAACCACAACCTAAACCACATCCATCTCATAGATCCACCCCCACTCAACTACTTGTACCACCATTTCCAAACCCACAAAATGAAGAATCTCAATCCACTTACAATGTTGGGGTACAATACTACCAAACATATCCTCTTGATCTAAATGGCATTCATCTTAGTCCAAGAAAGGTATTGCAAAAAATATATTTTCTTGATTTCATTGAAGGACAACATCCAGAGGAAGAAGATTTAAGTGAGGAGATCAAAGAATTAGGGGTTTCAACTGATGAAGAGCATACATCGGAATCAGATATTGAGAAAGTTCCCTCATGTTTACCATTAGATCCTCCATGTGTTCAAGAGAACAATCAACAAAAAGAGGAATATTTGAATGTCATGGTATAAGAGAAAATCCAAGGTGATCCAAATCAAAAAGTGGAACTGGGGTATCACAACTATATTGAAATATGGTTCTATACAATCATTACATTGCAGCAACACACTCTTCTTCAACAATTATTGATCTCATCTCAGTCAAAGCATTTGGTATTTCATATTTAGGTACAAGCCAAAGAATACATTTTGATCCTACACGTGAGTTTATCTGCCATCTTGATATGTACATGGATCCAATGGAAGTATTCATATACTTGAAAGAGATTTTGTTTTTACAAGTAGAGTAGGATAGAAAAAATAAAAAAAATGGAAAAAAGAGAAAAAAGAAAATAATAAAATCTTAGGTGAAAACCTCCTTTGAGGTGCTTGAGATTGGCTCACTGATTGAAAACCTCCATGAGGTGGTCAATGGGTTGGAAAAAAAAAAGGAAATAAGAAAAAAATAAAAGATCCTAGGTGAAAACCTCCTTTGAGGCACCTAGGCAGACCTACTAGTTGAAAACCTCATTGAGGCAGCTAGTAGGCCTAAAGAAAAAAAAAAGAAAAAAAAGTGAAAAAATGAAAACAAAACAAATTTATTTTCTCCATGTATCTCTCTCTAATGAATGTAGGTTTTATCCAACCTTTGCAAGCAACAAAAAAACAAGTTGGCACAAAAAGAAAAATTTGGTCAAAACCCTAGTCAAAGGAAGTCAAAGTTGGACTTCCTCCTCCTTTTCTCAAATGCTAAAAAGTTACCTAGGTAATTCCAATCCATCCCCCTCATCCAATTCCAATATCCACCCATAATTTCCAATATTTTCTCGTTCAATTTCCTCATTGTCCTAAAATGCTATAGGAAACCCTGTTTTTGCTACAGGAGACTCCTAGTTTTTAGCAGAAAAATGTTTTTATTATTATCTCAAAACCCGTGCATCCATTTTCTGACTTGTGTCATGGGGAGATGAATATAGATGATGGTAACATTATCAAGAAATTTCAGCACATTCTTGTGTTTGGTTTGTGAGAAATCGACCTCCATAACCTACAACCATTTTTAATATTTATCGATATTCGTGCATCCAATGGCCAAGATTTTTTATGGAGAGGTGCATAAGGATGATATCGATATGCTCAAATAATTTTAGGTCAATCCAGTCTATTTTTTTAGAGATATGTCTGAAACAATTCTGCTACAAGGAGTTGCCCTAAACTGCTACAGGAAGTTACAACAAGCTACATGCAGGTGGATCAAGGAAAAAAAACAATCACAAAGGGTCTTGATGTGTAAAAAAAAAATTATGAGATTCTTCCCATAATTTCCTTCCACCTTCTCATCACTCCTCCATCTCAAGCACAATGATTTTTCACTCAAACCCTACACTTTGTCACTTCTATAACGAAAAAAAATTCCGCAAAAACACAGATTTTCTTCACAAATTATTCCATGACCACACTACTCCTTCTTAGCCTTACCACACTCTCCCTCATCACCCCATGCATATTGGAACTCAAAAAAATACAAATAAGACCTTTTATAATAAGGAAACATGTTCCTTTAGCAAACCTGTGCAATCACCAGGAAGCATTATAAGTGGTTTTATCAATCATCCAAGAAGACATCAAAATTTGTGAGGTGAATATGAAGAGCCTATGGCCTCCAAGGAGGAATTTCACTAGCAGAAGCAACCTGGACATCAGAGAGGCACCTACAAACATACAACAAAGGTATCAGTAAAGCATGCAAGCATCAATTCAATCATCAACTTCAACACTCACATCATGAGCATCTCAACAACAACATTTAAGTCAGGCATGTGAAGCAGCAGCAAAAAAAAAATAACCCATAGAATACCTCCAGATTCAATGCTATTAGCAACAGGAACTCCAACAGATTATCACATGCAGCTTCAGTAGCAACTTCAGAGCCACCAAAGGTAGCTTCAACAGTCATATCAACAGCCTCAATATCACCTACAAAAACGCATCAATGGTAAGGCTTAGGTATGAAATCATCTAAACCTTTATTTGAAACTATTCTAGCTTAAGTAAACATTAAAAGTGTGAGAAGGAAAGATTTTTATAGCCAAAATCAGTAGTAGAGCACCCTCGACCTTATCTAGTAATTAACTTCACTTTTCCATCAAGACACACACACATGTGGGAGAGGAACAAGAGAAAAGTAAAGAGGACTTGAAAAAGTGGGTATTAAGAAGTTAGTTGTGATGGAAGACAAGGAGTGCCAAAGGGTAACTAAGGGCGAACTCAATTAAAAAAAAAAAAACAAGTTTATTTTGCATGCAATGAAAAAAAGGAAAAAATAAAAAAAGGTGGACCCACCACCACTTGGCATGTGAAATAGAGTTGTTACGGGTGAAATAGGGCTACTACAAGCACAAAATTTTCTACATGAAGTTAACTAGGACAAACCTTGTTGACCAAAGGTGGTTTTAGACCTGGAGGAGAAGTTTTCTTCCTCTCTTCTCTCTCTCCTCTACTTACACACTCCATTGAAAACTCCAGCATGCACCCATTCACTCATTCCAGCTTTCAAGTAGGCAGAAAACTCCATTTTTACTCCTGACTGTAATTTCTACAAGAAAGTCCTAGCAGCTACAGGATTTCTATAGCACTCCAGGAAACCCTATAAATGCTACAGGAAACTTATTTACAAGGAAAATAGCTCTCTCAAAGGTTTCTAAACTTCAAAAAGAGCATGATAATTTATTTTTTGCCTATACCTACCACTTCTAACCCTCACTTCACTCCATGCACAATGATTTACACCCTAAACCATATATTGCGCCACTAGCAGCTAAATCACCTATACCTTGACATGGGACCTCTCCCCTTACCTCTCCATCACTCCAGCCCTAACCTCTATAAACCATTTCCCTTCATCTATAAGAAATCTGGAGCCCCAAGAAGTAGAGAGAAGACTGCTACAACAAGTTGAAACGTTTCCTGTAACAATTCAAAATATGGCACAGCAAGGTCAAAATCTGAGGATAAGTTGATCAAGATGGCTTCAAAGTACCACCAATAGACTCCAAGAGGATGAACACACTACAAAAGGCACCTGAGGACTTCCATGAAACACCTATAATAATATCAGCAGGAGGAGGAGCACATGGACCAATAAAAAGAGAATGAAATAGGCCAGCATACATGAAGAACCACAAGGCAAGGAGGCTGAATAGGTTGCTCAGAGGATGAGCAACAATTTCAATAGGGGATATGATGGGCCTCTAAATTAGACATAAATTAAGACCCATATAACCTTTCTTAGCCACATAAAATATATATTAAATCTCTCCTTCTACACTTAATAATTTTTTTTATGCTTTAATATGTTCTTAGGAAGGTTTATAGATAATTGCATATTTATGCTTAATATTATTTATTTTGAAGGATATTGTGAGAATATTGGGCAGACTATGGAGATTTGGAGCAGGAAATAATTTAGGGACATTTTCCCTACTATTGGAGGATAAATATTGGAAAATAAATGAACAAAATATCACAAAATCATTGAGAAATTTTGGAGAGATTCTGGAACTTCGATGATTGAGAAAATCTAGGAGTGTGTTCCTTGTCATTTACTACAAACTCCTAGTGTTGGGAACCAAATCCACTATTTGAGGAATTTTGGAGGGGAAATATTGTTCCTTTCAAGGGGAATGCTTCCTCATCATTTTTTACAAGTAAAAATTTGAATTGGCCTCTAGGGGCATGTATTGTTTAGTCTCATTGTGGAGAAAACTTGTTTTCTAGAAGCTCCATTTTATTTTCTTGCAGGGATGTACTTGGATTGATTCAAAAATGAATATTGGTGCCATTTTTAGCTTCTAAAGCTTGGTTTCTTCCATAGGACTCCAATTCCTTCTTAGGCTTGGCCATCCCAGGAGCCTCAGGGCCCTCTTGCACAACTTCTTTATGTTCCTTTCACTTCTTATTCATATACATCTCTTATTTCTATTTTGCATATTTCTGTATTTAGTATTGTTTATTTTCTTGCTGTAGGATTGAGTTAAATGATTTAATTCAGTTATTTTTCAAGTTTTTTATAGGTTCAAAAGCATTATTCATCTTGATAATAACTTTGGAAGGTCATATTAATCATTAAGCTACTTTTATTTGGTTACTAGTTCACGAATATACGATTTCTAGAAATGCCTTGTAGCGAAATAATAGTAAATTTCTGATATTTTTTAGAAGGGGTTAATGATATCCATTTGACTTGATTCCACTTGTCTTAGGTCATAATAATGTTAAATTTAATTAAAAAAATCATCCCATTTCATTTTCACTTGATTAGGTTAGGCATTTGATAGATTAGCTAGCTCACTAGTTCTTGAATTTCCATATTTTAGAGTAGTAATTTTATGTTATTTTTTAGCACGTGTGAACAGGGGTATTTTAGAGTTATTCCACTTGGAATGGAGACCTAAGACATCCTAATTACTAAAAAAATAATTCCCATGCCATTTTCATTTGATGTACTTGGTCATTCGGTGAGGTATGTCCAAAACAGAGTTTCCTGTAGCAAACATAGAGTTTCCTGTAGCACTCTAGTAGCATGTGTAAACTCGACCAAATTTTCTCCCAAAGGTTGGTTTTTGTCTCTTAGGCATGAATCATGACCCCTAGGATCTAAATACATGATTTAGGAAGAATAAACACCACTTAGTATATTCATTTTTGCAAATTAAATTAGGCCTTTTTATTTGAATTCATGCTCTTAGGATTTCAATTAAAAATTGTTGTTCTTTCATAGGATTAATTTCTTTTCAAAGAAACACTTCCATTTCTACAATTAGTTTAGGCTTTGATTTCATGACATTCACTCCATTACATCATATCAACAAAATAAGGACACATTGTATGCTACACATATAGTGTCGACACCTCTTAATTTTGTACGAACCCCAAGTTGATAATTAAATTTGGTAGGCTCGGTAGTTGTAGCATTCTTGTTGCAATACTGAGGCTCATCACCAATAATAAATTTCAACACTTGGATTTTAATGCAAACACAAAAATACCTTTCTTAAATGCTGAGATGTCCATACCTTGAGTATGGAGAAAATAATTTCATTGTTATTATTTTAATGTATGATTCTTGAACAAACTTTCATCACTCCTTTGAAGTTATGTTGCCTTAGGGATGAAGGACTTAGTCAAATTCAGCTTAATGTCCCCAATTTATGCCTCTACTCCATCAAAGGCATCAATGAATGGTCAAGTTACTTCAATTTAATGGCACTAAAATTTTCAAATAATTTGAGCCATCCCACATTCTGCAATTGTTCTCATACTTGAGGGTAAGCACTCAATAAATCCACTCCCATTGGTTCATGACAAACAATAACCCCCATCATTGTGAGAACAAGTTTAAAGCCCAAAATTGTCCCTTTCAACAGTGTATCAATGGAAAAATGAGTGGAATAATGGGTGAAATTCGGAAATGGTGAGGTTAAAACAATATGAATAACTTAATGTGGTAGAATTGAAGTGGGATTCTCCTTTTAAACTCATAATTACCCATGATTTGTTTATATCTTATCCATCAATATCGTCATGGATATTGGGTTTTGATTTGTTTGATATGCACTAAGGAGATTTGTAGATATTATGGAATGGAGTAATACGAATGATATGATAGGGGATGGGTTATGATTAAGGCCATTAATAAAATAAATGCATGTCATTATTTCAAAATTCCATTTAAATGATATAATAAATCCATCATCTCAAAGATCTATAGGTTTACTTTAATTAAACTGACGATTTATCCAAATAGTTACCTTTTTGTCACATACTTCTCTCTTAAGATTTTATTTTTATTTCTTGCAAGTCCAAGATATACTTCATACAAATTGGATATAGTGTTGAAGATTGCAACAAGAAATAGTGAAGTAGGCATCCTAAAAACTCATTCCTGATCCTATTTGGAAAATGATCACCTAAACTAGGTGGGGCCCACACAGGTGATTTTTGTCGCAAAGTCTATTTTTAGACTATGTCTATTTTTAGACATGTCGATCATATTCTATGAGTTGCAGGATGCTATTTGTGGATGGTTGGTCAAGTTGGAAAAATAGATGGACTTATATTTTTGGACATATTGGGCAGAATCTATTTTTATATTGCCAGTCTAAAAATAGATATGTCGAATATTATTAGCTCTTAATAAGATTTGGACTCTAAACATTATCTTATTCTCTTGGAGCACTTCATTTAAGTGCACAGATGTGGCACAACAAAATACGGTGAAGGAATTACACTATTCCTGAGGGTTAAGTGGAGCTATTGCATGGAGACTTCAGTTAGAACTCATGTGACAGAGTTTGGTGGAGTTATAGAAGTAGTTGGTGGAGTTGTGTCCAGTTTAACTCAGTTAGACACAGTTGAGCTAGTTGTATCTAGTCTAACTGATTGATACACTAGTGAGAGTGGTGTGAATTAATTAATAATTAATTCACTAAATATTAACTCATTAATCCACTGAAGAATACATCAATTAACTACAGTGCATGGATATTTTCATTGGAGACCAGTGGAGAGGTAGGTGAAAGAGCAAGTGTGACTATCAGTTGTGACTATAGTGTTGCATTGTTTGCACCACAAATTTAGTGGAGATGCATTTAAGGATTGCGTGAGCAAGGCTGGAGCAATTGGAGTTCTTCCAAAGCCATTCTTTAGCAGGGATTGCGCAGTAGAGGCAGGCTAAAGGCTAGCAAAGATCGGCGCATGGATTTGCAAGATCGGGCCTGATTAGTGTGTAGCGATTAGATTGTACTGAGAGCTTGTGATAAGCTTTGTATGAGGATTGTTACATGATCTCTATGACATATATTATATACATATAGTTGGAGTTTTCAGCTTCAGGCTTTCCCGTTAAAACAACTATGTTAATGTGTGTGAATTTTTATGGTTTCAATGTGTGCATGCAATTGATTTAATTTCCGCATGTGATGATCAATGGTGGAATATATTCTGTATTGTGCATGAAGTTAAAATAATGTGTGATCAGGAGAATCTTAGACATATGCATGCGTAGTGCATATAATTTCTACATGGTATCGGAGCATTGATCATTGGATCAATTGCAATTATTGAAACAGTTGAGTTTTGTGCTGATGGAATTTGAAATTGTTGCAGGGTTTTCTTGGTGTCGAAGTTGAGCATTCATTGAAATGTCTTTCAACGGATTGCGATTGGAGTATGCCCTTGAGGGCAGCTTGAATTATATTGCATGGAAGGACAAGATGGAGGCGGTGCTAGAGGATAATGGGTTGAAGGAGTTCATAGATGCAGAAATTCCAAAACCTGCTTCTAGCGATGCTGCCACACTTGACGCATGGCAAAAGAAGACAACCAAATGTCAAAGGATTCTGTTGGAAGGTGTGAAGGATCACATAGTGTCCAACCTTCATGATAAAGCTTCTCCATTCTTGATGGAAATCTTTGGATGCACTGTTCCAATAAAGAAGTGACCGCAGGAAGTTGGCGCTTAAAGACAAGCTCGTGAAAATAAAAATGGAGAAGAATGACACTATTCGGTATACTTGACAAAGTTTTTCCACTGCAGGGATGAGCTTGGGAGTGTAGGAGTTAGTGTGGATGAAGAATATTGGGGCTCACCTTGGGCTTCTGAAGAGTTGGCATAGCTACGAGGACTCTGTCAATGGTCGGGAGAAACTGCTAGGATGGGAGAGACTTTGGTCGGATCTTGTGCAGGAGGAGATAAGGCGGAGTACCAGGGATGGCTCTTCATAGAAGAATGATGATGAAGAGGATTGCGCTTTGGCTACCAAAGCAAGGAAAGGGAAGGGGAAGAAAAATCCTTCTCAATCCGGTGTGGATGGCAAAGAGCGTGACATGTCCAAAGTGAAGTGTTTTCACTGTCATGAACATGGGCATTTCGCCACACATTGTCCACAGAAGACGAAGAACAAGCAGGTTGCTGGAGTCGCAACTGGTGAGGCTCTTGCCTCAAAATTTGAGCTGGACTTCTCATTTATCTCATGCATTGTGTCTAGTGCATTGGGATCAGGGTGGTACTTTGATAGTTGTGCTTCCTTTCACATGACGGGAGATGTGAATATTTTCAGTGACTTGGTGGAGAAAGATCTCCAGTTGCATGTTGATTTGGGCGACAATGGACAGTAAAATGTGACTAGAATTGGTACCATTACCTTTCAGAGGGAGTCAGGTAAACTCATTCTTTTACAAGATGTAGTGCATGTTCCAGGTTTAAAGAAGAATTTAATCTCAGTCACAATGTTAGAAGATAAAGGGTATGATGTTGTCTTTAGTGAAGGAAAATTTTTCCTTCAGTACAAAGCAATAGGAAAAGTCAAGAAGGTTGGGCTTTGAGCCAAGAATCTCTATAGACTTGAAGTATATGGGATTTCTATGGAGCTTCCTACTATTGGGAAGTGCAAGAAATACATGAAATTGAAGCTTGAGAGGGAGCAGGACTTTCATGCAGGTAAGAGTGAACCTTGGGATGTGGAGCACCCACAAGATGAGGATCATGGAGTGGGAGCAACCACTCATATAGAGAAATTTCATGCCAGATGGGCAGAGGGAGTGCATGCAGCTATACCACCAGGTGAGAGGTGGGGTGACATGCATGATTAATCCAAATAGGAGATTTCTGGGCAAGATTCATTGAGATGGTGTGGATCTCATGAATTGAACCTGGCTACGAGGTGCCCGCGCATGATAAATGAGCATGATCGCTGATTTACTATTGTCTACAAAGTGACAAGGTTTTGACATCTGGAGCGTGATTCAAAGTCGACAACAAGTGCAGAGTGCATGGGTGTAAGAGTTCAACAACGCAGTGGTTCCTGATGACATGTGCAGTTGGTACCAGTAGAATTTAAAGACTTTGATGATAGATGCATCAGATTGATTGAGTTGCTTGGAGCCTATTCAGTTTTAGAGGAGTTGCAGAGTAGATGCATGGAGTTGCATGGCGCTTGTGAAGGTTGCAGGGCAAATGCATGGAATTGCATGTCGCATGCAAAGACGGTCCTTTCTTGTTGAGAGGGAGTGTTGAAAATTGCAACAAGAAATACTGAAGGAGGCATCCTGAAACATCATTCCCGATCCTAGTTGGAAAATGATCACCTAAACTAGGTGGGGCCCACACAGGTGATTTTTGGCGCAAAGTCTATTTTTAGACTGTCTATTTTTAGATATGTCGATCATATTCTATGAGTTGCAGGATGCTATTGTGGATGGTTGGTCAAGTTGGAAAAATAGATGGACTTCTATTTTTAGACATATTTGGTGGAGTCTATTTTTAGACTACCAGTCCAAAAATAGATATGTCGAATATTATTAGCTCTTAATAATATTTGGACTCTAAACATTATCTTATTCTCTTGGAGCACTTCAGTTAAGTGCATAGATGTGGGTACGCGCAGGGGCCGACGAAGGAATTACGATATTCCTAAGGGTTTACCGGAGCTAATGCATGAAGGACTGGCGAGAACTCATGTGATAGAGTTTGGTGGAGTTGTAGAAGTAGTTATGGAGTTGTGTCTTTGGGCTTTTAACTCGCTAGACACGCTGAGCTAGTTGTATCTAGTCTAACTGATTGATACACTAGTGAGAGTGGTGTGAATTAATTAATAATTAATTCACTAAATATTAACTCATTAATCAACTGAATAATACATCAGTTAACTACAGTGCATGGACAGTTCAGTGGAGACCAGTGAAGAGATAGGTGAAAGGGCAAGTTGACTATCAGTTGTGACTATAGTGTTGCATTGTTTGCACCACAAATTTAGTGGAGATGCCTTTAAGGATTGCGTGAGAAAGGCTGGAGCAATTGGAGTTCATCCAGAGCCATTCTTCAGCAGGGATTGCGCAGTAGAGGTAGGCTAAAGGTTGGCAAAGATCAGTGCATGGATTTGCAAGATCAAGGCCTGATTAGTGTGTAGCGATTGGATTGTACTGAGAGCTTGTGATAAGCTTCGTATGAGGATTGTTACATGATCTCTATGACATATATTATATACATATATTTTGGGTTTTTTGCTTCAGGCTTTCCCGTTAAAACAACTGTGTTAATGTGTGTGAATTTTTATGGTTTCATGTGTGCATTGCAATTGATTTAATTTCCGCATGTGATGATCAATGGTGGAATGGATTCTGTATTGTGCATGAAGTTAAAATAGTGTGTGATAAGGAGAATCTTGGACATATGCATGCGCAGTGCATATAATTTCTACATATGGAATGTTGAATCATCTCCATAATGTTGATGGTTTTGAAATTTATCTTTAATCCTTCATATGTTGGTTGCTTCTCAAGAATGGATGATGCTAGACGCTGATAATGATTGGCGATGTTGATTAGTGTTGATGAGTTATCTTTAAAAGAGAAAAAAAATTCTTCAAAGAAAATATTTTGAACTTGAAAACTTATTTTTTAAAGTAGAAAGGGGATATAATAAAGGGGGAAAAGGGAAGGAAAGGATAAAATATAAGTTTCCAAGGATCCATTGGTTTTCGACTAATATTTTTTGCATAGGAATGCCAACAATGTTGGTTTTCATAAATATGCTTTTATTCTTCTTCTTTTTTTCCCTCCTTATTTTATTTTATTTTATTTTGGAGAAAAACAAATCAACATCCTGTTTTTAGTAGAGGATAAATTTCTCCTTTTCCTACCAACATTAGATTAGTATTTTCTTGAATATTTTTAACAAACACTTCTTTTGTCAAAGGCTTATGATATAACTTTAATTTGTGCCTGTTGACAAGGAAGGCGGTCCTTTTTAATCAATAGTCATATTTCTAACTGCTCCATTATCAAAAATAGTTTCTATCTCATAGGGACCAAGCCAATGTGTTTGAAATTTTTCTTGAAAATATTTGAACTTCGAATCAAAGAGAAGAGCCCAATCACTTGGCTTGAAATTTTTGACTTTGATGAATTTATCATGCCACCTTGTTCTCTGTTGTTGGATTATGCTTGTTCACTGTATGTAATCTTGTTAGATCTCATCTAGCTCATTAAATCGTTCCATCCTTTGTTTTTGGGCTTCAGAGAGATCAAGCCCCAACTTTTTTGTTGTCTTGAAGGCTTCCACTTGGAATTCAATAGGAAGAAAAACTTTTTTCCCATGGACAAGCTCATAAGGAGTATATCCAGTGGTATTTCTCCATGTCGTACAATATTCCCATAGTGATTTCGGAAGAATATCTTCCTAGATCCTTCTATGCAAATGTAAAATCTTGGTCAGTATAGCTTCAAGTATTTTGTTGGTAGATTCCACTTTCCCATTGGCTTTTGGATGATATCGAGAAAATTTGTGGTGTCTCATATTGAATTGCTCTATAATATTCTGCACCACTTTAGATGTAAATTGAGCACCCTGATCTGTAACAATTTCTCTTGGAACACCAAATCGAGTGAAAATATCTTCAAAAATAAATGTAACTACAACATTTTTAGTAGCAAAAGTAAGTGGATCAACTTCTACCCATTTGATAACATAATTGACGCAAACAAGTATATGCATCTTTTGCTTTGATGGAGGATTGATGGGTCCAACAAAACCTAGAGTGCACTTTTCAAAGGGTTCTGTTAGTACCTGTGGTTGTAGAGGCATCTCACCTGATTGAATAGGTCTTCCCATTCTTTTATAGTTATCACATATTTTTGGATATTCCTTGGCATCCTTGAAAAGGGAAGGCTAGTAATATCCCAAAAGAAGGACTTTATATGCATTCCTTTTGTCAACAAAGTGTCCTCCACATGGTTCATCATGTCATGCTTTTAGTATCTCAGGTACTTCATCTTCTCGAACACATCTTCGAATGATCAAATCAGATCTTGTTTGGTACAATTCTCCTTCTATCCAATAATATGGTGCACTAGATTTTATGACTTTTTGTCTCTCTCTGCCTGATGACTAGGATTCTCCTTTTTAACTCATAATTACCCATGATTTTTTTATATCTTATCTATCAATATTGTCATGGATATTTGGTTTTGATTTGTTTCATATGCGCTAAGGAGACTTGTAGATATTATGGAATGGAATAATAGGAATGCTATGATAGGGGATGGGTTATGATTAAGGTCATTAATAAAACAGATGCACGTCATTATTTCAAAATTCCATTTAAATGATATAATAAATCCATCAAATCAAAGATCTATAGGTTTAATTTAATTAAACTGACGAGTTATCCACATAGTTATCTTTTTGTCACATACTTCTCTTTTAAGATTTTTTTTTTATTTCCCTCAAGTCCAAGCTGTACCTCATAAAAATTGGATATAGAATGTTGAATCATCTCCATAATGTTGATGGTTTTGAAATTTATCTTTAATCCTTCATATGTTGGTTTCTTCTCAAGAATTAATTATGCTAAACACTGATAATGATTGGCGATGTTGATTATTGTTGATGAGTTCTCTTTAAAAGAGAAAAAAAATTCTTCAAAGAAATTATTTTGAACTTGAAAACTTATTTTGTAAAGTATAAAGGGATATAATAAAGGGGAAAAAGGAAAGGAAAGGAGAAAATATAAGTTTCCAAGGATCCATTGCTTTTTTACTAATATTTTCTTCATAGGAATGCCAACAATGTTCATTTTCATAAATATGTTTTTATTCTTTTTTTTTCTCTCCTTTTTTTATTTTATTTTATTTTGGAGAAAAACAAATCAACTTCCTTTTTTTAGTAGAGGATAAATTTCTCCTTTTCCTACCAACATTAGATTAGTATTTTCTTGAATATTTTTAACAAACTCTTCTCTTATCAAAGGATTATGATATAATTGTACTATGTGTCCATTGACAAGGAAAGTAATCCCTTATTCATAAATAGTATTAAATCTAACTACTCCAATATCAAAAATGTGTTCTATTCATAGAGACCAAGCCAATGTGTTTGCAATTTCCCTTGAAAATATTTAAACTTGGAATCAAACAGAAAATCCAAATCACCTGGCTTGAAATTTTTGACTTTGATGAATTTATCATGCCACCTTGTCCTCTCTTATTGTATTATACTTGTTCTTTGTATGGCATCTTGTTGAGTCTCATCTAATTCATTCAATTGTTCCATCCATTGTTTCTAGGATTTAGAGAGATCAAGTCCCAACTTTGTTGTTGTCTTGAAGGTTTCAACTTGGAATTCAATAGGAATCAAAACTTGCTTCCCATGGACAATGTCATAAGGACTATGTCTAGTATTATTTCTCCATATGGTATGATATTCCTAGAGTGCTTCTCAAAGCCTAACTGCCCAATCCCTTTTATGTAGTTGTACAATATTGGTCAGTATAGCTTCAAGTACTTTGTTGGTGGATTCCACTTTTCCATTGGCTTGTGGATGATATGGCTTAGATTTGTGATGCATGATCTTCTACTCCTCCATAAACTTCTGTACCAACTTAAATGTAAATTGAGCGCCCTGATCTATCACAATTTCTCTTGGAACACCGAATTGAGTGAATGTAGCCTCAAAAATAAATGTAACAACAAATTTTTTAGTAGGAAAAGTAAATGACTTTGCTTCTACCCATTTGGTAACATAATCAATATAAACTGCAAGTATATACCTATTTTTATTTGATGGAGGATTGATGGGCCCAAAAAAACCTAGAGTGCATTTTTCAAAGGGTTCTATTAGTACCTATGGTTGTAGAGGCATCTCATCTGATTGAATAGGTCTTCCCATTATTTGATAGTTATCATATATTTTTTCATATTCCTTGGAATCCTTGAAAATGGAAGGTTAGTGATATCCCAAAAGAAGGACTTTATATGCATTTCTTTTGTCAACAAAGTGTTCTCCACATGGATCATCATGTCATGCTTTTAGTATCTCAGGTACTTCATCTTCTTGAACACAACTTCGAATGATGAAACCATATCTTGTTTGGTACAATGCTCCTATCCAAGAATATGGTGCACTGGATTTGATGACTTTTTGTCTCTCTCTGCCTGATAATTATGTAGGAAATTTATCAATAGACAAATAGTTAGCAATATATGAAAACCAAGGAGTTTTAGTGGATACTGAAAAAATATATGTTAGGAAAATTATCTACTAGAAGAGTATCATTACTATCATTTTTGATCCAAGAAAGGAAATCCATAACTATTTTATTTTCTCGACCTATCTAAAATGGTAATATTTAATTCTTGAAAATAAAAGACATTGAGTGATCTTCCATTAGTAATTGGTTTTTTCATTATATATATAATAGTAGAATGATCAGTATGAATTCAAGTCTCATAACCATTGATATAATGTCTAAACTTATTAATGGAATGAAAAATAACTAAAAACTCCTTTTCTATGATTGTGTAATGTAACTCTGCAGGCGTCAAATTTTTACTTGTATAGTAAATAACATAAGGAGTTAAGTATTTTTGTCCTGATACAACTCCCAAAATTGTATCTGAAGCATCAATAGAAATATAGAATGGGAGGGACCAATTTGGTCCTCTTAAGATTGGTGCTTCAACTTTTTTTATTTAATAACTCAAAATATTTTTGGCAATCAAAATTCCAATAAAATTTACAATCCTTTGTGAGTAGCTTGAAAAGTGGTGAACTATTTTTGTGAATTTTTCTATAAATCTTCTATAGTAACCTATGAATCCAAGAAAAATTCTAACATCTCTTTGGCATGTTGGTACTGGAAATTTGGAAATAACTTCAAATTTTGATGAATCCACTTTGATTTTGACACCTGAAATATTTGACCTAAAACAATTTCTTCATTAAACATCATAAAAAAAAATTCATGACTCAATGAAAGATTAGTTTCTTTACATCTAACAAGGACTTTTTCCATTTTTTCCATAGCTTCCTCAAAGGTGCTTTCATAAACAATAAAGTCATCCATATAAAATTCTACACAGTCATGGATCAAGTCAGAGAAGATACCTAATTCTCTTCAAAATGTAACGGGTGAATTGTAACCAAAAGGAAGTACCTTGTAATAATACGTACCCCATGGACATGTAAATTTTTTTTTTGTCTTGATCTTCAGTTGCAAGTTGAATTTGATTGTATCCACTGAAACCATCAAGAAATGAAAAATATTTATTCCCTACTAGAGTATTTAATAATTGATCAATAAAAGGTAGTGGGAAATTATATTTTAGATTTTTTTTGTTTAATTCTCAATAATATATGCATACTCTCCACTTTCCATTTTTCTTAGGTACAATCACCAAGGGTGAAACCCATTGGATATCTGAAATTGGGTAAATGAAATTCACATCAAGAAATTTTTGTAGCTCTTCTTTAAAAATTTAACTCATATTAGGATTCATCCTTCACAGGTTGTCTCATTGGTTTGGAATTTTCTTGTTTATAAATGTGATTCATACATGTATCTGGGTCAATTCCTTTCATGTCATTATATTCCCATTCAAATTCAAAGGAATTTTTTTGTAGGATCTTTATCATTTGTTGCTTTTGAAATTCTTCCAATTTATTATTCATATTTAATGTTTTACCTTGATAAATTTCTACCAAATAATTTCCAAAATTTTCCATAGATTTCAATGATATTTTGTATTGTTGAGATGAGAAAAATTACACAATCTTCCTAGAAACTTTGATCTAGCATACATACAAATTATTTTTTCTCACAATATGAAGAAAAACCATGATTATTGATTAACTTTATTGATTGATCTTCCTCGTAATTTTGTGAAATAGTTAATACTGGTTGAATATTTTCAAAGTATTCATCATCATTCATCTTCAATCGAAACTTCATTTTATATATCAGTTATACTTTTTGCAGTCGGATATAATATGAAATTTTTAGTAGAGTTTCTATAAAAAAATGAACATATCACGAGACCTACAAATATGAATGCATCAATTGTAGCTAACCATGGTCTACCAAGAATCAATTGATGTCCTCCTAGATTATTTTTGGGCCCATAAATTCAAAAATATGCTCCCGTGAATATAGGTATATTTATACATCTTATAATATACCATCAGTTTTGGTAACAAATCTATCTATTGATTGCAATAAAGCTGGGGTATATTCAAGATTGGTTAACCTTAATTTATCCATAGTATTTTTACTCATGATATTAATAGTTGCACCTAAGTCAATCAAAGTGTTTGGAGTTTCAATTGAACATTGATATGGATTTTGACAATGGGGCTAGCTGGATCTAAATATTTTCAATTATTAGTTTCCCTATTATAATATCTGAAATTTTCTTACCAATTGTATTTTTTAATGTCTTTTCTTTTTCTCCCAGGTTTCATGATACACGACTCCTTTATTGTCTTTGCAAAGATAGGAATTTCCTTTATATCTTGAAGCAATGGAAATTTGATGCAAATATTTTTCAATTCATCTAACACATTCTAATCAGGTAAAATTATTTGCCTTTCTATTCCTTTATCAATTTGAAGTCTCTTGGGAAAGGGAGGATTTTGCAAGGAATAGAGGGTTGTCCAACTATAGGAATTTTAGGAGTTTATTTATTTGGTTGTCATATATTTGTGTAGGAGTATCTTCCTTTGGAGGAGTATTTTCATCATCGGGAGATGTCTCCTTTTCAGAAATTTTATCCTCTTTGTATTCTTGGATGACAACTATAGGTGTTTTTTTTTACAAAACTTGACCAGATCTAAGTTGGACATCATTTAAATCTAGAGGATCTATCATACAAGCTTGAAAATTTTAAGCCTCAAAATTATAGATGGGTCGTTGAGGTGTTTTATTATTGGGATTGGGGAGTGGTTGTGCAACTCGTTGATTATATTTCCAAGGAAAAGAAGTGGATGGTAATCGAAGGGTTTTACTTGAAGTCAATTGAGGTTGAAATTGTGGTTGGATAGATTGTGGAGGATGGGGTGGAGAGTAAAATCGAGGTTAGTATTGAGGGTATTATTGTTGGAAAGGATGAGAATACTCGGCGATTTTACCATAAGAAGCCTGCCATCCTTGTGAACAAGATGGGTTTTGTGGTTTTGGTGGAAAATTTTTCCATGGTAGGGGTGTATTTCAATTATTTTGTGGTTGTGTATAAGAATGAAATTGTGCCTTGGGATCTTGTGCCATACCTATTTTCTGAGGCTCCCAAGGTCTTCTAGGAGAAATATAAAAAAGTGGTTATGTTTGACTACGGTCCCAACTTCTTCCTAGTAAACAACTTTAATTCTAGGTATTGAATGGCACTCCTTTGTAGCATGATTTTATACACATATAACACATATTACAATACAGTCAAGAGGACATTCTCGTATTGCATGTTTCTTCCCACATCTAAGACAAAAAATACACAAAGAAAAATTTTCATCTTTTTGCTTGTTTTGTACTCTTAGCATATCTATTTTTTCACTAAGATTTCCAATAATATTAGTGTTAAATTCATCTAGAAAATTACCCTGTTTTTTTTTAATTACCATTCCCGATGCATATTTTCTTACCCTTGACATCACTAGATCTCTTGGACTCCTTCCATATTAGACTTTCCTCTTGAAATATGTTTGCACAGTTCACAAATCTCTTGAAATGACAAGTGAAACACATCTCCTTTACCCATCATGTTAAGAATATCAATCCATTCATCCATTATAGCTTTTAGTAGGAGATTTTTTAATGTGTCTAATCCCAAATCATGAAATTTAGCTCTTTTGACATTATAAGTAAACCTATCCACTAAATATTCAAGGCTTTCATCCTCTCTTTGGGTCATCTTAAAGAATTATTCTCTAAGGTCACGATGTAGCAATAATCTTTATAAGTTTCTAAAAATACCCATTCCATATCTTCCCAAATCCTTATAGAATTTGTTCCTAGACCCATGAGCCATTTAAGAGCCCCATATTTTAGTGTAGTTGGAAATAATTTTAATTTTTGAGTATTGAGTAAATAGTCATAGGACTTGCATAGTACCTCAATCTAAAAAATAAATGTCTTTAGATCCTTAGTTATTAACCCATGGAAGTTAGGGAGGATTGATGTAGAAATATTTTACACGGTAGAAGTAGTATCAGTATCTTGAATAGGGGATCCAAAAGGATCCTCTTCTTCATGAAAACCTCCATCATATCCTCTTCCTCATCTTCCTCCTCGACCCCCTATACTGCCTCCTTGTCGTATTATACCTCCTCTTACCTCCACCAATTCTTCGTATTTTCTCCTTCATCTTCCATTGTATATTCCTTAGAGCTTATATAGGGTTCCTAAACAGGGTTTTCTTCAACTAATTCCTCTTCCTCTAGTTCCTCTATCAATGGTTGTTTAGGAAAATTGTATTCCTCTACTTCTTCCTCTTCACTAGGTATTTATAACTCTTGTCTAATGAGTTGTTCACCTGTTGAAGAAATGAATATGACTCCTTCAGTTGGGGATGTAGGTTCTTCTACTATAGCTTTTGTAGATGAAGTTGATGATTCCCTAGGTTGAATTTCTAACCTATGAACTTCAGGAAGCCTTGTTCTACTTGCAAATGATGAAATGTGTGTATCAGAGGGTGGTGTGGAACTGTGTGATCTAAAAAGGGTAGTTGGTTATGTTGGAATTAAAATGCATCCTCTACTTACAAATCTACCCGTAGAATATTGTTCTCTATACATGCATCCTAAATGATTTTAATATGAATTAATTAAGCATCTAAAGAATGAGTGCAACTGTAATGAAATGCAATTGCGACAACTCTAGTTTAGGAAGAACCCCACAATCACGATACCCATGTTCTTACCTCTCACCTTACTACTCCTCCAAAACAGAGTTGTTTGAATGAAAATGCATCATAAATTAAAAGTGAACACCAATGTATACTTCCCCGACAACGATGTCAAAATTTTTGGGTAATTTAATTGTTGGTTAAATTCCTTGCATCAAATTATCAATCTACAGTTCGTGAGCTTGCAAAGTGTACTTGCACTATATATGCTAAGATATAGAAATAAAACTATTCTAATTTCGAGATGAAAATAAAAACTACTTATGAAAATATCTTATTGAGTACACATAAACTCTTTCTCATAGACCAAAAACAAATAAATCACCAAATTCAAGACTTGAAAATTAAGTGGATTCAAAGAAAAGTATGCTAATGTGAAAGTTTCAAAATTCTATTCTATTGAGCAAGAAATGAAATCTATTATATTGAACTTTGAAAGATAAATTTAATCTATTGTGTTTGAAAAGAAATATAAGCTATTTGACTTGGAAAAGAAATATATTCTATGGAGCTTTGAAATTAATTTAATCTATTGAATTCAAAGACATTCTTAATCCAATGAAAGAAAATTTAATCTATGAATTAAAGACAATTCAGGATTTGAAAATAAATCGATACTTGTGAAATTAGAACTATTCTAGAAAGTAGGAACATGAACTAAAGCCTAAGCCTAAGAGATTACTAGTGTGTGAATACTTGAACCAAAGCCAATCATAATTGTTCAAACCTAAATATGACACTAAGCTAGAAAAGAACATTAAAGTAAATCTTTTTGTTTGTTTTTTATCTTTTATCAAGTGCTTGACCTATATAGAAGCAATGCAAAATGAGTAAAAGTGAAATGAAACAGTGTAAATGAGATAGAGCATTAAAACGAACATGGCACGTAAATGAAGAAAAGGTTTTAATCTAAATGCAAAGTGTAAGGAAATTAAATAAAAATAATGAGAACCTCACATTCACGATAATAATTGCAAAATTACACTAATCCTCTATATTTCTTTGTATTTCTATTTTCTACATGATGTTCTTATGACTCGATGGACTTTGCAACTATAGCTCCACTTCCTCATAAGAATTTTTATAGCATGAACTCCTAATTGTCCATTCTACAATGGAGAGGATATAATATTACATGTTGAAGTTGTGTTATCTTATCACTACATTCTGTTCCAAGTTTGAAGTGCCCTTCTTCATGCATCAAGCATTCATTTCTTCCACTTTCTAATGGTGTAGTAGATCTTTTCATTAATGTTATGAAATAGTGTCTTCCCCACTTTATGATACCACAGCTCCAAATGAGAATCTTCTAATGGATTTGCTTATCAAGGAGCTATTAAATTTGTTATTGGATATGTTCATGAATATTATCACATGGTGTCTCAGATACATTTTATTGTTAATTTAAATTTAAAGCAAGTATAGAAAGGGTGATGTTTATTAAAGTATCGAGATTGAGAAAGCATGTTTGTGACATTTACAAAGCATTGGATGCATAACTACTTTGTGACCAATAAATATGTGTCATTTACTTATAAAAAATATTCATTAATAGTATTGCCCCATTTTGGTTTTGGACTTGATATGAAGATTATTTGACAATTTTTAATTTTGTACAGTAAAAAAGATATTATTTTATTTGTGTTTCCTCATTTTTCATATCCAATCATAAATAATTAATCTTTTCATATTTTTTCACAATTAAAAACTTGAAATTCATTTTTTTTTTAAATTAATAAATACATTAAATTTATCTATAATATTTTCATGATTATTTAATTTAAAAAACATGAAAATAAATGATCACAAATCTAATAAATTTTTTAAAACAAATTAAAAATATTAAAAAATATTGGCTAAATTTAATTTCTATATACCTTATTAGTCCATGCCGCCTGCTACATAGCAGGGACTATAGTAATCAAAATAGATGTAGGTTATTAGTCCCTACAGTAAATCGATGCATTTTAGAATTTTTAGTCTATGCTTTGTTAGATATTTTCCTGACAAGCATTTTCTTTTCCGAATCACGTATAATAATTTTTCTTATTACCCAATGAGCTTAATTGTGATCTTATTTGGCCTCATACCGAGGCAAGTATGAGGCCAAAGTTACAAAATTACTATATGCATAACCTGATCATGAAATTTTCAAGTTCAAACAAATTAATGCTAGCATTAATCTTAAAAATTAAATTCTAAATGTCTAAAAACTCAAAATGTCTAAAAACTATGGCTAATAAAAAGCGTTGCCACCGCATCCACTAAATGTCAAAATGTCTAAAAACTCAAAATGTCTAAAAACTATGGCTAATAAAAAGCGTTGCCACCGCATCCACTGCAACGCCTGTCACCACGCCTGCCACCACTTACGTTGGCACCCACGCCTGCCACCACGCTTGGTATTCTGCTAACATGTGCCATACTTCTTATAACAGGTGCCATACTTCTTATGTGAAGACAGAGGCCATTGCCCAGCTTCCTCAACCTTCAGCCAACCCAGCTTCCTTAGTCTTCAGCTTTGCTGGTTGGTTTCCCCATAATTTATCCTTCCGCTTCCTCATAATTTATCCTTCATCTTCCTCAATCTTCAGCTTTGCTGGCTGGTTTTGCTCTATTATTTTCAGAATTTCAATCCTGCAGAGATACTTGGAGAATTTTGTATTGACTATTCGTAAGTTTATGAAATGGTTCTGTGTTATTTATGTTTACATGTTTTCTGTGCATTATGTCATTTGCAACATCTACTGGTTAATTTTTTTATTCTTTTGAAATTTCTATGCACTTCTCAAGTATGTGGAATGCACATCATCAGTAATTTTGCACTTTTTAAGAAACTTCATCCACAGCACTGACGTAAAGAAATAGAAGCATGCATTTCAATTTCTATGCACTTCTCAGGTATGTGGAATGCACGTCATCAGTAATTCAAGCTCTTGCACTTTTTAAGAATCTACATCCAACGTAAAGAAATAGAAGCATGCATTTCAAATGGCATTCGGTACATTGAAAATATGAAAGGGCCTAATGATTCATGGTAAGATCTTATGTTAAAAGAAATTCCCATGAGTATGATTGTTAAAAAAGGAAGCATGTATTTTCCAAATTGGTTTAAATAAGATAAATTGTTCTGTTAGAGCTATTTGTTGATGTTTGTTTGCTTTTTTCATTGGTAATTTTAATATAAAATCAGATAGACAATAATATAAAACATGGAAAGCTGGGTTGCAATGATGACAATGCTTGTTCAAGAATCAAATATTTCAATTCAAACATTAATCAAAATATTTAAAGTTGCATGTAGATTGCATCATATAGTGAAATATGAAACTTTGTGTCATTTAGTAAAATCTTTGCAGCACTACTACCAATTTCACTGCAGTTCCATGGAAATCTAAATTGCAGTTACATCCTTCAATAGTTCCAGGCAGAACATATTTCTTCCTCTGAAAACGCCTAAATCCAATATAAATGGAGGAATTTAACTATGGTTGTAGCTTTTATTAAACTAAAAACAGACAAAAACAGAATTGAATCAAAACGATAACAAAAATAAAATGAGAATCACTAGTTCGAAAATACCCATCTCTAGTCTGTACTGCCCATCTACAAAAAAACTGATAGTAGCAGGTTTGCGCATATGGGTATACAGGTAATACAATGACAAAACCCTTTTTCAAGCAACCTAAATGTTCAACCATCAGCAAGGCCAGATTTAAGAACCGAGATTTTACCTGGAAGAGTTAACAGAGGAAGTTATTGAGTGTTTCACATTTAAGAACTGAGATTTTACCTGGAAGAGTTAACAGAGGAAGTTGTTGAGCGTTCTACATGAAGCCGTAGTTGTTTAACCTAAACATCACTTGGTTTTGATAAACAGTCTGGCGCAGCTTGGTTCCCTCTCCCAAAAGAGCGAGAAGGGCTGGAAAGGAGGTGATGGAAGGAAATGAAGATGCCCCTGTTGTGAAATAATTGTGCAGCATTTGTCTAGAAGCCAAAAACACATCTAAAATTTTGAAATCAATGCTTGTTCACACAGGCTTTGTTCCACTTGCATAGTGTTGCATATCTGCACCAAATTGCAAGAAAATTTGGTGAACATCCATTGCCCTGAGCCCAATTGCAGCGAGCACTTGAGTCCTCAACAGTGTCAATTGATTCTTCCAAAACAAACCCTGGAGGAATGGTGCTTGGCATTGGTAGAAGCTGAGATTCCCTGTTCCCAGAGGTTTTATTGCCCTTTCAATCGGCCTGCAACAGACTTGGTCCCATAGAATTTTGAGTAATAGAGGATGGTGGTTTTGATTATCATACACAGGAGATACAGCTTGGACGAATTGTCCAAAAATTAGTTGTGAAAGCATTGTTGCTCATGGGGTTGTCAAACAATATTGAGCAGCTTCACCAACGATATTGAGCTGCTAACTGGTAGCAGGGCTGATAAGCTTGCACCTGTAACGAATACATGGAGACGAGCATGGACACATGTCGCGCTGACATGCTTTCATGATATGCTTTCACGCGTGTAATACATGCGGTATTCTTTCATGCTCGTCTCCAATCAATTCAAAACCCATAAACTCTATATAAAATTTATAAAATGTAAATAGATGGTATCTGTCCTATTATTTTATTTCCTATTCAGTCTTTATTTTCTTTTTAAAAATAAACTATCTCAAATAATTCACAAGTGCCACAGGAAATGTTACCAGGGTTCTATCGTGAAAATACATAAGTTCGATCATATACGGACTGATAGAAATAGCTAAAATCACACAATTACAGAAACACAATCATATATTATGCATAAATGGTGTATGTGTAAACACACTCACACACCATGATTACATTCAGATTACTCTATTAAATAGAGTTTCTGAGATCCAACTTATTCCTAGTTTAGAGAGAGAGGTTAAGAGAATTTCTCAACCATCACAAACCAACTTCTCAAATATGGAATGTAAGCATTAACTCCAACACGAACTATGTTGCATCACTATATCAAACGTGCTTTTCATTTAAGAGCACTATTTCTAATTAGTTAGACTATTCGAACCATTACAAGTACCTTATTTGTAAGATAACTTTTAAATTTAATCTAACTTTTTCATCTTCTATTTTGATTGAGTCGAGATTTTGAACCAAACAATAAACTATTGTTTCGGGTTCATATGGGATTTCTAATGGTATATATCATTATACATGTTGGCATTCCAACAATAGAATACTTACACATACAGTTATCTCTTAAACCCAAGGATTATTACTTACAAATATAAAAGTATTATTATGAGACTTTATATTACATACTATTAACTTTATCATTGAATTCGTTAATGCTCACACCTCTCCCATTATAATTAATTAGACTATTCCAAAGTTCGACTAAGCTTTTTCAAATTAATTTAATTTCCATGGTTCAATAATAAATTAAAAATTTCAATTAAAAAGAGGTTGGTGGGTGATTGATTTTGTTAATAGTATGGACATTGTGGTGGGAAAATCCTATTGGGTAAAAAGAGGTTGGTGGGTAATTTGAGAAGTTTAAAGTACTATGAACAATGCCCACTTTTGCACGCACATGACAACCACCTTATGGCTTACTTTTGCGCACACATGGCAACCTTATGGCTTACTTTTGCGCACACATGGCAACCATGGTATAGTTACATGTTAATATGATATTATTGACATTGTGGTAGGGAAATACTATGGGATAAAGTGAGGTTGGTAGGTCATATTAGAAGGTTAAAGTACTCTGAACAATGCCCATCACTTTTATGGTCTGCTGATTAAAAAGATGTAACATGTCAAAGCTTCCACATTTAGGGTACATCCTATTATTATTACATCATTTTCATATCCGGCAGTGATATGTATTTCAAATATACTATGTTTTTTTTTTTCTCTCAAACTTTTAATTTCCATATGGTAAAAACATCTTTACTATTGATGGTATATAAAACAATTGATCAACATTTTGACATATATATTTTTTATTATTCATAAATCTTTTAACAATGTTTTATATTATATTAGTAGTTAAAAACACTTTTTCTGGAAAGTATAAAATGATGTCAATATTAATTCAATACATATAATTATTTTTTATAAATATAAATATAAATATATGAATTAATTATAAAAATATAAATATATGATATATTAAAGTTAAAAATAAAATTATAATTAAATAATGATAAAAGATATATCAAATAAACACATTGTAAAATTAATATAAATTTATATAGTAAAATGTTATAATAAGAAATATATTGTAAAATTAATATAAATTTATATAGTAAAATGTTTTAATAAGAAATATAATTATAATACTAAGATAAATATAATGTAATTTTTAAAATAGTATTTTTAATAATATGATTGAAAACATATATTAATAGTTAATTGTTGTATCCACCAAAACAAAAAAGTCATTAATACATTTTGGAATTACCAAAAGATACACAAACTTCTTTTTGTAGTTGGAAAAAGGGTAAGTGAGACATCCAATGTATAATCTATCTACTTGGTCGTTACGGATTGCAATAGACTATTAGCATCAAAGTTTCATCCTTTATAACTATCCCACAAATATGGAGTATATACATAATGGAGAAAGAGAGTAAACTATGCATCCTAAACACTTATGTATACAAACCAGCCAACAAAGATTTTAGTCATGCATAAATTTTAGCTAATAAATATTATATTTTGTGTAACAAAGTAATTTCACAATGATTGAATTCCTTGTACCCCTTCTCTTTATATCTGCCAATTGCTTCAAACTTTCACACCCAATATGCACTAATTCCACTCATTAAGCCCTCCAAACCTCTTAACCTTAAAAATAAGTTGTACGTTCAATATAAATAAATCCACTTGTAGGAATATGCCACACACATCATCCTTAACCATGTATTTCCTATCATTAATTACCCTCAACAATTTTCTCATTTCCACATTTGCACATGTTATGCATCCTACAATGAAAAATAGAAGAAGCATTCTAACTCATAACAATATGATCTATATCCTCTCAACTGGACTATTGAAACCCAAAAACCATTTGATATGCTAGAGAAGGAAATTAGCATATATACACTCTACTTTGAAAATTCTATTTATTTTATTTCAAAAGAAATTTAATAGTATCTATAAAAACAATACCGCCTATAAACATGGGAAAATGTTTGTTATCAAATTCACAAGATCAATTAGTGAAAGTTCCCAACTAGACTTTCCTCTATTGAAATGGAAAACCCTCCTATTATGTCCTAACTACTCTAATCTAGGTATTAGAAATGAAATGCAATTAACATGCATGTATGTAATAAGAAAATATGATATGTAGCTAGGAATGTCATTTTTAAGCAATTACAATAAGTAATGCACACATATATTCTTTATAAAACATAAAACTAAATATTTTTGAAAATATTATTGTCATTTATGTCAAAGACAAGGGGAGACTACAAATATCCAAGATAAAGATTGCAATATGAAGATTGTTAGAAATATTATTTGAATTTCTAGTTTTTTCTTGATTCCTAGTTTGGATACCTTATTTTTACTCTAAATACCTAGAAAAAATGGGAGCATAAGATATATATTTTGAGACATTTACAATGGTATATTTAACTCCCTGTGAATTTATATGAATGGGGAAATATGAAATATTTTGTCGGATCGTTCTAGCGATAAAAGTAAAATTCAACCCAACTATAAAGTACATGTCAACCTAGCTAGTTTTACAAGTCAGCCCCATAAGTCAGCATACAAAAACTACAAATAAAGGATATATGAGTGAATTTGAACATCTTCCTAGAAATAAGAGATATGATATGTGTGACAAAATCTTGGGAATACTCTTGGGGTCTTAAATGTGGAGTAAAAATGTGATTTTTGGAGTGAACAAGTTATCTTTGCATTTTCACTATAACTTTTCTTCTGGGATGTCATAAACCATCAAAATTGGTATACATAGAGGGAATATTATATTACCTATCGTATATATTTCAAACTTTGGTTTACTGCAATTTGGGAGATATGATAAAAGGACGTTAGGGCTCCTGAGTGTTCCTAAAATCCTCTTCAAACAAGTCAACTTGGAATTTTCGCTATATACCACATCATCAAACTTTGACGTGCTCACATTACTACCAAAATATATAACCAGACTATACCATAAATATTGCAAGGAATACAGTAAATTAATGTGCCTATATTTATTAGAAATTTTAATATCAATATAAAATAACCAACTTACCACAATAACAATATCATTTAGATGTTTTATCATTGAATCTTTGTGATTCATCCTTATGAGGTACAACTTATTTTGAAAGGAAAATTTATTTACTAGGGACTTAAACTAATATAAATCCCCTAACTTCTCCCATAATTCCTTGTTTGTAGCTTCTCATGAATTATTCAATAACACTAAATCTGAAAGGTGTAAGTAGATTGTGCTCTTAACCTTCCTATCCAAATTTATCTAGTCGTATGTTGGCATATCATAGGTGCAGTACTATGATCCATAGAGATCCATTGTTCTTTTTTTTCCTAGATTGAATTCCATTTAGGTCTTCCATAGCTCAAATATTTTCCCATTAAATTTCTCGATCTCGGTTCAGAACTATGTGTTATTCTCTTCCTGCATAGGAATTACCATCACAAAGCTCCCACCTAGTTTATCATAGACTCGAGATAATAGAACCATCAACAAAAAAGGCACCCCCATAAAGCTAATGACTTCTAATACCAAATATAAATTTTAAACCTTTACAGTAAACAATTCACACATAAATTCTTTATAAAACATAAAAGTAAATAATGACATTCACACATAGCACTCAAAGAATTGCCTTAGAAACCCTTATCTGAGAAAACAAAAAAAAAATGTTTATATCCACATCCATAACTCTAAATATTTAACTTCACCATTTTTAATACAATATATAGGATCCTGAAACATCCAAAAACATAATCTATTGACCTACATTAAATGAAAACCCTAAATCATTAAAAAAAAAAAATCATAGATTGAAAAACTGTGTATAAAAAATTTCCAATCCCACAGCACAAAAATAATATAATGCATACACATCATATAAATATTGAGAACTAATAGTAAAAAGAGTTCGAAACACAAATTTTTTCAAGGAGAATAGTCCATTGCTACCATTAGAAGTGACCTTTAGTTAAACCCTCCAAACTCCCTTCCAAAGTGGGATGATCCAATCTTTGGGAACACTTCCCTATCATTAATCCAAAAAGTTGAAATGAAACAAATTAGTTGTATAACACGGACAAGAATAGTCTACTATTCATACATATTAATATTAAGAGGCTTTGAGTTATTAAAAATAATCTAGAATCTACCAAGAAGCTTGCTATTTCATATGATATTGTTAGAAACATAGTATACAAAAGGATAAACACTATCAAAAAAGAATAGTCCATAAACTCTAATGCTCACACTTGTAAGTACTAGGACAATTAAGAGAAGATATGATCTAAAAGGATTGTATTAGTTTTTTTGTGCTAAGTGTCTTTTCAGTTTATAAACATGTGCATACTTGTCTCATTAGTTTTCTTAAGGATTGAGGATTTTAACCATGAAATGTAGATGATTTTAGTTAATTAGAAGCATGAAAATAAGCTTAAATAACACTGAAAAAAATGTAAAACAGAGAAATAATTCACTACACATAATTTACATAGAAAGAATGATGAAGTAGTTCACCCCTCCTGGGCTACATCTGCTGGTCCAGCTCCCAATCACATGTCCATCTTTCATTATGCTAAAAAAATTGCAAATATATGTAGTTATAGGCCTCTAATGGTTGTTTTCTCTGCACCAATGGCTCCAGAATTCTCCAATTATTAAAAAATGACTCTTCCTTCACTATGAATGGGCGAAAATTGAGTCTCCTACTCATTTTCCCAGTTACACCTAGAAAATCTCCACTAAAAGTGGAGAACTCCACTTAACTGGAGTTAATTTAGTGAAATCCGCCCCAAAATAGGCGTGCTACAAAAATACGCAGAATAAACCGTGGCATTTAAGGTTACTGGTTCGGGTGGCCACATGCCAACCCCAAACCACACGGTGACCACAACCGTCAGCGGAACCAAGGCATGTCAATGTGGTTTGGTTAGTCAGAACTCTAGTTGAGGTGGATGGTTATCGCATAAACTGTTGGAGATAACTGTTATGCGTATCCATGTGACAACATAACACATACTTGCGGAGACCGTTACGGAGACTGCTAGAGGTTGAAGACTGTCGGAGGTTGACATTTTTCGTTTGCAATGTGAACACACCAAAACGGGACTGCTAGTGGGTTGGTTGGGACCACCGGTGGTCCCAACCCCCATACTCCATTGCAATGAACTATAACATAAACCTGACCACTATGATGGTTAATATCCATGTGTAGCTCAGAAAGTTAGATGGGCGTGTGCTCGTCTGGAGGTCGCGGGGTTGAGCCCTATGGACCTCACAAAAATTTTGATACACCATTAAGGGGACATGTGGCAGCCTCAGGGCTAGCCACGTGGCACCCTTTAATTGGTCCTCCAAACCAACATACAACCAATTCAACCAATCAAATGGTGCCACTTGTCATCCTGTGGTTGTCTCTGAGGAAGAAATATTCCTCAGAATATTCCTTTTGCTGACTGTGCATCCACCTTGCTGACTGGGCATCCCAGTCAAACCTGTTGCAATTTTACCTGTTTGGCTTTTTTATCAGAACGTGGTATCTCCCTCATATGATATCGGTTTTTCGAACCGTTTGCGGCGTCGGAATTAGAAAGATGATATCTACAAAACCATATTGGTTTCAAACCAATACTGTAATTTTGAATTTTGAGCAAAATTTATGAACTCCTGATCACTCCTCCCCATTGGGAAGCTTTTGGACCCAAAAAGACTTGATTACATGTTCAATATATGAGGGTACAACTCCCTCACCTTTCCAACCTCTATTTCCTTGCTTGGTTTAGTGCCTTTGAGCCTAACTCGAAGGTAGTGATACTTACCCTCTTGAATGCTCTTATCCTCCTATCAATAATTGTATCTTCCTTGAGCTCATCCAGAAATTCTGGCAAGAAATATTCAATAGAAGGTAACTGAACATCACTTCCTTGATCATCGATCAAAGGTGGCTCATACAAACATAATTTTTCAACATTAACAACTGAATACATTTGCATATAAGAAGGAAAGTCAAGTTGAAATTCATTATTACAAAATTGCTTTATGGTCTTGAATGGACCATAGCGAATGGGTTTGAGCTTTTTGCCTTCCCCTTGCATCCTTTCTTTGCTAATGTGTAACCATACCTCATCTCCCTCTTGAAACTTGTGATCAATTCTATGTTTGTCATGCCTCTCTTTGTATTTGCTTTAAATTTTCTCAAGCTCTTCTTGAACTTGTTGATGTATAATCTGAATTTTCTCAGTGAGCTTTCGAGCCTTGTCAATATCACTATGGCCATCAATTAGAACATCCTTCCTAAAGATGAAGTCTAATTGAAATTTTGGAAAATACCCAAAGCATACTTCAAAAGGTGATGTTTGAGTTGAAGAGTGTTTTGCCCAGTTGTAAGGATGCTGAATGTAATGCAGTTTCTCATCCCACAACTTAGGATGTTTGCTGAAATATCCTCTCAATATATGCACAACAGTTCTGTTCACCGCCTTGGTTTGTGGATGAAAACCATTACTATTTTTCAACATTGTGTCCATCATACTCCATAGATTTGACCAAAAATTCCCAATGAACCTAGAATCCCTGTCACTAACAATAGAAGTTGAAAATCCGAAATGAACCCGAACATGTTGAAAATAAAGTTCAATATTATGTTCAGCAGTAATGGTTTTCTTACATGGCATAAGCATACACATTTTACTAAATCTATCCACAACTACATAAATATAATCATGTTGTTTTCTTGGCATAGGTAGCCCTCCAACAAAGTCCATGGATACACTCTCCCATGGCCTTGATGGTACTGGTAGTGGTGTGTACAACCCAAGCTTCCTATTAATAGGCTTATTTGTTGCACACATAGAAAAAACTCTTATAAAATGTGACACACTATCTATCATGTGAGGCCAATAGTAATACCTTTGTAGATGCGCCACAATTTTTCTTACCCCAAAGTGTCCAGCAATAAGAGATGTATGAGCTTCTCTCATGACACTTAGTCTCTCTCCTTGTGGTATACACAACTTGCCCAAATGAAACAAAAAATTGTTATGCATGTGATAATATTTTTCTTCAACTTGATTCCCTTCACTCAAACTAGCATACACATCTTGAAAATCAATGTCATGTGCATATTGTTCTATGTAGCTCTCATGTACAATCGAATCATTTTTCAGTAAAGTAGATGCACTAATGATTAGTCTTGAAATCATGTCAAAAAATTTATTGAAAATACCTTTCTTGTAATTTATAACCAAGTGAAATTATTGAAGACATCCCATCCACCTGAAATTTCTTGATTGCTGCAATTTTGTTTGTGACTGCAAGTACTGTAATGGTTGGTGATCGGTATGTATAATAGTCTCTTTACCCATCAAGTAGTGTTTTCGCTTCTTAACACTTTGTACCAACGCATACAGTTCTTTGTCATATGTAGGATAATTATTTACAACAACATTAAATTTTTCATAATGAAAAGTGATAGGCTTACCATGTTGCAAAAGAACTGCACCCACGGCATAATCACTAGCATCAGTTTGAATCTCGAATGGTTGTCTCAAATTTGGTAATGCAAGGATTGGAGCTAAAATTATCTTGTATTTTAAAGCTTTGAAAGCTTCTTGTTGTTTTCCTCCCCATTGGAAGCCTTTCTTCACACTTTTCATTACATGCATAGGAGCTGCAATGGAAGAAAAGTTAGCTATAAACTTTCTCCAATACTGAGTTGCACCTAAGAAACTTCTTACCTCGGTAATTGTTTTGGGCGTGGGCCAATTCACAATGGCTTCCACTTTAGAAGGAAAATTTATCAACTCTCTTACTCCTACAATATGTCCCAAATAAACCAAAGAAGTATTTCCAAACTCACACTTTGACATTTTAAGAAACTTCTCTTTCTTCAAAATATCAAGCACTCTATTCTCATGCAAGACATGATATTCTCTTGTTTTGCTGAAAATTAAAATTTCATCTAAGTAAACAATCACAAAGTCATAAATGAATGGACTCAAAACACTATCCATAACACACATGAAATTTTCCAGTGCATTACACAAACCAAATGGCATAACTAACCACTCAAAGAGTACTTGTTTGGTTTTGAATGCATTTTTCCATATATCACTTTCTGCAATTCTTACTTGATGATATCCACTTCGTAAATCTAACTTAGCGAAAAAATTTGCTTCTTTCAGCTGATCAAGAAAATCATCTATTCTTGGGAGTGGGTAATGATTCTTTACCATAATCTTGTTCAAAGCTCTGAAATCTACACACATGCACCAAGTCCCATCTTTCTTTGGTATCAAGACTATGGGTGAACCGCATGGCGAGGTGCTTGGCCTTATGGTTCATTTTTCCAACATATCTTTGATTTGCCTCTTTATTTTAGCATTATCCATTATAGAAATGTGATACATACAGATGTTTGGAAGTCGACAATATTGCTGCAATTGAATGTCATGTTGAATCTCTCTTTTTGGAGGCAATCCTGTTGGCTTCTGAAACATCTCATGATGTACATTAACTACATAATATAAATATGATTTCAACTTAGGATCACATCCCACAAATGATTCATGATTAACATTAGCTTTAGGCTTAATCATAAGAAGAACAAAATTCTTACTTGAATTTACCATCCTCTTTACTTGTCCATCATTTACCATAGCAATGTTTGTCTTCTTGCGATGTTCTCTAACAATGTACTCCTTTCCATATTTGAATAAATGATATTTGTTCTCATGGCGATGGAAGATCGCTTTCCTGTCATGCAAGGACTCCTTAACACAATTCTTTTTATGTCAAGAAAAACCACATCTAATTCAATTGTGTCAACAAAATTTGCAGTGATTGCAAACTGCAATATACATTTATTTGAAGCTTGTAAATTTGCATCCTTACAAATCCAACCAAGTGGATGTGGTTTTGGATTTGGTATGGTCTCAAGGTTAAGTTTCTTGACAAATTCTTCAGAGATTAATTTCTTGTGACCCACTACCAAACAATGTTTCAATACTGGTATGCTTGGATATGAATCTCACATGAAACAGTTCAATTCTTTCTTCTTCATTTGGAGCATGTATGTGACAATTTGATGTTTTTGTACTGGGTTTAGTTTCAATTTATTTTCCCTTCATGTTATTCAATCCCATGGCTGTAATCTTAGATTCATCACCAGAATCATCTCCTAAATCATGTTGAGTTGTAGCAGCAATTTTATGTTTCCCTTTGTTATTGGGTTTCTTTGGTCTCATTTCAGGATGTAATTTCCAACAATGAGTTTCATCATGGCGTTCTTTTGAACAATGTTTACAAACCAATTTTTCTCCCTCTTTCTTAACAGATGCATTCTTTTTTCTTTTACCTTTTGAGGTCATCTCCTTGTTTTTACCCTTAAAAGGTTTCTTTCTACCCTCTTCAGAAATGTTCTTCCCTCTAGCTTCTAGATGTGTGGCCTAAACACATACTTCATCTAGACTAGTGGGGTTAATATGAGAATAGTATGTTTTAGGTAGCTATGTAAGCCACCTATGTACTTGAGAAAAGTATCTTAGCTTTGCAAATCTACCCCTAATAAGAGAGCTCTTCTCCTAAATTCTTAGGTGTATTCTTACACATTTGTCCCTTCAATTGCCTAAAGTTTTTCCAGTTCATTATGGCTTTACGCATATGAGCTAATGGATAAAACTCTTGTCTCATAGAAGTAATGAAATCTGACCATGATAGAATAATCTTACCATGATTTTTAATCTCCTCCTTTGTCTTGGCTTCCCACCAAACAAGTGTTTCACCTTCCATTCTCAATGAAGCTAATTGGATTTTGGTATCATCATCTTGAAGGTTATGGATTCTCAAATAGACCTCCAATTGACTATGTTGGCATATGTTGTCCTTGATGGAAACCTACTTGATGAAGTTGATGGCAACCTACTTGATGAAATAAGATTGTTGGCAATATGATGCAGAGTGTTGTCCTTGATGGCAACCTACTTGATAAAGTTGATGACAACCTTCTTGATGAGTTAAAGGGGAGATTGTTGGCAATGTGGTACAATGTGTTGACTTTGATGGAACCTTCTTAATGAAGTTGTTCGTGATGGAAACTAACTTGATAAGTTGTTAACAATGTAAATCTGATGTATCTACAGATCAATTCAGAAGTAGCAGAAGAAAGGAACTCAGAAAGTGCCAGAATAAAATTGAACAAGGTATGTCACAAGGCATACGCGGGTTTGTTAAGGCGAAGTAGCATATGGGTTTTAAAGGAAGAAAAAGTATAAAGTTTTGAGTATGCCCTAAATACTGATTCACCCCCCCCCCCCCCCCTCTCAGTATTTTTCCCAACAGACTAATCCAATTATCAATCTTTTTTGCATTGAATTCACCATTAAACATTGGAAATTCAAACTTAACATCAAGTTTAAAAAATTACTTTTACCAGTGTTATTTGACTTGTGTGGATGATGATGATAAGGGTGAGGACGATGACTCTCCATTGCCTCCATTTCCTCCATTTCCCTTCTTTGACTTATCTTCATCATTGTGACCTCCTAAAGATCCCTGTCCTTCCTTGCAAAGTTTGGATCCTTATCCTTCTAGTCTCTCATTCATTTCTTGATAATGGATTCAAACCATCTCAATCATGTCAAGAAATTCTTTCATGAATACTCTTTCTTCCTCTTTGGGATCAACATCTTCATGGATTTATCCTTCTCTATGAGACATGCTTAATGTAGCTTTTTCTTTCTTAGGAGGTGAACTAGGTGGTGGATATTATGGAAATCTTGCTCTCCTTTGCTTTGGCTCTTCTTGAGACCCTTCTGCTCCAACCAATTTTCCTTCTCCTCTCTTGAGCTTGAGCCTTGTAAGCATCTAAAAAATTGAAAACACTTAAACAATTATTTGCACAAAACAACACCAGAGAATAAACTCTAGCTCTAATACCATTCTAATCTGAAAGGATTGTATTAGTTTTGGTGTGCTAAGTGTCTTTTCAATTTATAAACATGTGCATACTTGTCTCATTAGTTTGGTTAAGGATTGAGGATTTTAACCATGAAATGTAGATGATTTTAGTGAATTAGAAGCATGAAAATAAGCTTAAATAACACTGAAAAACATTGTAAAATAGAGAAATAAGTCACCACACATAATTTACAAAGCAGGCATAATGAAGCAGTTCACCCCTCCTGGGCTACATCTGCTGGTCTAGCTCCCAATGGCATGACCATCTTTCATTATGCTTTAAATTTTGCAAATACATGTAGTTACAAGCCTCTAATGGCTTTTTTCTCTGCACCAATGGCTCTAGAATGCTCCAATTAGTAATAAATTACTCTTCATTCACTCTGAATGGGTGAACATTGAGTCTTCTACTCATTTTCCCGGCTACACCTAGAAAATCTCCACTAAAAGTGGAGAACTCCACCTAACTGGAGTTAATTTAGTGAAATCCACCCCAAAATAGGCGCGCTCCAAAAATTTGCCTAATAAACTGTGGCATTTAAGGTTATTGGTTGGGGTGGCCACATGCCAATGCCAAACCATGCAGTGACCGTAACCTTCAGAGGAACCAAGGCATGTAATTCTGGGTTGGTTAGTCAGAACTCTGGTTGAGGTGGATGGTTAGAGCATAAAACGTCAGAGATAACTATTATACATAGCCATGTGACAACATAACACAAACTTGTGGAGACCATTATGGATACTGCAGGAGATTGAAGACTTTCGAAGGTTAACGAATGTGAATACACCAACGTGGAACCACTGGTGGGTTTGGACCACCAACATTCCCAACCCCCATACTTCATTGCAATGAACTATAAAATAAACCTGACCACTATGACGGTTAAGATTCATGTGTAGCTTAGGAGATTAAACGAGCGTGTGCTCTACTGGAGGTTGCGAGGTCGAGCCCTGTGGACCTCACAAAAATTTTGATACACCATTAAGGGGAAACGTGGCAGCCTCAGGGCTACCCACATGGCACCCTTTAATTGGTCCTCCAAACCAATGTACAACCAATTTGACCAATCAAATGGTGCCACTTGTCATCCTATGGTTGGCTCTGAGGAAGGAATATTCCTCAAAATATTCCTTTTACTAAATATGCATCCACATTGTTGACTGGGCATCCCAGTCAAACCTATCGCAATTTTACATGTTTGGCTCTTTGATCAGAACGCGATATCTCCTGCATATGACATCAGTTTTTCGAACTGTTCACAGCACCGGAATCAGAAAGAAGAGATCTACGCAACCATATTGGTTTCAACCCAATCCTGTAATTTTGAATTTTGAGCAAAATTTATGAACTCCTTATTAAGAGATAATAGTCTATTTATTGTTGGAAATGACGATTTCCATTAGACGGAAACTGATGCAGGGGCATTAGACACTAGCCAGCAATGTAGGAGGTTTTGTCTACATGTTGTGGCTAGGAGGGTTCAAAATCATCTAAACTGTAACAACTAGGTGTCAATACCTCAGCTGACTATATCATTAGATTAGTCAGAGTTGTAGAAGTCGAATAGTTCAGTTAGCCCATCTGTCATGTTTCAGTTAGTTGAATTATTGTAATTAGGCTTTTGATTTTCTAAACGGTCCTCACAAAGGAACCGAAGAGACGCACTGTAATGTATATAATTTGTATTCTTCGGATGCATAGAAAAGAGGAAGGAAAGGAGAAGAAAAGGAGATTTTTCTGTAATAAAATCTGTGTGTTCACAATTGCTTCCAGTTAAATAGTTTCAGTACGCATTGGCCATAGAATTGTCTTGAATCCTTATTTGTGAATAAATTGTTTAATTGTGAGGCGATTGAACTTCGTGTATGTATAATTACTAAATTGAACTATCGTATAGATTCTACGTATCTCTGTCTATTGTTTTCTCAGATTGTCTGAACAACCCCTGTGGATTAAACTCGCCGCAGAAGAGGCCTGTGTAGAGGATCCATGGTCGTGAACATTGTTAAATAGTATAACTCCCTAGACAGGGTGGTTACTATCGGAACCCTGACCGAGGATTAGATGTGAGTTAATAAATAAAAGAATCGCACAAATCGACTTAACCTTTGGTTGACCACCGTACCAAAACCGCGAGCGGATTTACAGAGCCGGATTGCCCATAGCGCACCACCTTTCGGAGATAAATGGTATTTCCTGGTTGGGGAGTGATTCCATAGAGTATTCGACACGTGGCGAGGAGGACCCACAAAATACCACTGTTGCTGCGTGCCATCGCACGTTAAAGTTTGTATAAGGATGTCGAGCGATATCATGGACCATCGTTGATCTGGGAAGGAGCCATCGGACGGTGATCGTTTGATAAATATGCGCGGACAATAACCGAGGTACTGTGCATGCATTTGATTGGATATTGATCCTAGAGGTGGGGCGGAGCCAAAACTTTATGATACGTTCATTTGATAAAAGCGTTGGACATTTATATTAAGTTAGGAGACATAATTTAATTTTCAAAGACTAGTAATAATGTTTGTTTATCAAATTCTTCGAATTTGATAAATAAAATTCCGAGAAAAGGAAGAAGGCCACGTGGAAGTAAACGAAGCTAATGGAAGGGAAATGTTGACAGAGCGATTACAGTAGACCAAACTCTCCTCAGGGGCGACTTTCGGCTTTGTTGCCATCATTTGTGGTATCAGAGCTGTTGTTTCCAAGTTTTTTTGCAGGAGCTGACATGGCAATCGGAGTTGGTAGAGGTGCTGGCAGAAGGAGACCTGTTTCCAACGTAGAGGTGTTGGAGATGTTGCAGAGGGTCGAGGCCAGAATGGATGCCATGGAGCGAAGACAGCCCAGAGATCCTGAAGACACCAGTGAACCTGAGATAGAAGAAGCGGAAGAAAATTTTGAAATTCCTCCTGACATGAGGCTCCTTAGAACTGTTCTGGGGTCTACAGTTAAGCCCAGAATTGAAGTGTCGAGTTATGCAGGGGGATTGAATATAGAGGAGCTGGTGGACTGGATAAATGAAATGAATAAGTGCTTCGATTATGAAGAAATAAGTGAAGATAAAAAGGTCAAGTTTGCAGTGACAAAGTTGAAGGGACATGCTGCACTTTGGTGGGATGGAGTGTAGGCAGAAAGAAGGAGAGTTGGCAAGAAACCTATCAAGAGCTAGACCAGAATGATGGCTAAATTAAAAGGTAAATTCTTGCCTAGTGATTATCAGCTGACATTGTATAGGCAAATGCAGAACCTGAGACAGAGGTTGCTGACCGTAAAAGAATACACAGAGGAATTCTACAGAATAAGCATAAGAGCTGGACAATTTCAGGACACACCAGAGAAGACTGCCAGATATGTGAATGGTCTCAAGCTGGAGATCCAATATGAGATTGGTCTTCTGTCTCCGAAGACAGTTGAAGAGGCCTATCAGATGGCCTTGAAAGCAGAGGAGAAACTCCTGAGGAAACAGTCTGCCAAGAAGAGAGGTACTTTCTGTGGAAAGGGAAGACAGGGTGGTAGAGGAAAGCCTACTACACCCATGGATGGAGCTAAAAGTAGCTCACCTCAGAATGCATCTACAGAGGATGATGCAAGGGGCAGAATGGGTTCTTACAGAGGAAAAGGAAGGGGAGGCAGAGACAGAGGCAGAAGTAGAGAGTTGAGGTGTTATAGATGTCAGCAAGTGGAACATAATCACTATGAGTCTCCAGAGAATGTGGGTGCTGGTCCAAGAAATGTTGTTGTTTCCCAGGCTGGAGAAGAGGCAGAAATTGAAGAAGAAATTCTACCAGAGAGGGGAGAGTCCTTAGTGGTGAACAAGGTCCTGTTGAAGCAACCCAAAGAGGCCACTGAGCCTGCACAAAGGAAGACATTGTTTAGGAGTATATGCAAAGTCCAAGGGAAATACTGTCAGCTAGTCATTGATAGTGGCAACACAGACAATCTGGTTTCCACTGAGGTGATAGAGAAGTTGAATTTGAAGACTAGGGAGCATCCAACTCCCTATAGGGTATCCTAGCTGCATAAAGGGCACCAGCTGGCTATAAAATAACAGTGTGAGATAGAGCTGCAAATGGGAAAATACAAGGACAAAGTTTTGTGTGATGGAATGCCCATGGATGTGTGTCATATACTGTTGGGTAGACCTTGGCAATTTGACAGAGCAGCAGTGCATGATGGCATGAAGAACACTTACAAGTTCTTCAAGGATGGGGTACATCATACATTGATACCCATCGAAGAAGGAGAGCCATCCAGCAAAGTGATTGATCCGAAGACCTTGTTGCTGAGCGGGAAGGAATATCTACAGCAGATAGAAGAAGAAGAGGTAATTTTTGCTTTAGTTTGCAAACCTAAGGTAGTTCTTACTTCTACAAAGATTTCTGATTTGCCAGTAGAAATCTAAGAGATGCTAGATGATTATTGTGACATTATTGTGGATGATTTACCTGATGAGCTGCCACCTGTGAGAAAGATCATCCATCAGATATATTTTATCCCTGGTTCAAGTCTGCCAAATAAGGCAGCCTACAGAATGACTCCCAAGGAAAATGAGGAAATCAGTAGACAAGTACAGGAACTGGTGGACAAGGGACTGATTAGAGAAAGTTTGAGTCCATGTGCAGTACCAGCAGTATTGAGCCCAAAGAAAGATGGAGGCTGGAGGATGTGTACTGATTCCAGAGAAATCAATAAGATCACAATCAGGTATAGATTCCCTTTGCCCAGAGTTGAGGATTTAATGGACTGTTTGAGCGGTGCTAAATATTTTTCAAAGATAGATTTAAAAAGTGGATACCATCAGATTAGAATAAGAGAGGGTGATGAGTGGAAAACTTCCTTTAAAACAAATGAAGGACTGTATGAATGGATGGTAATGCCTTTTGGGTTGTCAAATGCACCTAGCACTTTTATGAGACTTATGAATGAAGTATTGAAGGAATTTATTGGTAAATTTGTGATAGTATATTTGGATGATATATTAGTTTTCAGCAGAACTAAAGAAGAACATTTAAGGCATCTTAACCATGTCTTGAAAAAGCTGCACCAAGAGAAACTGCTGATAAATTTAAAAAAATGCTCATTCATGAAGGAAGAGTTGGTGTATTTGGGTTTTTTGTTTCTGTAGAAGGATTGAAGATGGACCCAAAAAAGGTTAAGGCAATTGTGGAGTGGCCTTCACCCAGGAATGTTTTTGAGGTAAGAAGTTTCCATGGACTTGCTAGTTTTTACAGAAAGTTTATAAGAAAGTTCAGTAAGATCAATGCACCCATAATTGAGACAATAAAGAAGAGAAAACATCCATTTAAGTGGACTGCTGAAGCAGAAAGAAATTTTAAACTTTTGAAGCAAAAGATAACTGAGAAGCCTGTTTTGATTCTGCCTGATTTTACTAAACCATTTCAAGTGAAGTGTCATGCCAGTGGAGAGGCCATTGGAGCTCTATTGAGTTAGGATGATAGGCCTGTAGCCTATTTCAGTGAAAATCTGAATGACACCAGGAGAAATTATTCCTCTTATGAGAAGGAATTCTATGCAATTGTTCAAGCATTGAAAAAGTGGAGACATTATTTGATGTCCAGGGAATTTGTATTGTATTCTGACAATCATGCTTTACAGTATATTGTACGGCAGCCCAAGTTGAAACATAAGCATGCCAAATGGGTTGAGTATCTCCAAGGTTTTAATTTTGTTTTGAAACATATAAGTGGCCAAGCAAATAAAGTAGTTGATGCTTTGAGTAGGAGGCACATGCTTGTTCAAGAAACTAATTTTGAAGTTGTAGGGTTTGATTTTCTCAAAGCATTGTATAAAATAGATTCAGATTTTAAGGAAGCATTTGAGGCATGTTGTAATCTTGTTTTAACAGATAGAAGCCAGTGGCTAGATTATTTCTTGCAGGAGGACTTACTATTCAGAAGAAACCAACTGTGTGTACAAAAATGTTCCATGAGAGAAAATTTGATCAAAGAGAAGCATAGTGGTGGACTTGCCGGGCACTTTGGTACTGATAAAACCTATGAGAAGATGAGTCACTTCTATTACTGGCCCAGGATGAGAACAGAAGTAGATAAGTTTGTGAAGAATTGCAAGATCTATCAATATGCTAAAGGAAGGAGCCAGAATGCAGGATTGTACACTCCCTTGCCTATTCCAGACAGGCCTTGAGACATGGTGAGTATTGTTCTAGGATTTCCCAAGACTCAGAGAGGGAATGATGTAGTCTTTGTTGTAGTGGAAATATTCTCCAAAATGGCACATTTTATTCCATGCTATAAAACTAGTCATGCCACCCATGTTGCTAACTTGTTTTTCAAGGAAGTTGTTAGATTTCATGGGTTGCCCAAGAGTATTGTTTCAGACAGAGACACCAGATTTGTGGATCATTTTTGGAGGAAACTGTGGAAGAAACTTGGTACCAACCTGAGTTTCAGCTCAGCTTATCATCCCCAGACTGATGGATAAGCTGAGGTAGTGAATAAGAGTCTGGGAAACTTGTTGAGAAGCCTTGCAGGAGAGCATCCCAAGCAGTGGGACCATATTTTTCCCCAGGCAGAATATGCATATAATGACTCACCAAACAGGAGCACAGGGTAGATCCCATTCCATATTGTCTATGGAATGCACCCCAGGGGAATATCAGAATTAAGAAATCTGGGCAAGGCAGAGCTGAGAAGTGCTGATGGTGAGGAATTTGCTTTAGAGATCCAGGCCATACATGAACAAGTGAAACGGCAACTACAAGGCAGCAGCATCAAATACAAAAGCAAAGCAGACTTGAGCAGAAAAGAATTTCACTTTGAAGTAGGAGATCTAGTTTTGGCACACTTGAGGAAGGAGAGATTCCCAAAGAAGCAGTATAACAAGTTGAACTTAAAAAATATTGGGCCATGCAAGATACTTAGGAAGTTTTCTGCAAATTCTTATGAGATTGAATTACCTCCTGATGTTGGAATATATCCCATTTGTAATGTTGCAGATTTGTACAAGTATGAAGATGATGGTGAACGAGAAAGATCAGCAGACAAGGGACAAATTGAGTGGAAAGAACAGCTACCTCCAGCGCAACCATTGCAACCAGAGAAGATATTGGACAAAATAGTGTTCAGGAAGACCAGAGGACAAGAGTACTTTCAGTACTTAATCAAATGGAAGGATAAGCCAAAGGAAGATGCCACTTGGATGACTGAAGGAATGTTGTAGAAGATAGGCAGATCAGTGGAAGAGCTCATGGACAGGAGCCCATGAAGAAATTTTCCCTCGGGAGTCTGATGCAGGGGCATTAGACACTAGCCAACAATGTAGGAGGTTTTGTCCACATGTTGTGGCTAGGAGGGTTCGAAATCATCTAAACTGTAATAGCTAGGTGTCAATACCTCAGCTGACTGTATCATTAGATTAGTTAGAGTTGTAGAAGTCGAATAGTTCAGTTAGCCCATCTGTCATGTTTCAGTTAGTTGAATTATTGTAATTAGGCTTTTGATTTTCTAAACGGTCCTCACAGAGGAACTGAAGAGATGCACTGTAATGTATATAATTTGTATTCTTCAGATGCATAGAAAAGAGGAAGGAAAGGATAAGAAAAGGATAATTTTTTGTAATAAAATCTGTGTGTTCACAATTGCTTCCAGTTAAATAGTTTCAGTACGCATTGGCCATAGAATTATCTTGAATCCTTATTTGTGAAGAAATTGTTTAATTGTGAGGCGATTGAACTTCGTGTATGCATAATTACTGAATTGAAATATCGTATAGATTCTACGTATCTCTGGCTATTGTTTTCTCAGATTGTCTGAACAACCCCTGTGGATTAAACCCGCCACAGAAGAGGCCTGTGTAGAGGATCCATGGTCGTGAACACTATTAAATAGTAGAACTCCCGAGACAGGGTGGTTACTATCGGAACCCTGACCGAGGATTAGACGTGAGTTAATAAATAAAATAATCGTGCAAACCGACTTAACCTTTGGTTGACCACCGTACCAAAACCGCGAGCGGATTTACAAAGCCGGATTGCCCATATCGCACCGCCTTTCGGAGATAAGCAGTATTTCCTAGTTGGGGAGTGATTCCATAGAGTATTCGACACGTGGCGAGGAGGACCCACAAAATACCGCCGTTGCTGCGCGCCATCGCACGTTAAAGTTCGTATAAGGATGCCGAGTGATATCATGGACCATTATTGATCTGGGAAGGAGCCATCAAATGGTGATCGTTTGATAAATATGCGCGGATGATAACCGAGGTACTGTGCGTGCATTTGATTGGCTATTGATCCTAGAGGTGGGGTTGGAGCCAAAAATTTATGATACGTTCATTTGATAAAAGTGTTGGACATTTATATTAAGTTATGAGACATAATTTAATTTTCAAAGACTGGTAATAATGTTTGTTTATCAAATTCTTCGAATTTGATAAATAAAATTCCGAGAAAAGAAAGAAGGCCACGTGGAAGTAAACGAAGCTAATGGAAGGGAAATGCTGACAAAGCGATTACAGTAGACCAAACACTCCTCAGGGGCGACTTTCGGCTTTTTTGCCGTCAGAAACCCATAGGTGTTAGTCAAAAATTACATTTCCAAATATAAGGATCCATGAGAGGTGGGGAGTCCATGTCCCGAAACAATTTTAACAAAAAAATGTTTTTGTATATAAATTTTAAACAAGAAGTCGATGAATTTTGGCTAGTAACTTAATTTGTTGAATTTTTCCTAGTCTCATTTATATTGTTAGGTTGAGACTTGCAAATCCATGTCTTCTTCCTTCACCATTTTGGATAATTTCACTCCAATGGTGATCCTCTCTCCAATATTCTCATTTTCTTCCCTAATGTTACTTAAATGGATGTTATATAGTCTTTGAATCTATTTAATTCAAAATGGATCATTATACAATTGTTATATATTTGATATTTCTAGGAAGAAAAATTAGAGTTATTGGCTTGTAGGGTGTATTGGAGGGATATTTCCTGCTTTGGTTAAGGCCTAGAACCTTCTAGAGCCTATTTGAAATAATGAATGACCAATTTTTGGGTAAAAATTTCACAACAAAGTTCTTGTTGGGAAAAATATTGAGGAGGGGGGGCGAGTGAGTCAGTATTTTTAAAACTTTAATTTTCAATTTTCATATAATGAATTTTGTATGCTATTGTTCTTAAAGCAACTTAGGTATGTACGCTATTTCAGATAAATAAACAACATATATCTAGTTTACTTATTTTACTTGTGTTTTATATAAGATGATTATCTTTAACCATTGCATCAATAGATTAATTACTTTCAGTGTCTAATAAATAACATTTATAAATCATAAAAATTTATAAAAACGCATAAAACACTAGGATGTTAGGTGGAAACCCAATGTGGGATAAAACCATCATTGCCATTGTCTCTATCTTCTTTCTTATTATATAAATAATATCTTCATTAAGTTTGTACTGATGGAAAATATTACCAGTATGCAAGCACCCACCTACAAGAGGCTACAACCTCCACTCGTTCCCCAGCTCCTATTGGAACGGAGCTACAACCCCGTAATCTCATTTACCAGATTCTACGAGAAGGGTGGTCTTGCCCCCTTACTGAAGGTTGAAACCCTAAGTTCCTTATGGACCACTTTTCATAATGTTTCATACTAGATCCACCTGTCAAACAATCATCAAACAACCTATAGGACATCTTTCATCACATTTTGAAACTAGATCCATATCAATAATAAAGCCAAACAAACATGTCAAACTGAAGAACTAAATGTGAGTCGCTAAAACACTGCAAATCAACTAAAGTTATGAAGCCTCAAATAATTGAATGTAGAACCCAACCAGATCAAATAAATATCATAATTTTTACGTGATTGTACTGAATAATACTTGTGTATGCACATGCTTCCTATGTATAACACCTGTGAATAGATCTTAAAAAACTAAAAACTGCATCATGAATAATTGTGATATTGAACCATTATTTTAACCAATAAAAAACCAAGCCACCCAATCTTAGATCACTTAACCAATCACATATTACCACAATGTAGAATCATTAACATTCCACACTTAACTCAATCAACATTGTGAGATACATATTATCAATATATAGACATCATTGAAAGACGACGTCAAACATATAAAAACTCATCAAATGTTATCATCAAGTATTATTGCAAACCTTAAAATATATACGCGACCCTATAGAAATAAATTTGCGTATGTACACGACCATTAAGAAGAAAACCAACGTACGAATCTAAAAAAATTGAATCACACCTTTGCAACATCTGTGAAACCAGCAAACAAATATAAAATCATTGAATCATACCTTTGCAACATCTATGAAACCCAAATCTCGAGACACATATTGTTACATACATACACCATTATATGCAAATTCATACAATCATCATAGATCTATCATTGTTAGATACAAAAATAAATAGAGAAAGAAATATGTATTCCTTTTAGATCTATCATATATGGGTCATCTCCATGCTCCCTGGTGCATACCTATTTAAGATAAAATCATACATAAACAATTCATCACTTGCGCACCTAACACCTTTGTCTCCATATCCTTATATATTTATTTTTTTCTTAGCCAATACCTTAGGTAAATTCCTTGGTAATGTCGTTGGTATTATTTGACGAGATCAAATAAATGTTGCCGCTCTAATTACTATGGGCTAATACCATGGTAATGACCCCTGGTATCCAAAATACCATGGTTCTAATTATGTACACAAGTTTCACTCATAGAACTTGTGTATGTACACAACCCTTCTGCATAGGATCCATGTATACTTTCTCAAAATTCACCTTTAACACCAATCTATCTCTGAACTACCATTTATCTGTCCATATCACCTGTAACTTATGTACCAGTCTGCACAAGTTCCATAATCATCAAGTTATCACAATGTTGATATATTTATAAAGTAGGTTTCCATCAAGGATAACACATTAGCCATAATGCCAACGATATACCCTTTAGGACATGATGGAAACCACTTTGGTGTTTGGTAACCACTTGTAAATACCTACAAACACATCTGTAAATAAAACCTCTTTCCAAACGCAAATATTCTTTCCCCCTTTGACATCAAGGGAAAAGGGTTGAACAATGTTGAATGAAGGATTCTCTTTCCCTTTTTAGAGAGGATCATTGTAGGTATGATCTGTTGAATATGAAAATTTCATACTAACCATGCTCCCCCTGATCATATGTTGAACCTTCTAAAGATATTCAATAGAGTACAATACTTGATGAATCAACCAAATATAACCTTTCTTATGACCATTTATTCTATGCTCCCATGATTACATCAATTACTCAACATATTGGGTTTACATATTGGATCAAAATTTTACATCAATGTCCCAATATAATGAGATTACATACATGACATGACTTGATCCTAATAGTGTTGGGGAAAATACTGAGATGGGGGGGGGGGGGGGGGGGGGTGGTGAATTAGTATTTAGAGCTGACTGAAAACTTTTTACTTTTTCTTTCTTAAAACCATACGCTACTTTACTGAACCCAACTTGCGTATACACACGGATATCCTTAAGAAAACTTGCGTATGTACAGAGAGCTTATTATGCATTTAATTCTTTACTTAGATCATTGCATCATTCATTCATCAGATTTTTAGTAAGCAGTAAGCATGTGCGGTAATAACAGAATAAACCATCACACATAAGCAACACACATGAACACCAGTATTTAAGGTGGAAACCCAATTCGGGAGAAAACCATCACTGTTGTCGTCTCTGTCTTCAATATTTATTATAAAGAAAACTTCTTACAATTTTGTACTGGCGCAGACACATACCATCACGCAAGCACCCACCTACAGAAGGCTGCAACTTTCTCTTGTTCTCCAGCCACTACTGGAAGGGAGCTCCAACCCCCTCACTGAAGGCTTCGACCCTCAGCACCACCATGGACCACGTTTCATCAATTTTCATACTGGATCCAACAGCTTCCACACAACATACCTCGTAGGCCACTTTTCATCAGATTTTCAGACTGGACCCACTCCATACATCAAACTGAAACTTATAACTCCATCAATTCATTCATTGAATCATCAACCAATCAACCAACAACTTGATCTTCAATCAACATAATCAGCAGCATATTAACCATTAAACCAACCCAGATCTGTATGAATACATCATTGACAGATAGCAGTAAAACAGCAAAATAGATCAGACATTTCATTCCACACACTTCAGCGAAACCCTAGATTCCATACGCGCTTTTACTTCACTGAACCTGCATATATATGTGCTTTCATAGAGACAAACCTGCGTATATACGCACTTTCGCTGAGATGAACATGCGTATAGATCTGTAATTTTTCAGAACAATGCAGCTCCTCAGAACAGATAACTCAGATTTCACCTTTTACTTCAGCGAAGATTCGTCAGATCACAGATCTAAACATTCCATAAAAAGATCTAGAAAATACATAGTCATTTCAGATCTAGTGATCCCTCTTCATCATTTTCTTCATAGGTACATTATTAATTCAGATCAATCAATAAACTGTTACCCATTCCATGCAGAAATACTTCAGAGTGAAGTATTCATTAAAAGCTAGACTTCAGAATAGATATGCAGATACAAACTCAACCCTAAATAGACATTGATTCAAATAGCATACACTACTTTGCTTTACTGAAGCCACGTACATACGCGCTTTCTTGCACATCAACCCGCGTATACTTCTGTGTATTTTATTCTTCAAAAAACCTAACTGCCATACGCTCTTTTCATGAAGCGAACCCGCGTATATACGCGCTTTTGTTGAAACCAACTAGCGTATAGATCTGAAAAGGATACACTTTGCAGAACAGACTAGATCTATAAACTTACCCAGATTTCTTCAATTTCTTCATCAGACTTGTGCCGGGTCTTCATCATTTCTTTTGCAGATCATCCTAGAGATTCATCATTTCTAGATCTAGAGATCTTGAGCCTTCATCATATCCATAGGTGCATCATATATTTAGATCTATCAGAGTTCAACCATGCAAATATCTCTTAAATATATTTATTTATTAGCAAGCCTTACACATGCACTCCCTTGCATTATGATCTTCTTCTCCTTATATAGATTTAGCCTTTGTCAATACCATGAGTCAAAACCACTCAACCGTTGATGGTATTCATGGACGAGATCAAATAGATAATCCAGCGCTCAATACTGTGGGCCAATACCATGGTCATGTCCCCTGGTTTTATAAATTTAGAGTGCAAATAGGCATACGCTACTTGGTACGTACTTTTCCGCATACATACGCTACTTTGCCTTTACAAACCCGTGTATGCTTTGTGACATATCTTATTCATCATTACTCTGGCACTTACTGGAATTTATTTCTTTGTTACTTCTGAAATGCTCTATAGATACATCAGATTTACATCATTAACGAATAGGTTGCTATCCAAAGACAACTCATCAAGTCAGTTTCCATCAAGGACAACTTCATCAAGTAGGTTGCCATCAAGGACAACACATTGCATCATATTTCCAACACTCTCCCCCTTTGGACTTGATGGAAACCATGATGGTGTTTGATCACCACAACAGATAGATACATTGATTATAACCATTATTCAAACACCATGATACTCTCCCCCTTTGACATCAAGGGCAAAGGGCGAATCAAAACCAAACAAAGTTTTTCTTCTCTTGTAGAAGGAAGAGCTCTGTAGATCTGATGTGCACTGAAGTTACCATGCTTGCTCCCCCTGAGTTCATGCTTAATCTTCAAACATATTTTTCAATGAAGTACATGACTCTATTACCTTTCCTATCACCAAGGACTCATACTTACCAAGTACTCATACTTTCAATGATCCAACCAAGTGGATTTACAAATTTGAAGAAGTCCTTACATGACTGAATATAACAATTTTCATCATAGGTCTCAACATGACCTTTTCATCAAAATATAGAAATGAATTATACAATCAAGACCAAATAATATCAAGCATGAGATCAGACCACAACAAATAATTAGAATGCCAACAATGCATCCTTTCCATGTGACCAAAGCTCCCCCTTAGCTTGTGCATCCTGAACACTTTCAACAGCAAATCATCAAGGCATCTTCATCAAATATCAGAGAATGAAACAGAAATATAGAGCTGGAACATCACCAGAGATACCCAATAGCACGGCAGCTGTGCTGAAGAATGTTGACCCAAAAAAAAAATTGTCAGCAAATACCCATACACGGTTTTCTGTGTATAAACTCGCGTGTATACGCGACTGTCCTTCAGGAAATCTGTGTATCCAATTTAATCTTCTGTATTTAAGTAGATCTGATCTTTTGCATGGCAGAGACTACTCCCAGCTTCTGTCTGAGATATTCAAATGCTTCCCTGGGTAAAGGTTTGGTAAATATATCAGCAACTTGTTCTTTGGAGGGAACATACTCCAAATTCACCTTTTGTTCAAGCACTTGTTCACGTAAGAAATGATACTTGATGGGAATGTGCTTGGTCTTGGAATGCATAATAGGATTCTTTGAGATACTTATGGCACTTGTATTATCACACATAATGGAGATAGGAGGTGAACATTTGATTTGAAAGTCTTGTAGGGTTTGCATCATCCAGAGAAGTTGAGTGCAACATGATGCAACAGCCACATATTCTGCTTCTGCTGTAGATAAGGCAATGGAGCTTTGCTTCTTGCTGAACCAAGATACTAACCGGGGGCCCATATAGAATGCACGACCACTAGTTCTTTTCCGATCATCAATACTTCCAGCCCAATTTGCATCAGTGTATGCATGAAGAGTAAGATCAACATTCTTTGGATACCATAGTCCAAAGTCTTGAGTTCCTTGTAGATATTTGAATATTCTTTTCAAAGCCTGAATATGAGACTCTTTTGGATTAGCTTGGAATCGTCCAACAATCCCAACTGCATGCATAATGTCGTTTAGTCCACGATTGAGATAAAGTAGACTTCCTTTCATAGTCATGTTCTGGTTGATTCACCAGGGGAGAATCATCATGAGAACTGAGATTGCATCCGGTTATCATTGGTGTACTTACAGGTTTGCATTCTTCCATGCCATACTTCTTCGGAATTTTCTTAAGATATTTTGCTTGTGATAGGAATATACCATCTGCAGTTTGATGCACTTGCAAGCCAAGAAATAATTTTAGTTCCCCAAGTAAGGACATTTCAAATTCTTGCTGCATGACAGAAGCAAATTTTTGACTCATAGATTCTTCGTTACTCCCAAAAATGATATCATCAACATATACAACCACAATCAATAGTTTATCATTTTCAATTTTTGTGTATAAGTTGCTATTAGCAGACCCCTTTGAAAATCCTTGTTGATGAAGATATTTGTCAAGACGATAATACCATGCCCTTGGAGCTTGTTTGAGACCATATAGAGCCTTTTTAAGTCTACAAACAAGTTTTTCATCATTTCCCAAAATGAATCCTTCTGGTTGTTCTATATAAACTTCTTCTTCTAGGTCACCATTGAGAAAAGCAGATTTAACATCCATTTGATAAACTTTGATTTTTTGGAAGCTTGAAAAAGCAAGAAACATTCTTATGGCTTCAAGTCTAGCTACGGGAGCAAAAGTTTCTTCAAAGTCTATACCTTCTTGTTGAGCATACCCCTTGCAAACAAGTCTAGCTTTATTTCTTATAACATCCCCATTCTCATTTAACTTGTTTTTTAATATCCATTTAGTTCCAATGACATTTTTTTCATGAGGTCTTGGTACTAATTCCCAAGTGTGATTCTTTTCAATTTGATCAAGCTCTTCATTCATGGCTTGAATCCAACATTCATCTTTACTAGCTTGATTGACATTGTGTGGTTCAATAGGGGATATAAATTCCAGATATCTAGAAGATCCCACAAGAGTCCTTCTTGTTTGTATACCTGATCCCTTTTCTCCCAAACTTTGAGATTCTGGATGATTCTTTTGAACATATCTAGATGGAGCTTTTTCAGATAAATCATCTTCAGGTTCTTCATTGGGTTCACTGTCTATATCATTTCTATTTGATGTAGAAGGATATATGTCACCATTGTCTTCATCTTTTGTTTGTTATTCTTCTTTTGGAGATGCAGGAGACTCATCAATAACAACATCAATACATTCAACAATCTTCCGAAGTCTTTTATTGTAACATTTATATGCTCTACTCCTAGAGGAGTAACCAAGAAGTATTCCTTCGTCTGCTCTAGGTTCAAACTTGCCAAGTTTTTCATCATTATTTTTGATAAAGCATTTGCTTCCAAAAACTCTAAAATGCTTTACAGTGGGAGGAATGCCATACCAGAGTTCATATGGATTTTTATCACTATTTACATGAACATGTGCCTTGTTAAGAATATTTACCACTGTATGTGTTGCTTCTCCCCAAAATGTGTCAGGTGTTCCGGAATCATCAAGCATAGCTCTAGCCATTTGTTGAATTGTTCTATTCATTCTTTCTACTACGCCATTTTGTTGTGGAGTGCCAGCTACAGAAAACTGTCTTTTTATGCCATGTTGTTCACAAAATTCAAGGAATTCATCTGATGTAAATTCTCCTCCTCGATCAGATCTAAGACACTTGATTTTTAGATCTAATTCATTTTCAACCAATGCTTTGAAGATCTGAAATTTCTCAAATGCTTCATCTTTTTGTTTAATCAACCCAATCCAACACATTCTAGAGAAATCATCAATAAATAAGATATAGTATTTTTCACCGCATGGTGACTTTTTCCTCACAGGTCCACATATGTCAGTATGAATGAGTTCAAGAGGCTTACTTGATGATCCTTCCTTGGCATTAAATTTCACTCTGGTTTTCTTATCGAATTGGTAGGATTTGCATATGATACTTTCAGGTATAGTAATATTGGGAAGATCACGAACATCTTTAAGTCTGCTTGATTTGTTGATTTGAGAGAAGCTTAGATGCCCAAAAATTCTATGCCATAGCTAGTTTTCTGAAGATTTAATCAAGCAACATTGTTCTTTGCAGTTCTTCAATACATACAGGTTGCTTGGAGTTCTTTTTCCTTTTATAATTGTTTTACCTATATTAAGATCACATACCACAAATTCTTTTGAACTAAAGACAACTTCAGTTCCTTGATCACACATTTGACTTACACTTAACAGGTTATGCTTTAATCCATCCACATACATGAAATTATTAGCTTTCACCTTTTCTTTTAGAAAAACATACCCTTTTCCCTTAATGACAGCAGGAGTATCATTTCCAAATGTAACATTCTTTTCTTTTTCTAGAGCACTATATGCAAGAAGTTTGTTTTTGTCACTTGTCATGTGTTTTGAGCATCCACTATCAATGTACCATTGGTTTTCTTCACCTTCTGCAAATAAATCTATGCCACAATTTTCAACCTGTAATTCCTTCTTTTTCCACACTTTGGAGCTTGAAGGAAAATGCTCTTTTAGCTGAACTTTGCTCCTGCATTCAGATTCTTCATGGCCAAAGTTATTGTAATAAGCACATTCAACTTCATTTTGAAGAGGAGAAAAGTTGTTATAGGTATTCTTCTTTGTTCCAATATCAATCCTTTTCTTTCTTGCTTCTCTTGTCATAATGGTTTTATATGCAACACATTGAACAGCTTTATGACCAAAATTGTGACATGAGAAACATTGTCCATTGAAGAAGAAATTTCTGCGATCATGAAATCTTCTACTTGAATTTACCTGTTGATTGGTGTTTCTTTGAAAGACATTCCTGTTAGTGTTATTTGAATTGAGATGATCATGCTTTAACTGTAAAGATAATTTATTCCCTTGCTGAGTGGCAGAATGTTGTATACTAGCTATAGCTGCATTTAGATAATCTGGTGCTGAAGCCTGAGAAGATTCTCCGATATATCCAAGACCTGTCTTTATAAGAGGAGAACGTTGTACCTTGATAATTTCATCTAAGGTTTCAGATCCTTTAGCAAATCTAAGATTCAAAGTCTTTACTTTCTCAATTTCTTTTCTTAGACTTACTATTTCACATTATAATTTCTCAATGTGTTTCTCCTTTTCTTCAAGCTAATTTTTCAAAGTTTCTATGGATATTTTACTTTCTTCTAAGCATATTTTGAGTTGATTGAATTCATCAAGAAAATCATTGTCCTCTAACGCATCCATAAAAGTATCTTTTTCTTCTCTAGATTCCTTTTCAAATGCCATGAGAAGTCTAAGATCTTGTTCACATTCTTCCTCACTGTCAGATAACCCATCACTGTCTTCATGAGTATAGTAACTTTTTCTAGTGCTAAACCGATTCTTATTCCTTCTTGCTACTTCCTTCCCTTTTTCATGTGTTTCTTTGTAAGGACACTTATTAGCATAATGACCAACTCTTCCACAAGAAAAAAATTTGAAAGGAAGCTTACCTCTGAACCGTCATGTGCCAAGTTGGAGTTTCTTTACAAAATTTACCTCATCTTCTTCTGAGAAATACCCTGATCCTTTTGTCTCTTGTACTTCTTTCCCTTTTGTAGAAGCTCTAAAGACGGCTTCTTTGACTTCATATGGTCCTCCTCTTCTCATTTCACATGCAGTTAGTATGCCATGAAGTTGCACCACAGTAAGATTTTGAAGATCCTGCTTTTCTTCAAGAGAAGAAACTTTTGACTCAAATTTTTCCGTTAGTGATCTTAAAAATTTCTCAACCAAAGTAGATTCGGTTATTGTTTCTCCAAGATTTCTCATACGATTTACAATATCATCAAGACGTAAAAAGAAATTGGCAATGCTCTCCTCATTATGCATTTTTAGATTCTCATATTGAATTCTGAGAGTTTGAAGTTGAGAACTTTTTACCTTTGCATCACCTTCATAACTTAGAATGATTTTGTCCCATATTTCCTTTGTTGTATCCAGCAGCATGACTTTGACAAATTCTGATTCAGTTAGACTTCCCAATAGAGCATTCACCGCCTTTGCATTTGTTTCATAATTCTTTCTTTCTGTTGGATCTGTTGGTACTGCGTCTGGATATTGATATCCTCCTTCAACAATAGCCCATACATCTGCTCCCAGAGACTGAACATAGGATCTCATCCTTGTTTTCCAGAAGATTAAATTGTTCCATCTTGATTGCTCATCTTGATTGATCTTCCTTCTAGCGGCTAAGCTTTTTCAGAAGGACTTGCTCTGAAACCAATTGTTGGAAAAAATACTGAGAGGGGGGGGTGAATCAGTATTTAGAGCTGACTGAAAAATTTTTACTTTTTCTTTCTTAAAACCATACGCTACTTTACTGAACCCAACTCGCATATACACGCGGATATCCTTAAGAAAACTTGCATATGTACAGAGAGCTTATTATGCATTTAATTCTTTACTTAGATCATTGCATCATTCATTCATCAGATGTTTAGTAAACAGTAAGCATGTGCAATAATAACAGAATAAACCATCACACATAAGCAACACACATGAACACCAATATTTAAGGTGGAAACCCAATTCGGGAGAAAACCACCGTTGCTGTTGTCTCTGTCTTCAATATTTATTATAAAGAAAACTTCTTACAATTTTGTACTGGCACAGACTCATACCAGCACGCAGGCACCCACCTGCAGAAGGCTGCAACCTTCTCTCATTCTCCAGCCACTACTGGAAGGGAGCTCCAACCCCCTCACTAAAGGCTTCGACCCTCAGCACCACCATGGACCATGTTTCATCAATTTTCATACTGGATCCAACAGCTTCCACACAACATACCTCGTAGGCCACTTTTCATTAGATTTTCAGACTGGACCTGCTCCATACATCAAACTGAAACTTATAACTCCATCAATTCATTCATTGAATCATCAACCAATCAACCAACAACTTGATCTTCAATCAACATAATCAGCAGCATATTCAACATTCAACCAACCCAGATCTGTATGAATACATCATTGACAGATAGCAGTAAAACAGAAAAACAGATCAGACATTTCATTCCACACACTTCAGCGAAACCCTAGATTCCATACGCGCTTTTACTTCACTGAACCTGCATATATACGTGTTTTCACAGAGACAAACCTGCGTATACGAGCTTTTGCTGAAACTAACCTGCGTATATACGTACTTTCGCTGAGATGAACATGCGTATAGATCTGTAATTTTTCAGAACAATGCAGCTCCTCAGAACAGATAACTCAGATTTCACCTTTTACTTCAACGAAGATTCGTCAGATCACAGATCTAAACATTCCATAAAAAGATCTAGAAAATACATAGTCATTTCAGATCTAGTGATCCCTCTTCATCATTTTCTTCATAGGTACATTATTAATTCAGATCAATCAATAAAATTTTACCCATTCCATGCAGAAATACTTCAGAGTGAAGTATTCATTAAAAGCTAGACTTCAGAATAGATGTGCAGATACAAACTCAACCCTGAACAGACATTGATTCAAATAGCATACGCTACTTTGCTTTACTGAAGCCACGTACATACGCACTTTCTTGCACATCAACCCACGTATACTTCTGTGTATTTTATTCTTCAAAAAACCTAACTACCATACGCTCTTTTCATGAAGCGAACCCGCGTATATACGCGCTTTTGTTGAAACCAACTAGCGTATAGATTTGAAAAGGATAAACTTTGCAGAACAGACTAGATCTATAAACTTACCCAGATTTCTTCAATTTCTTCATCAGACTTGCGCCAGGTCTTCATCATTTATTTTGCAGATAATCCTATAGATTCATCATTTCTAGATCTAGAGATCTTGAACCTTCATCATATCCATAGGTGCATCATAGATTCAGATCTATCAGAGTTCAACCATGCAGATATCTCTTAAAGAGATTTATTTATTAATAAGCCTTACACATGCACTCCCTTGCATTATGATCTTCTTCTCCTTATATAGATTTAGCCTTTTTCAATACCATGAGTCAAAACCACTCAACCGTTTATGGTATTCCTAGACGGGATCAAATAGATAATTCAGCACTCAATACTGTGGGCCAATACCATGGTCATGTCCCCTGGTTTTATAAATTTAGAGCACAAATAGGAATACACTACTTGGTACATACGCTACTTTGCCTTTACAAACCCGTGTATGCTTTGTGACATATCTTATTCATCATTACTCTGGCACTTACTGGAATTTATTTCTTTGTTAATTCTGAACTGCTCTGTAGATACATCAGATTTACATCATTAACGAATAGGTTGCTATCCAAAGACAACTCATCAAGTCAGTTTCCATCAAGGACAACTTCATCAAGTAGGTTGCCATCAAGGACAACACATTGCATCATATTGCCAACAAATAGCCCATACATGAATGAATTTTAAAATGATTTACAATATGGGCCTTTTCATGACACTAGTACAAAATGGCTAATTAGTTACTAAAAAGGACTAAAATCTGCATATAAACGACCATTTTTCAGTCATTGACTAATAGTAGCTAATTTACAGTATCTTATAACATGACCAATGTTTAGTTTCTTTTATCTTAGTCATTGATTGATTGTATAAATATTATCATCTAATAGTATATCTAGTCATTAATTTGGTCATTAATTTCCACAATTAATGACTAAAAGTACAACAAAATATATTACTACATGATCACCTAAGAAAATCAAATAATGACCAAAAAAATATGACCAAAATGTTGGTCGTGTTATAATATACTGTAAATTAGCTACTAATAGTCATATATAACCACATTTTAGTCATCGTTTGAAACCAATTAATGACCAAAGAAATATGACTAATTTTTGGTCGTGTTATAAGATAATGTAAATTAGTTACTAATAGTCGTATATATGCAAAAAAAAATCATCATTTGTAATCACAAATTTATTATTTTCAATAGTCGTTTATATTTTTTTAGTAGTTTCATATTCATTATATAAATGAATAATTTAGTAATTTATATTCATTTCATTTTCTTTCTTTTTTTCCGAGGAAAAAATCCTAATTTTATTAATGAAAATAAAATTACATTATGCATCAACTGAAAAATTGACCAACAACTAGTCGTGACTAGTGTTCAAAGTTCATACAAGATACCATAAAAATACAAATGGGGAGAAAATACGTTTTTCTCCCTTTCTTATTCTCAACCTTTCACCATGCACCTTGTGATGGTGTTGGAGAGACAAGGGTGAGCTGATTTTATTTTATAGTTGCTCCATTATCCTTTTCTGAGTCAAAGGTGTCTGATAAATGATGTCGTTTTTTCCCACCATTGTACGAAGCTACTGGTTCCTTAGTAGGCAGTTCTAGGGGTTTTTGTAGTTCAAATGGATTCATTTCCTTGTGCATTCGGGTTGTTTTTTGTTTGATTGTTCTCATTGGGGGTGGGATATTATGCTTCTTCTTCTGCATCCTACTCTGGCTTGGAAGGGGGAAATTGCCACACTTTGGGTGATTTCCCAACCTTCTTATTATTTTTGGTTATATCATTTTTCAATAGGGTATGTATTTTGTAAATGACAGGTCTACCTGCAAATTCTGCATCTGAAGGAAGTTTTTTCATAATCTAGGTGTTGCGTCCATTTTTATTGTTTGTGTACCAACTGTATGCTTTTCTTTAATCCTTTGTTGAGATCAATTTCCACACAAATATGTAAAAAATTTTATATTCTATCCTCTAGTCATTGTGTATCTGTTTTGATGTATCGCCCAATGACGTTCCCAATACCTTCTAGGATGCAATCATTCTAGAAATGCAAGGGGAGGTTGGACAACCCGACCCAAATTTGCATTATGGAAAAAATCACAGTGTTTGCATCAAAATTTGGAAACCATGGGGTAATGTAAAGTCTCATAGAACCCAGAACCACGGTCCATCCCACAGAACCACGATCCATCCCAATGTATAATGTCTCTGGCTTCTGAGGCTGGAAATTTGACAATGAAGAAACCTTTGGAGCAGAGATGAATTTTGCAGTCCATGGTCCAGTTTGTGAAAATCCAACCACGGTCCATCCCAAAGTATAATGTCTCTGGCTTCTGAGGTTTGAAATTTGACAATGAAGAAACCTTGGGAGCAGAGATGAATTTTGCAGTCCATGGTCCAGTTTGTGAAAATCCAACCACGGTCCATCCCAAAGTATAATGTCTCTGGCTTCTGAGGTTGGAAATTTGACAATGAAGAAACCTTTGGAGCAGAGATTAATTTTGCAGTCCATGGTGCAGTTTGTGAAAATCCAATGAAATAGCTCCATTGGTTTAGGACAAAACTAGATAAATCGACATATAATTTCTTGTGATTCATATGTGGTGTTATGTTCATCTATCTCTGGAAGGTCTATGGCTAGTTATGGTGTATGGTTCAATTGCTACACTATGTAAGGGCTAGGGGCGTTGTTTGCTGGTTTTGAAGGTGAAATTTATTTATTGTTCCCCTGTAATATGTTCTTGAATGAGGGGCATCCTTTATTATTTTCCTATTTTTAGGTGCTACAACCCCTTGCTCCCCCATGGCCTTTTTTTTTTCCCTATTCTGTTGCTCCTTCTCTCAACCACCAATTAAGGGCTATCATAGCCCCTAAGCTTATGAAGTATTCCTTGATTGACTAGTAATCCTGTCAAATTATGCCTCCACAAATCAGTGATTGAAAATGTATTGGATATCCCAATGTCTACCTGATATTCTATTTCAGGCGTATCACCCTCTCTGTATCTTCTACCCAAAGTAAAATATTTTTCCCAACAAGGGGTCTAATAAAAATTTGAAAACAGGCTAGGGTTAACTTATGCATAGTGTCTGATGCCCTTTTGATGTCTCTAGTCAGTTTCAAATCTAGATTCCCAAGTAATGGTGTATTTGATTTGGGTCGATGGATGAGTTGGTTCCCAGGCAAATAGAGGTCAATTTCTCCATGTATCGGGGTAACTGATTATGTCTTGAGGCAAAATTTGTTGTGTGGGTGATAAGATGTATATCCCGGTGCAACTAGAGTCGTGAAATCGAGCAGGACAGGGTCATGGCGAGTCCCCATCTATGTTATAGCCTTCACAAAGAATAAAATTGGGATCCAAGCCCCCAAAACTAGCCTTGGAGGTAATGAAGACCATAATAATATATAAACAGTGATCGTTGGGCATCGAGCCACCTACAACTGCCCCCGATATTCTGCATTAAACTAATTATCACTATTTTGTACAACCCGTTTCTTCCCAAATGGAGGTTACAAAACAACTGCTCTAAAATTGTGAATTAATGTGATGTTGTGGTCAAGAGGCTCATGTACGGTGCAATAACCCTGGAAGATAAAGGTAAAAGAGTGGTGGGAGTATGCGGATGAGTGTTCCAGTTATCCTAGGCACCAAACATCTATGTGCACCCACGTGGGTCCTCCATCCAAGCGCATCAATCATTTAGGGCCAATGGCTGCCAAACCAGGGTAGCCCCTTTAGGTCAGCGAGTGCATGTGTGAGGCGACCGAGGTAAAACCGGGAAGCCCTGAAACGTAAACCCTATCGCCTACTTGCTCCATTCTCTTTCTCTCTCATTTCATTTACTTTCATTCATCATAAACAAATAATTTAGTCTTATATTCTTTTTATTTGTGTTCATCATTGATCAATATAAACTACTAATTTATTAGTTTTAGACTGATTTTATGTGTTCACTATTAATCAACATAAATTAATTAGTATGATTTTGTGACTAAATTTAAAAAAATTCATACAATGTACATGTTCATCTAATATGAAAACGCAAATTTACATATATTAATTACAATACTAAACAATATCAAGCGCAAATATAAATCATCTCAACCACATAAATTATATTATATGAAATGTCAAGTATTACAATTTGATATTCCAACTTAATATTAATTGGACGACAATTTACACATGAAATGTTGTTTCATCACTTCAAAACACTATCATTGTGTTGCCAAGGCATTGCAGGTGAATTCACCAACTCTTAAGACTTGACCATCAGTTTCTATGTGTATCTTATGCGAGATATTGGCTCTAAGGGTATCACTAGACTGATTATCTTCTCTCTCTTTTTCCATTTGTCACTCTAGTTTTATTCTTCTCCTCTTTCTTCAATTCCTGCTTCTTACCATCAATACTGAGTTCCTTTTCTGAAAAAAAAAAAAAAAAAATGGATATAATGAAGAGTGTAAGACATGAAATTCTATGAAGACTAGAATATAAACTAAAGTAGACTATAAAGGATTTATACGACATATACCTCAACATCAACAATGTCATAGCCATTTTCCCCCACAAAAGCAAGAAAATAGAACAAGTTTTCTTCAGTTGGGTGATAGTTGCAACTATGTTGCGAGATGACCTGTATAAACAAAGAAAAAAAAACGTCACCATAGAAAATAACACCTTAGTAACTCAGTATTCAACCTTCAAGGAAATATTAGGCACAATAATGCTAACTAAGTTACATGCTAAAAATATCAAGTTGTAGATAACTTGTGACAAAAAATAATCTGAGGTGTGATGTGTAATCCTTTTCATTTTATTCGCAACAACATTTCATTCTCTAATAAATGAACTTGGTCAAGTATATAAACAAGATGTGCTCAAATAACAACATGAAAGTAAAATTTTCTAATAGTCATGAATATTTTAAGACACAACAACTAAAACGATTTCAATAAATATTTTAAGACACAACAACTAAAACAATTTCAATAAATATCATGTAATATTAATTTCATCTTCATTATTTGGTTGTTGTTCAAATGGACATGATACCAACTACTTTTAATTTCATAATTAAAAGACAAAAAAAAATCAAAAGAAACATTTAAAATACAATCAAAAAATAAAGAGAGGATATCACGGAATGGCCATTGCAATTATAAAAAATTTGTTTACTTGTCCACCAATGTCTTTTATGATATTCCTAAAACATTTTCTTGCCCAAAATAATCATGAGGTGAAAGAATCACAAAATTAAAAACCATAGGAATCCCTACTAGAAACATTTCTAAAGTCGATGGATCAAGTGCCTGAAGGATACGTAAAAACAAATGAATCATATACAAGACATGCTCTGCATTGTCTCCCCATCCTTTTTCCATTCACATTTACTATAACCTACTCACACCAAAGTGAAGTAGCAATCAAACGAAGGAATTGAGATTTTTTTTAACTTTTTATTTCTATAAAATTTGAATATGATGTGTTTCAAGAACATATTAATTCATATTTAAAGCCTTCCTCTCATGAGAAGGTATCAATAAAGTAGGATATCAGAAAAATCAACATTAATGAGGTCCTCAAACAATTTCTAAAATATCAATATTTTTCTTGCTCTGCTATCTTGGGTAGAAAAAAGAACATATCTGCAAAATAAAAAAACCATATATTACTTATGTTCAAACTTTGTATATGGTGTATTCTTAGGCATCTTTTTAAGATCTTCCTTTGCATTTACCGAAGCGAACTGTAGCTTGGTTAAACTTTGTATCCTTTCATTCAACATCAATTTCTGCAAGACAAATGTTACAAATTTTTCTTTCCCTTTTCTCAACATGCTACATATGATAAATTGAAGTCACATAAAACCAATAAAAAAACCCTTTTCTAACCATAACTAACAAACAATTAGTGCCTCTAATAAAACTTCATTCTAATATCAATAGATGAAAATAGAGAGGAACATTTTTGTTGCTTGAATTTTCCTTTTTTTGTTATGAAAGTGCTCAAGCTTCAAGAACCAACAAATGTGAGGGAAGTTGTAAATGTGAAAAAAAATGCATTGACCTTTGTATACTTCTTAAAAATGATGTGAATGATGTCATTTTCGGACGTTGTAAATTTCATTATAAGAAATGGCTACATTGGATGTAGAGATTAAATATAAAAACTTATATACATGACATGTATTCTAATAAATTGCATTGCAATGAATAACATGGGCCTCCATGGGTTACAGGTCCTCAGTATGTTAGTCTTGATGATGAAAGAGATATGGAAATGATAAGTATGGGTGGTCCTAGTTTGTATGGTGGATATGTTCAAACCAATGTTGTCATCTTATTGAACCTAGGCTCTGACATGGTAAACCTGGATATGGTCCTCACCCAGTTTCATTCCATCATGCTTTGTCAAGGCTCAAGAGGACATAATCGTTCTTCAGCTTATAATAGGGTTTTTTTTCCAGGTTATAGACAAAGGTTATCCAACGAAAATAGATTTTTCGGCTCCAAGAGATATGGATAATTTAAATGATAACGATCATACATTTGTTTCCTGAGATTCAAATGTAGGGATACATTTTTCATATTTACTAATAGATAGAATGAGAGAAATAATCCATGAGGAGCATCTATTGGCCATTGTGATCAGGGAAATATTTGTAGATAATAAGAATATTTAAGTCCAAATCAAAGGGCATTGATTCTTGTAGCTCCTCAGTTGCTGGTAGTTTGAATTAAATAATGAAAAATAAATTTCTAGTGTTTACACACAAAATCTTACACTTCTAGATGATCAATTTCTAGTTGTACAAGAAAACAAATAGGAATTCAGTGCTTGTTAACACTATAAAATCGTACAGTAGAAGATGGCATTAATTAATGTCAAGCCTAAGGATTTATAGAGCAAGAACACATTATGGAATCAAGAAGTATTTAAAATCTCTAAGGTTTTGAGAAAATCAGATTTCAGCTAGTCATAAATGTTGGATTGTGTGCTTAATCCTTCGAGAAGAGCGCCTTTTGCACGCCTTTTTTCCTGATAAGCACACATCCCTGGAAATGGAAAAAATTCGCTTTCTGGGACCACACCAAGGAAAGGACAGTTACTCCTTATATGAAGCCACCTAAGGATAGCCACCAGCGCCTCCCTAGACATCATGTGAGCACACAAAGGAATATGAGAAGCCCACAATGGAATCATACCTCTCCCTTGGGTCACCATCCATCATGTACCAAGGGAGGCAAGGAGGATTTGAAACTCCCCTATATAAAGACACCAAGAGATGAAGAAATGGTGATCACATTGTTATGCTAGCCAAAGTTTCCCAAGTAATGACCCGAAGCTGGAGCTGAAGAGGACTCGACCATTGGCCACCCAACAATCCTAGTCCACCACGCCAGAGAGAGGGAGGGAGACTACATCAGAGGAAGAGCTTGGAAGGCAGCATCCTTGCATCGAGACCTAGAACCACTACCTAGGTGCCCTTTGGCAAGTGGGTAAAATTTCTTCTCCATTTCAAACGTTTAATAAGAAGAGGCCTTTGAGCCATCGTTGGTATTATTATCATTTTGACTCTCTTTGATAGCTTTTGTATATTTGTGTTTTGGTTTTAGTTTAACCAGAGCATACTTTCGCATAATGTTTCCATTAAATTTTATGCTTTTGAGCTCCACCACTTTCTACCTATAACCAATAGTTTAAAGAGTAGACCACACTCTTTAAACTGGTGTGATTTCGTACACCCGTGCGACAAACACACCACTACAGGATTGGCGACTCCATTGACGTGTTCCAAGTTTATGTGGTTGTGCCATCTTTTGCAGGAGACCCTTTGTCTATGCTGTACTAGAGTTGACAGTCCTCTGACCCATCTTACAGTCCCTAGATTCACTAGAGTGACAGACTAAAAAAGGCATCTCCTAATTTTTTTTCTTACCTGCAGGATTTTTGCGCGCATTTTCTTCTCACAGACGCGTAGTGCGCGAGTTTAGGACTGACCCGCGCGCAGGAAAGCACACCTGTCAGACCATTTTCCATGCAAATTACAGAATAATATTTTTTCTCTATATTCTGCATTGTCCTACTTTTAAGTGTGTTGGGCAGCCCCTAATGTATCTGCTAGCACCTGTGTTGATACCCCACAGCTTCAGAGAACTCTCTTTTTGCTGCTTTCTATAGGCATAGAATTATTTTTCATTCAAGTTGGTTTTTTGCAAAAAGGCTTCACATAGTTTAGGTAGGGGGCGAATTAACCATTGCTTTCCGAATTATTTATGTTTTGAAAATTCTAGTATGAACACTTAGATTAACTAGTCCAAGTAAGCTAGTTTTATTTTCTAGTGTAGAAATTGTTTAACTTAATTCAATTTTTGCATTTAGGAAATTGCGAGACTAGGTTTGAATCGCCGATTAGAGAAAGTAATCTATGTTGCCTTTGCACCCTTCAGTGATCCTAGGCAAGCATATGAATGCTCTGTTTTTTCGATTCTCCATCTCCCTTTAGTTATTCACATAGATTAACTAGGAAGATTTGAAAGCGGCCCATTATCCACACACATTTTCCATTTTGAGCCAGGAACAAGATAACGCAGTTTAACTAGGGGTTTTTTGTAAAGGGTCATCGATATCCAAATTTCTAAAATATGAGCTTGTTCACCTTATGCTCACACACACTCACCCACTAAGCAAAGAAAGCCACCTAAAACTAACTTAAACCAACTTACTAAATTCTCCCCATAGGGGCCACAAGAGAATTTATAGATTAAGTTAGGATCAAGGGGGTAGGCATCCAATAAGCCGCCTTTATCACACTTCATATTGACACATAGAAGTTGTGTATTTAGGGAGCTTCAAAATCCACCTATTAGCCCACGGAAAAGAAAACCTGAGCACGGCAGAGACCCGATTCAATAGTGATATTCTTAAAATCATGCATTTCTTCAATGACAAAGACTTTGGATCGAACTTTGAGGTTAGAGATCTTAGAATTTTCTCAACAACGGTGGAATCCATAATTTCATCACCAATATTTTTCATTGAGTTAACGATCTCATCTACCCTAAGGAAAAATTTTGCAATACTTTCATCATCATGCATTCTAAGGGTCTCATATTGAATTCTAAACATTTGAATTTTAGCACTTTTTACCTTAGCTTCACTTTAATATCTTTGTAAAATATTGTCCCATATAGCCTTTGCAATATTCAGCTGCATGACGTTTACAAACTCTGATTCAGCCAAGCTTCCTAAGATAGCATTGACTGCCTTTGAATTGTTATTATAATTTTTCATCCCTGCATCATCTATGGGAATGGAGTTTGGGTATTGATATCCACCTTCAATAATTTCCCATACATTTTCTCCAAGTGCCTACAAATATGCTCTCATTCTGAATTTACAAAATAAAAAGTCAGTTCCATTAAACAAAGGTGTCTTAATAGAAAATTCTCCTTCTTGACTACTCATCTTGATGGATCTCCCTTTAAGAGATCAAGCTTATTATGAGGGACCTGCTATGATTCCAATTGTTGGGAAAATCACTGAGAGTGGGGGGGTGAATCAGTATTTTAAAAACTTTAACTTTCAATTTTCATATACTGAATTTTGTAGGATATTGTTCTTAAAGTAACCTGCATATGTACACTACTTCAGAGAAAGAAAACAACATATATCCAGTTTACTTATTTTTTTGATGTGTTATGTCAGATGATTATCTTCAACCATTGCATCAACAGATTAATTACTTTTATTATTAATTAAATAATATAAATAAATCAAAAAAATTGAGCAATACACATAGAATACCAAGATTTTAGGTGGAAGCCTAATGTGGGAGAAAACCATTTTTCTCATTGTCTTTGTATTCTTTCTTATTATATAAATAAAATCTTCATTAATTTTGTACTGATGTAGAGTCTTACTAGTATGCAAGCACCCACCTACAGGAGGCTACAACCTCCACTCACTCCTTATCTCCTACTGGAAGGGAGCTACAACCCCTTAATCTTGCTTACCAATTTCTATCAAAAAGGAGCTCCTACCCCCTTTCTGAAGGCTGCAAGCCTCAGCTACTTGTGGGAAAATTTTAATCATGTTTCGTACTAGATCCACTTGTCAAACAATTATGAAACAACCTATAGACCACCTTTCATCACATTTTCAAAGTGGACCCATATCAATAATAAACCTAAACAAACATGTCAAACTGAAGCATTGAATCTAAGTCACTAAAATAATGCAAATCAACTAAATTTCTGAAGCATAAAATCACTGAATGTATAACCCGAACAGATCAAACAAATATCATAATATGTACGTGACTATACTGAATAAGACTCACATATGTATGAATTTCCTCTATATAACACCTGCATACAAATTTTAAATTCTTCAAAATTGAATAATGAATAATTGTAGTAATTAATCAGTCACTGAACCATTATTTGAACCAATCACATATCACCAAAATGTAACATCATTACCATTCCACACTTAACTCAATAAACACTGTCATATACAAATTATAAAGATATAGATATCACTAACAAATGACAACAAACAGAGCATAACTCATCAAATGTCATCATCGGGTCTTACTAAAAACCCTAGAATATATACACGAAATTAATGAACCATATTAGCATATGTACGTGAATACCATGCATAACACTCACATACAAATATCAACAAAATACAAACCATATCTCAGAATATATATGTGACCCAACAGAAATCGATTCATGTATGAACGTGACCATTCATAAGAAAACCAACATACCGATATAAAATCATTGAATCATAATTTTGCAACATTTGTCGAACCAAAATCTCGACACACATATTGTTATAGACATACATCATTATATGATGATTCATACCATTATCATATATTTATCATTGTTATCTACAAACACAAATAAATCAAGCAATATGTATTCCTTTCATATCTATCAAATTTAAATAAATCAAGCAATATGTATTCCTTTCATATCTATCAAATTTGAGTCATCTCCATGCTCCCTGGTGCACACTTATTTTAGATCAAATCATAGATAAAAAAATACATCACTTTCACACCTAACACCTTGGTCTCCATCTCCTTATATAGTTTTATTTGTATTAGCCAATACCTTAGGTAAATCCTTTGGTAATGTCATTGGTATTCTTTGACAGGATCAAATAATCGTTGTCACTCTAATTACTATGCGCTAATACCATGGTAATGACCCCTAGTATCCAAAATACCATGGTTCAGATTCTATATGCGACTTTCACTTATAGTACATGTGTATGTACGTGATCCTTCTACATATGATCTGCTTATACTTTCTCAAAATTCACTTTTAACATCCATTTGTCTCTGAACTTCCATTTCTTTGTCCATATCACCTATAACACGTATACTAGTTTGCATGAGTTCCATAATCATCAATTAATCACAATGTTGAAATATTTATCAAATAGGTTTCCATCAAGGACAACACATTAGCCATAATGTTGATAGTTCCTAGCCTCTCAACGACATTCTACATTGAGAGTTTTACAACAACACAAATTTCATCTTAATTGGAGCTTGTATGAGGAAATTATACCTCCCAAAAATCGACCTATCCTATTGACCACCATGATACCAAGTGGATGTGATATCGATTTTCATTACTCACATGTGTGCATCTAGAAATTTGTGGACTTTCAATTAGATTATAGAGGATATAAAACCATAACCCTATTTGGTATTTGAGGCATGTAAAAAGCCCTAAAACTAACCATATATGAATATCAAGAAATGTTAAATATTAGGTTGATACGAGAAGGGGGGGTTCCATTATTATTTTATTTTTTACTATTGCATAGTTGAGAAAAACATAAAGAGTGGGATAGTAAAGCATAAAAAGTAAGTAAAAAATATTGTAGCAACAATTTAGGCCACTATATCCATGGAAATTCCATAGTGAGTGTATATTCTTTGTATTTGTGTTTTATAATTGAGAATAAAAGAGCAAGGCATATAGTTGACCTTCTAGCTAGGTTTTTCTTATATTGGGTTTTCTTGAGATACATTATGTGTTCATCATGTAAGTGTGTGTTATTTAATTATATTCTTTCATAAGTTATAAACTATTTTAGTATTTAATTCAGTAAGTTAGTAATATTGAATCTTAATCTTAAGTAAAGAACTACATAATAGTAGATTGTAGAAACTTGTAAGAATTGTTGTGATAAAAAACTAGAGTGGAATATCCATGATAGTTTATAGACCATTACTTCTTGATAGTAAGTGAGGCATGTATATCCTTTTTATCATGAAATTCCCTCATATTAAATTTTATGTCATTCACCATATGATAATTGATGATTTAAGAGAACCGTGTGCAAGATTGACATTTTGGAGGTGTTTTAAATGTTCTTGTCGAGTCTTTTTCTAACTACGTGTAATGTATTACCTTCATTCACCATTAATTTACATACATGTTCCTATTAAAATGTATGTAATCAAGCTAACAAATTTTGGGTTATCAATAATAAAATAATTTGATTACCCATGCAATGTAATCAGAAAATTAACAAACCATAAGGATGAGTAAGTTAACATCAGTGGAAAATCTTTTCCAAATAATAATTATTCAGAAGTTAAGGAAATGAAAGAAAAGGCATCCAAATAAAAAAGTTTTTTCATTGTAATGTATTATGCTAGAGGTATAAACACATGGCTACCTATTTCCTTAGCAATGAAGTACCAAAACCAAGCTCAACCATCATCCTTACTAACCAATATCTTTTTTAAACCCTACAATATAATGCCCTCCATTCTATTTCCACATAAATTTCGCAATCCGTTATGTTCAAATTGCCTTATTAATGAAGAAAATTTTAAATGGACAGTTTCATATGTGCATGATTAAAATCCAATTTCATCAATTGTGTTAAGTTTAGATACCTTAAAAACATATAAATAGCCTCTTCCATAAGTCTATAACTCATTTTAATATGGACAACTAAATTATCCATGAAAGGCCTTTGAAGGAAAAATCTTGGATCTTGTACATAATGATGCATTGCTCAAATCAACTTTAATTTCAAATATTGCATCCTCATTAGTCCTCGTCGTCACGACAAGGACTATTAGTAATCGATTTTCAGATGTTGACATTAATTTTTGAGAAATTTTTCCTCTTTAACCAAAGTACCTTTAATATTAATAAATAACCTTTTAACCAATGAACGAAATCAAAATTCTCCTTTAACCAATCAAGTAAATCATAGTATCATTGGTCTCATATTGAGGCGAGAGCAAATTTAAATCATATTCATAGTTGTAAAACTTTAAACTAATAAGAAAGACATTCATCTAAATATATTCATCTGAATTAATGCTAACATTAAATCATAAACATTAAATGTGTTACATTATCATGTATGCTATCTTAAGTTTCAATAATATCGTCACCTTTCACCTACACCTGCGCCTGTTTAGAGGTATGACAAGTCAGGCCTCGCATGTCGAAATTTTGTGGTTTGCATTAGACTACCCTATGTGTCTAAATTTCCAAAATTTAATAACATTCTATAGTGCCTTTTGTATGTAAAGAAAGTTGTAGAAAGAAAGTTGTAGATGTGCTTTTGGATGGGTATTTCTTTCTCTGCCTTAGTAGGTTATGAAACTAGTAGTCTATCAGGAAATGTCAGAGCATCTAGCTATAATGCTAGGACTCAATCCCTACCGATGAATAGAAAAGTAAGGAGTAGAAGTATAAATTCCCCTGGTTATTAAAGCTATTACTCTCAAAATGGAATGGATGTGGCCCATGAACCGGTGTGGGAAGGGATGGCTATGACATATAATGTTGCTACTAGCTAAACTAGTACAGACTTTCTAAATGAAAGAGATGAGCTTTTTTTGGAACGAATGAAATCTGCTACCTTTACTTTTGGTGCTGCTATCTTCTGGTGCTACTACCACTTTCCCTGTCGTGGTGGTTGTGGGCCCAGTCTTTCTTGGGTTGTAGGGAAAATATTTTGGCAAATTACAACTTCAGAAGCTTCAGGTCTAGCATAAATTTCAGTTCAAGGCGCAAATGCACATCAAATATTTTGCCAAATTACAAGTGTGACCTCAAAGAACTAGATTCCAGAACTGAATTACAGGTCCAACCTCGAAGAACTGGATTCCAAAACTGGAAAAACATAGGAATAGCCTAAAGCAATGGAAATTCAACTAAACCAGAAAATAAATTCAACTGGTAAGAGCTTCAACATCAAACTTTTCATTAAAATTTTCATTAAAATTCTGAAGAATATAGTTATGCCAAAAAATACACCGTAAATTTTCATTAAAATTTTGAAGAATATATTTATGCCCAAAAATACAGAGTGTGTGTGTAGCACTTCTTCAGAAATTAAAATCTCTCAATTTAAATTTCTTGTTTTCATTTTTCTACAAGTTTCCGAGAAAGAAAGGTATTGAAGAAATTAAAATCTCTCAATTTGAATTTCTTGTTTTCATTTTTCTACAATTTTCCGAGAAGGCAAGGCATTGAAGAAATTAAAATCTCTCAATTGGAATTCTTGTTTGCATTTTTCTACAAGTTTCCGAGAAGGCAAGGAATTGAATCAATGAAAAAGTAAATTTCTTGTTTGCATTTTTCTACAAGTTCTGAAAGACTTACAACTCTGCTCCTTCCCCACCTGAACCTCTTGCAATACGAAGACAATTAAGTTCTAGATCAGATACTTGTCAAATTTCCAAAATGCATTGCTTCATAGGTTAAAGATTTTAAAATATGTATCTTAAATCTGGAGCATAACTTGCTATATTGCAAGAAAAAAATGAAAATTTACCTCTGGAGCTACATATTATTAAACTTCCTGCCAAACAAGTACTTCCTACAAAATAATTAACCAATGGTGCTGCTTCAAGTAACTTGATGTTGGTGCTACAAACTAGACCAAATGTAGCACACTTAGCAGCAGATAAAGAGAAGTGTTTAAATAACATGCTACAAAGCTTGAATATATTAAGTGGCCATCATGCGATCTATTCAGAGTTATCGCCGCATATGAAAAAATAGATGACAAGGAACATAAATTGGATCTGTAACAAGTTGTGCTCCTGATACTGCAGGTTAAATAACATGGTTGACTTGGTTCAATTAGAATAAGTAAGCACATTGAATGTGAAATGGTAGTTGCATATAAATTCATTCATCATCAGCCTTTGCATTTGTCTTTACTACTTGTTCCTCTTCTTTTTATTCTTGGTGGTCGACTACAAGCATAAAAGGCTCTCTGGCTCAGATGTTGGGCTCTCAATCCGGGTTACTTCACTTATATATCGTGGTTACTGATCTAGGCTCTCAATTCATGAAATACTACACTGTGTATTCGTTCAAGTATTAATTAATCAAAGTTAAAGTCAGAACGAGAATGGAATCTATGATCCTACCCGTACGAGCTATTGGTCGAGGTGTTGCTTCAAGGGGTGTAGGACTAACGATGATGAGGTAATGTTGTTGGGTTTGAACTTGTTGGATCTCAGGTTTAGCCATGTCTGGATCTTTGGTTCTTCCATGTTTGGATCGGATGGATCCAAGGTCTATGGCCTACTCTGAGTCATTCACCTGTAGGGTATGGTCCTGTAGAGTATGGTCCATCTAACCCCAATTTGCCACTGGAAATATTACTTCAGTCGTTGTCTGTGCTAACAAAGATCAAATTTACAAATTTACATGAAGAGTTTCCTATTGGTTTAACAGCTTATTGAATCTCTGAAAGTACCATTAGGCTTCAATGCAATTTTTGTGATTTTATTGCAATTTTTCCTATGAAAAATACTACAATTTCAATCACCTTGATCCAAGCTACAAATCACATAAAGCTTATTATTTGAATGCAATCCATGCTATAAATATGCATATTTTGTCAAAGGTTACCTGAAAACATGAGGGAAGACCAAGTCGATCTACACAACGCCCAAATTTTTGCTACTAAATTGGAAAGGAATTCTATTTCAAGCTAATCCCTTTGATTTATTCTCAAAAGAATAAAATTACGTCACTGCTACTGGTCAGGGTTTGAGGGAAAGGAATAAAATCGACATCGCTACTACTAATCAGGGTGGTGGGTGGTGGATAAGCTTGGACACTTGTTTTTCATGCAAAACACATAAACTTGAAACTATACATCTGGTTGTCAAAGAAGAAAAATTGTCTTTTCATTTTCAACATCATGATTTTAATCTAACCTATAGTTTAAAACCTAAATAAAAAGGCTCATTTCCCTTTGCGCCTGCGAATGTTCTAAAAACCCCATATAACATGCATTTAGGGAATGGCGGCATTGTAAGGCATACATGTGGCATTGTTTAATGGTATAAGGAAAGATTAACAATGAGTAGCACCCAAAGCACACAACTTAAATGCACACTTGCATTAACTTTAATGCTCGTCGTACAAAATCTAGCTAGTGGTATTTATACCTGGATACAAATATCATTACTAGGTGACTTGTTGTACGTGGCCCCAAGCTAAGTTGGCGGGGACTAACTGCCATGTAGCCTCACTTATTTTATATGAAATTTAAATGTAATTATTGGTGTTAGAAATATCGTCATGCATGAAACAAATTTGAATAGGTTAATGTGGTTCCTAAGTTCCAAATGCGCCTTTTGGGGAAACCAAGGAAAAATTTGTTAGTTCATCAAAAATAATCACCCAAATGCATGTTGATGATGAGGAATGAATTTAGAAATATTAGATTAGGTACGAATCCATTCTTAATTAATGAAACCACTATTTATCCTCTACTATACCAATATTTCCATATTGACCCTTTAAGGCTCCCAAGTACCAAATCAACCCATCCTTGGATGCAACCTCGTGTAAGGTTTTATAATAATGCCACAATATTATTCATAAGTAATCAAAAATTTTGGTTATAAATTTCATTTTTATTTCCCTTTATTTCTGATTACCCTCCCTTGTGTCATGTACATAGAACAACCCTTAATATGTGCCCTATCATCCATCAATTTTGGTGGATGAATTTGCAAATCATTAAAATGTCTCACTCTATTTCCAAACACGATTTAGTGTCATTATGATACAAGTGATTCTTAGTTATAAATGTCTTCTTTGAAATTCATTTCATGCATTCATGTTGGTTAGTGATTATGTGTGAACACACTTGTTTCCATACTCATTACCAATCCCTGCTTACATTCAGATTGGCCTTATGATGACGTAGTTACTCTTTATCATAACCATAGAGACAAGGTTGCGTAAGTACCTTCACCAATTTATACCCTTGTGAATTAAAAAACACAAAGTGAGGAAAGTGTAAGAAGGAAAGGTTTAAAAAGCGAGTTGAGATTTATAATGCAACTTGATGCAAATTATCATGAGAAAATACAAAGCATGAAGGTGAGCCATATTTTCATTCAAGTATTTCAATGAGTAAGTTATAATCATGAATTAAGCACAAAAAAACAATGTTAAATGAGAGAAAAGTATATTAACGAGGCTTGATACAAAAATATTTAAAAGGGGTACCCCAATTTAAAGACTTGGAGCTAGTTGAAGCCTCAATAGGTCACTCGTTGTATTCCATACCTGCATATTCCAATCAAATTTGTACATTTATTACACATAAAACATGTGAATAGACATATACACATACAAATACATAAATAGAGAGAGAATGTAAATTAAATATTTTATGGAAATGTGATTAAAAACTAATGATATTGCATTTATTTGGATTCCCTAAAGACTCTCTAATTAGATGCACCAAGGGTTGAGCAATATATTGACCTAAACATTGACCAATAGGTAGGTATGTATAGTTCCTAATGATGTATATATTTATATCACCTACATTTTTTAGTGGGTTTTGTTCTTCTTACATAGCATCACCTATATTTTTTATTAGGTTTCATTCTTTGGGCATGGAATCTTTATGTTCTCTCAATTATGCTAATATTTCTTTTATTCTCTTTGTAGGCATTCTTTTCACTTTATCTTTGATCTAATACACCAATTTTTACCTCAAGATAATGAATTTTTATGTAATGATGAGCTTTATATAAGCTAGACATATATTATTTAAGAAAAGAATAATCATTTACTTTATATATATATGAATTAAAATATAATATAAATACAATAATGGCTACATTTGAAGAAAGAAGAAAAGAGGACTATGATTTTACAAGATTGGAAGAATGGGGCCTTAGGAGGCTAAGAGAAAATAATATTATTTCAATGTTTCTCGCCTTTATAGTAAGTCCTCTAACATTTTCTTTATGATTATTAAGCAATTAACCTATCTACTAAGTCCTCTAACCTTTTCTTTGTTATTATTAAACAATTAACCTATCTTAATATTAGTTTCCCAAAGGAGAAATACATGGAGTTTTCATGAACACATGTGGTCTCATATTGTTGTGTGCATATATAGTCTATAAATTTGGAAAATGAAAGTACGATGTTCATTCATTATTACTTGGTTTTCTCTTTTGTTTTTAGGATACCATTATTTGTTACCATGAAACTCTATAAAAAAGTGACTAGATTTATGGGCGATAGTTGAGGTAAAAAATTAATAGGTTTACAATTGAGATTCCATGGTTCTCAATATTTGAGATTCTAAGGCCAACTTGTGTTGGTGAAATAGAGGGAAGGTTGTAGTTTGATGGATTATTGGGAAGAGAATAAGATTCCATTCCTAGTGTTGTGTAGGACGAAGGGGGAGAGGGATTGGTTGATTGGAATTGTTGTAGTGAGAAAAGCCAATGAAAATCGTGTTGAGGGATATATATTAGAGAAAAGCCATATAATTTCACCCTTGTTGATTCATAGCCCTCACTTAACCCTCACTTAAGGGTGGCCTCTATGAAAAATAAATTATAGTTTGGTGAAATGTTATTCATTTATAGTTAGTTGGTGGATAATTTTGAGAAAGATAAGTGCATCTTGGTTGTTCACTGGTAGGAAATATTTAAGGGTTTTACCTATGTATGGGAAAAAATTCATTTTATGATTTTCTTCTACTTAAATGGTTTTTAATTTACTATAAATGAGATCAATTGTGTTAAACAATTTATGTTCATATTTATAGGTTCATAAAATGAATTTCTAAATTATGACTCCGTGACTTGCACATTACACCATATGTATGATGTAATTGAAGTTGTTTTTGGAGTACCCCATCACCTCAATTAATGTATAGAAGTTGTTGGGTATGTTACAAATAATTTGTTTGCAATCATATTTCCATGTGTGTTTTTCTCTATTCTGCATCTCAATTGTTGAATTATCCACACTATATCTTTTGTTGTAATTTTAACATAAGATAGCACAAATTAATATTTTTTACAAATTTTTTCTTTCTTTATTTTAGTCGTGATAGAATAAGCATGCAAAAAAATTTTTAACATAATTCTGTTTTGTATTTTTTGGCCTTTTTCTTTTTCATTTTTGTTTATCTTACAATAAATCCTCAACCAAGGTTATGACAACAATCAAGCATTTTTTTTCTTAATCAAACATGACCTAACCACCAATTGATGTCTTTTCAAATTACATCTAAAATGCTTGATCAAGGTCCATGTAATCCCTCAATCAATTTTTTTTACTTGATCAAGGGTTTAAAATTAAAGAATCTTACCCTCTTTCTGCAAGATTTTATGCATCTACAATTCCTAGGGGGGTGAAATACCTTCATATCTTCTATGTCAGTTGACAGATTTGTTGTCAATGGGTTCATTATTCAATCCTCTATCCAATCACTTGTCATCTTTTCATTATCATTTTCATATTATATTTTTTAATCATTTTATCTTATAATTTATACATTTTTTTTTTGTTATGAAAGGGCTTAGAGAAAAATCAGTAGCATAAAAATTGCACAACCAAAAATATGAAAAACATGTTGAATACCTATATATGTTACTCTTCAAAAATGTATTTTTGGTTTTCCAATTTACATAAATAGGAGAAAAAATATTGTTGTGAACCAAATGTGAGTAATTCAAATATTAATTAATTGGCTTTAATAATAGTAGAAAACAAATTTTTCCATTAAAAAAATGTGGGATATATATATATATATAGATAGATATATAGATATCATGTTCACATAATTTTCTCAAGATCGTACATTTAGCAATGAAATAGTTGTTCAAATAAATTCTTCTGGGAAATCACATCATAAATCATAGAATTCTCAGAGGAATTTATTTGAACAATGGATTTGGATCAAGAATTTTACATTCTCAATGAAATAATTGTTGGTAATATAAGTAACTTTTTAACTTTTCTCATATATTTGTAAGGACAAACATATATCTCAATGCAAATTTAACAGATTAGATGACATCAATATTTTTTGAAATAAATTTTGTTCGAAAGATAATGAAATTCCTTAGATTTTATGTTTTTTAATATCAAAATTCACAAAGCATATACGAGTTTCATGAAATTCAATTTAAAAAATATGTAAAATATCATTTTTCATCAATACATTTTGCAAGAAAGTATGTGGAATCTTCAAGAATTCACGTAATCCCCTTATTGTTGTCTCAATAAATTGCTTATTATAATATTATATATTATTTTACATAAAAATAAGCGACCAAATACATATGATAACCATGTCCTATAATCTTAACTCATAGGGAACTCATAAATATGCACTAGTTGTGGCTAGCCTTGAGCTTTATAATAGGAATACATACATGCAAATTTACACTCTTTACACATGAGATCATTATAATTCAATTTACATGGATGGAATCATTCCATGTAAACCACATCATATTATTTATACATGATTTTTCATATTATAATTTATACATGATTTTGCATATCATAATTCAAAGGTTAAAAATTGGATGTTACTCTTTACACCATATGTCTACAAATAATTCTTTATGATCTATAAAACAATATCTCCTTGGCCCACGCACACACAAAAGTAAATAATACAATTATAAATAATTAGTCACCAGTAATAACACCTTAAGTACAACATTAACCATGTAATGACCTAAGATCTAAGTAATTATCAATTTCTCTAGAAATCTGACTCAACTTATGACTTTCTTTTCTCATGCAAAGTTTCAATAGTGCTAGCTAAGGATGCCAAATTTCATTAATCACTAATTTATGTTAGTTTCTTATTCCTTTTTCATATTAATTTGTTTTGTATTTAAAATTATTGTCCATTTTGCTTCTTTCTTAACCTCTTTTACTTTTGTACTTATTTTCTTAATTTAACTTTATTAATGAAAAGAAGACACTAGTTTATAATTGTCCTAAACCTTTAAGATTAAAATTTTACTTTGTATTCTCATTTTTTCAATGGAGCTTACATTAAATATAATCAAACTATTTTTATGTCTATTTATATTTCCTAACCTTTCTTATTCTTTTTTTCTATGTGGTTCAAGGTCATCAAAGATCGATGACCGCTATGTCCATGAAATATTTGTAACAGGAAAATATGTCAGAAATGATAACTTCATGTTGGCTCAACCCTGAAGTTTGAAACCTGAGAGTGTTGAGAGAATTGATCCCATGACCTCTTAATAATAGAGGTGCTTTAATGGCGGGGACTCAACCAAATCACTAGTAGAGAAATTTTGAGGTAAAGAATGGGTCTCAAAACAAAAATATACAACAAAAAACAACTTTATAAGAACTAATAGGATTCAATATGATGATGTCAAACATGGATGATGATTCACCATTTTGGAGTAAAAAGGTAAAAGGATAAAAAAAAAAATAGAAAATTTATTTTTCAACTCGTATTTTCAACTTATCTCTTTGCGATATTACTCAAATTTCAAGAGGTAGTACTCAATGGATGTAAAATTTAATTTTTCATCTAACGAGTACCCATGTTGCATAATTTATATGGACCCTAATACACAAAAAATGTGAAATACTGGAAAAAATGTGATTGCAATCATTTTTTTTATGTATTTCAGTTTTTTTGTGTAGTAGGGTCCATCATAAGTATGCAACATGGGTACACCTTAGATGAAAAAATAAATTATGCATCCAATGAGTGTTCCTACTTGAAATTTGAGTAAAATCATAGGGAGATAAGTTGAAAATGTGAGTTGAAAAAGTAGTTTTTTAATTTTTTCCATCCAAAATTTAATGAGGTAATCTAATCATATTTTATTATTTCCACTGTTATTTATAATATTCCTTAAGAGGCTCATTTTAGACCTAAAATTTTCCCTAATGTGGCTAACCCTTGGAGATTTTCTATGTGGTTCATGGACCCTAGAAATTGGTGACCTCTACATCCATAGAATATTTGTACCAAAATGATCCACCCGATTGAATCACTTCCTGCTGGCTCAACCATGGAGCCTGACCTCAAGAGTGTTGAGAGAATTAAACCCATGACCTATCAATAGAAAATGTGCTTTTATAATAACAGAGACTCGACCAATTAATCTAACCCTCGGGGTTGCTAACCTTTCTTATTTTTATACAACTTGTTTTTTTAATTTAATTTCTTTTACAATTTTTCATTTAGAAGCCCTACGATATCTTATTTTTCTTCTTCATTTAAGCCAAAAATTATAAAGTTTGAGGTTATTTATTGCATTCATGTTCCCTATTTATTAACTATTCATTTCTTCTATATTGAGTTTAATATCCACCTTAATTTCAAAATGGTTATAAACCATATTATTGTTTAACTTATCTTGAGCCTCTTTGATTTTGTCTTTGAATCTAATATTTTTGAAGTTTTCAATATTCTATTTTTGAGTTTGTTTTTCTCCCCCATGTTTTTTATTTATATTTAATTCTTGTAATCTATTCTCCATTATTGATAACTTATTTTCCAAGATTATTATTCTATTTTTAATTTCAATTTGTATTCAATCTTACCTTCAAACACTCTAAAATTCATGTTCAATATAATATTTATATCTAACTAGAATTCAACTTCTCTATTCCTTGATATCCACATGTTCTCATAGAAATTCTAAAACCACATCTCAAGGCCTTCCTACTTTATTAATTTTAATTATAATAATAGATGAAAAATATGATAAAATAGATAGAGGACTTGGAATCACATATATCAAACCCTGAACACATGAAATCCTTTCTAATTGGTTTTCCTATACAAGGAAATTGAAACAAGAATTCCTTCTTGAGCTTAAGAGACAATTAGTCAGATACTACAGAGACATATTTAAATACAAGCCAGGGATTAGAAGCTCCTTTCAAAAAAGGCTCTCCCGATGGACCAGACAATGCTAGTAATTCTATCATTGAATTTGATTATATTATGCAAGATTTGTCTATTGAGGACATTTTACTTCTTTATTAGATTAAAATAATTCCAATGAAATACATTCCCAGTTTTGTTTCTCAGTATCCATGTCATAATTTTACAAAACCCATATGTTGGGTTCCAAAAATTTCATCCATTTCACTCTCTTTTATTTCACTTTGCTTCAGAATTTACCATATTCTGCAGATCCATAACGATACACTAAGACCATCTTCATAATTAAAAATGTTTTTAGACACATTATTTTCCAACACATTTAGTTTGGTATTTTAAGTGAATTTATGGTTAAATATTAGAAAATTAACATGTACTCACTTATATATAAAATTTGGATGAGTTTTGTGACATGTATAAGCATATTTGAAGATTCTAAGATAGTCCTATTTGGCCTCCAAGGCTCAAATTTGAATTTCATCCTCAATCTCTTGAAGATTTGAGATAATTGGTCAAGCACAATTCATGGAGAAGAATCATGGAAGTTTTGAAAAGTGTCTCATATCAAAGCTAGGAGAGATTTGTGAGAGGAAATGAAGAGATGATAATTGCTAGATGTCAACACATGGTTGTAACCACATTAGATATTTGTGGATTTACATTTATGAGTTAATTATCTTACTTTATGAATAAATAGGAGCGCATACTCCTCTCAAAAGGTGTGAAAATTTTGGGAGCTATGCTTATGCATCAATGTATAGTTTTTGGATGTTAAGGATTAGCACTATGCTTATGATTGGTATAGTGAATACCATTGTAGTTAAATTTGATATGGTTGTGCCTTCATTTGGTGTTTGATCAAGATTTTTCTTACTTTCCACCTCTCATATACTTTATGATGACCACCTAATGAATATGGGATATATTCTAACGTTTTAATTTTTTTTAGTTTCTTTGTGTTCATTTTAAGTATTTTGATTATATGCATTGTTTACATTCTTTCATTATCATTTTGTTTATGTTATTTTCCAGGTTAAGCATTATTGCTCTGATTTCATAGATTCATTGTTTTTCAATTTGTTTGCATTTAAGATTCATAGATACTCATGAATTATTCTAATTTGATAATGCACACATTAGTAATTTAAATTGATCTCTCACTTCTTTCAAAATGTTTCCTTTAAATATCATATTTTAAGAATTCAATGCTTTCTTAATATAGAATTTTTTTCTTTCTAGATTAAACTTACTTCAAGTCATTATTATAGATTTACTTTCTTATTGGTAAAATAGATTTACTTTCATGTCACCAGAATAGATTTATTTTCATGTCAATAGATTAAGTTTACTTGAATTTCAATTGTCATTTCAATTTCATAGATTAAAATATTGCTTTCCAAGTTCTGAATTTGAGACTTTCGAAAAAAGAAAGTGTGTGCATATTCATCTTAGGTATTTTTCGTGAATATGTTTCATTTTAGTTTTTCCATTTATTTCAATATATTACGATTCTGTTTTGAAATTTAAAGTTTATTCCTAGCATATCTTATGCACGTATACTTCACAAGTTCACGAACTCTGGGTTTGAAAATTTAATGACAAGTAATTTAACTAGCAATTAAATTACCCAACATTTTTGGCATCGTTGTCGGGGAAGTATACAAAGGAGTTAACTTTCAAATTAGAATTTCTTTTTAGCTTCATTCTTATATTTTTAGTTACATTCATTTTTAGATAAAATTCATGTTAAATTCCATTTAGATGTATAGTTAAAATGCATATGCATAAATTTCAATCAATTTTGTGCTATAAGAGTTTTGACACTAATCCATTTATAGACATGAGATATAGAATGATGATCAAGAATTTCTTGGAGAGCAAGGACTACATTGAAGATTGGTTCCAAACAGTGACTACACCACAACATTCATCCATTCTTCAACAAATCCTAGCGTTAAATCCAAATGTACAAATGGTATCCCATATCCTAACAAACATTGAGATATATTTTTCAAATTTGGATGTAAGCATACTAGAGAGTTTAATCTGTAAATGACTTCATTGGAAATACTCCTACACTTACCCCAAAAAAAAAAACCTTTTCAAAATAGAGTAGAACATAATAGAAAAATAAAACCAAGCTTGGTAAAGTTTTTGAGTTTTTGAGATTTTCATTTTGACATTTGATTTCATTTATTTTCTTGAATTTTTCACAGACGCCTCATTCACTAACCATTGGCATGAAGATCTATAATAAAAGAGATTTTTGTGAAGAAGGAGAACAAATGGAGTTTAGAGAGAAAAATTTGAGGTTTGAGATCAATTATTTTTACTTCAATTCTAAATTTCAAATGAATAAAAAATTTACAAAAATCCTGACTATGCTCTCTTCTTTTGCCTTATACGACTCGGAAGATCAGAAAAGTAAATTGAATAAGTTAGCTTCGAAATTTCACAATTAAATTCATAGATATGAAAAAATAACTAGATAATCTAAACTTACTATTTATTCTAAAAATTTTGTTAAGTTTCAATCTCCAATTCAATTAGATTTGTCTCAAAATTTGCTAAAACAATTTATTTATTTTTATTTTAAAAAAAAATACTTTATTATATTTTTCTTGAAAATTTCTAAAATAAATTATTTATTTTTAAATTAAGAGAGAAAAAGATTAATTAAATTTTTAAAAAAAATCCAAAAAAATTAAAAATAAAATAAGATTTTAAAACAATAAAACAAATAAAATAAAAACAAAACAGGACAAAATAATTAAAAAATAAAATAAAAACCAGAACCAAAAAAATTAAATAATAAAATAACAAATCAAAACTCAACCCATTATATAAACAAACATAAAACAAACGACAATTACAAATAAAACAATAAAATAAAAATAAAACCACAAAAATGAAATGTATATAATAAAAAGAAACAAAACATATCAAGTAAAACAATAATAAAAAAATAAAACATATAAAATAAAAACATAAAAACCAAAAACAAAGAGTGGAGAACAAAAAAACAAGTGGAAGCCATAAAACAAATAAGATAAGAATAAAAACAAGAGCTTCCATTCTGAAATAAAATATGTGGCTTTGGTAAAATCGATGGTGTTGAATAGTTGTGATTCTGGTTCGAGCCAAAATCAAAACATGTAAATAAGAACTCGCGTACAAATTCTATTGACTATAAACATGTATTCAATAATCACGTCGGAGGTGTTATCTTTGCTAGAGTGGGGTGGGGTGACATTGTTCACCTCACCCAATCACAACTTTTTCTCATCGTCCTTCTCATGAATCATATTATGACACGTGTTGAAACTTTTTTAAGGTGTTTTAAAACTCGATAATCATATTCTGACATGCGTTGAAATTGTTTTAAGGTGTTTTACCGCAAGGTTAGGATTCAAACCTGAGACATCCTTTCCATTTGTTGCCAGGGTTTCTTTTTTTTTCTGTTTTTAGGGTTATTCTTTTTTGTGACTGGTTTTCTTGTTTATGCAGGGATGCAAGCCAACGGAGCGCATAGAGGTCACAGGATTAAGTTCTGTGAGCCCGAAGTCTTCTTATCATCCGAGCTCGGCGCCTTCTACCAGCCTAGTCTTGCGTCTTCGTCTTTTGCGAGCCCAGCTTTGTCCATTTCTTCAAGTAGATTCGAAGGCGGGTGCATACCAACATAGCCATGAACAACACCAGCAGAAGCAGTGGGTTAGTTTTCTATTTGCAATTATCTTGATCTGTTTTCTTGTAGATCTACTTGTTAGATTTTAGAGGATGGTGTTTTCATTCCCTGGTATTCAAGCTTTCACGAAACATAGTTAAACAGTTTTGCATCCTCCTGGAAAATGAAAAACAGGTGTGTGTGTAGGTCCAGCCAACACTGGTATTTACTGGGAAAGATTTTGGTATCGTAAGTACAAATGAAGGGGATAATGTCCCTTTCTTAGTTGGGACAGAACCCTCCACCTCTGGTTCACACAGTACTCGGTCTGCCTCTTCCATTATAAAACCCAAAGAAGAGGGCTCCCGGACTAGCTCACCACCATGGCGCAGTGACGACCAATTCGCCCAAGGGTGAACGGATTATTGGCGACACGTAGGCCGTGAGGCTGAATGCCCTGCGCATTAGCAGAAGCTTCGCAGTGTGGGGCGGTCTCTTCTAGGCTTTCGATTGCTCGATGGTGTACGTCAGGCAAAGAGAGGACCCATGGAATTCTATAATCACAGGGACCCAGGGCCGCTACCAGGTCCACTATATTCTGCGGTGTTTTGCTTACTTTGATAGAGGGTTTCGGGATTACGCTGAATAGGGTTTTCAGTGCACAGCAACAGTTTCCGCCCATGGTTGAAGATGTGCCTAATATGCAGGGTCCCATTCCAGGGTTTCAAGGCTATGGACCCATCCCTGCCAATAGTGGGGGTCCTGGGGCTGAGCCAGCTCAAGCCCCCACGCAGAGTAGCTCCTAGTTTGGAGGATTCAAGGGGTTTTTTGAGGACAAGAAAGAACAATCACAGCGTAGTAGTGGTGGTGGCAAGGCTGAGGTTTTGGAGAGTTTTGATCAGCCCAACGCTCCGGTGCCCACTTTTGAGTTCAAGTGATTCGGGAGATTTTGGTCGTTGTTGGCATCAGCTACCAGGTAAGGGCCTGAATTTATTCTGCTTTAAAATCAAACCAAAACCCATAGGCAAAAATGGGCTTTTGAAGTGTATGATTCGCTGAGATAGATTTCACAGAATGTAATACTTTGGTCTAGAAATTATTTAACATATTTTAACTCATTATTTGAATAGGATTGAACTTCCTGGTTATGTCTTGAATTGCTTCACGTTGCGTGAAAAAGGGACACGCGATATCAAAAAATAAATCAATTTGCCCTAATAACCCACAATCTCCTCAAATAGTTTACCCCAAGCTTTATGGGGAAGATGAGGGGTAGGGAAACTTTTCAAAGCAAGTCACTTCTGGCTATTTTATTTTATAGGCAGAAATCTCGTTAGATTTTAGAGTGGAGAAGTCTACGAAATTGTAGGACAGTGATCTTTCTGTTTAGAAGAACGCTCGTCATATTTTTTTCAGAAATTGTAGGGAAGTGATTACATTTGGTGTGTTTATAGTTGATTCTACAATTCTTATGGACATGTCTCTATTGTAATTTCTGTATTTATTTTGAAATAATTCCTTCCTAAGATTGTCTCAGACAAGATTTAGCTAACATACAGATAATGTATCTTTAATGGCTGAAATTTCTGGTCCCTTGATAGGGCTGCTTTAGTTGTGGAGCTAGACAAATTTTTATCATTAATATCTTCACTGGCAGCAACTGTGTCGCCTCTTGATTCCAATACAGCATAAAATTTCCTATACCCAAATACACAAAACTGGGTTATTTTCTGGGTATTCGTTTCACTTACCAATTCGTGTATGCCAGTTTTTGTTTGCATACCGTGATCATTCAGACAAATATTTACAATACAGTCACTAGTTTTAAAGCAACCTAAAATGGTCCATTACTATAAAATTTCCCCTTATAATTTAAATAGATACAAAATTAAAATAAATGTAGGAAGCCAAAAATAGAAAAAATTCCTCATTGTGTTTTTAAGTGCCTGAACTGAACCAATACTCTTCACAAGATTGGCTAATTTTCTCTTCAAATATAACAAAACCAGCTTTAAGCCAAGCTACTTTCAAAGAGGAAAAAAAGGTAGATTCAGAATTTCTTTTTCCATGTAACAAAGAATTTCACTATTCGCAAGAGTAAAATATCTTCAAGGTTTAAAGTTGTATAGAAAAAGAGTAAAATCTCTTAAAGGTTCAAAGTTGTATAACAAAAGAGTCAAATATCGTCAAGGTTTAAAGATGTATAACAATAAGGCTTGAAGTTGTTATAACAATATACTTACTATGAGCTTAATATGTCCTTTGTGAAAATTGAACACTCAAAGTAAACCTAATTAACTAGATTCACAATTTTTGACTACATAATACTTTACTTCTTTGCTAATCTTTATGAATTCACAAAAAAATATTATGTAGAAACTGTGTGCACCTTCCGAATTGTCTAAAAGATTTACTAGAAAGACCTACATCTTTTCTGTTCTTTATATATATATATATATATATATATATATATATATATATATATATATATATATATATTATGTAGAAACTATATATATGGAATGTCATAATTGTCGAAAAGATTGTTATTAAGATGGGCATGCACAAATCACTGCAATTGTAAAACCCTTTTCTGATGTTGGTAGTGAAGAAATATTCAATTGTATTATCAGACACACTAATAATTTTTTTGTTTTCCGAGGCTGAAGTTATTAGATTAACCTTGGATCCTTTAAATATCTAGAAGATTTCAAAAGCGCTGCTTAAAATATTGAAGGTTAAAATTAATCTATACAACTTTTTTTACATCTATTTTTACTTTTCACATTGTTATCTTTTCAATGTGCAGAATCCCAAAAATAGGAGGGAAGGATCTGGATCTTCATTTTTTATACAGAGAAGTAACTGCTCGTGGTGGACTAGAAAGGGTATGCTAGACTTTATATATATTTTTTATAGCTGGATTATAGGTATAGTTTGCATTTCTACCAAAAACTGATTATGATTAAGAAATTGCCTTGTTGCCCATATGATTTGGAAAAACTCTCAAGTTTGGATGTTTATAACTTTGTAGTTGGTGGGTTGACTTGCAAATATTTTTATGATGGTTTAACTATTTGTAGGTTGATGGATTCCTAATTTGGATAGTAAAAAATTTCCAACTTGCTTACATTCTTTAATATTCAAACAATTGAGCTCTACTACAATCTCTTTGCTTCTATGTCCGTGACACTAAGTACTGAATTATGGCAAAATGGCTTCGGAAAAGTGGGTCATATTTTTTATTATTTATGACGACCATGCATTTAGAACAATGGGTCTAGCAATTTAGCCTCTGAAAAGCCGCCTTTGTTCTTACTTTTTTATGACAACCATGCATCTAGCTCAGTTTGTTTGTGCAGCAGAAATGTGGGTATTTTACATGGTCCTGTACAAGAGCTATCCACAGTCTAACTATCGTTGCCCCATAAATTTTCTAACATTAAAATGATAAGATCCCCTAGACTAACAAATTTTCATCATCAAAATATGATGTGACTACTAACAATTGAGTGATTTTTCTCAACATGGACACCATTCTTTGTATTCCATAGATCTGCCAGATTCTACAAGTAAGAACAATGATGAAATTGAGTAATTTATGGACATAAATTTGCAGATTATTTCAAATGACTTCACAACATATCTGCCGGGAAATGGAATAGAGGGAAACCTATCCTTCTGCCCCTCTTAAGAAATATGGGTTCAGAATAGCAAAATGTTCTGGATTATTAAGTAATGAACTTAATAATCATACTGGTACATGGATAATAGGTATAGTACAAGAAGAATGGAAGAGATTCTTGCTACTGATAACATTAACCTACTATATAGTTGCTCTCTTGTTTATCACATCTCCAATATAATGATACAAGGACAAAGGATGTATACGTAGTTTACATAGCTAAGATTTAAGTCAAGTAACTCGCTGGCCACCCTCATTTATTTACATATCTATAGTAAACATCTATTTTGCTTACATCTCAGAACATAAGGCAACTAGTCTTGAAGTGTCAATGCTTCTTCAGCAGTTTACTATTATGTTTTCCTATTGGAAATTTAGTGCTTATTCTCAGTAAGAAGGGTGAAGATAAGAATTGTAGGGGGTCTACATTTCTTGTTATTTTCCCTTATTATTGAACATGTCACAAGTGTTTCCTAGGTCGATGAATGTTGGCTGTTGTTATTGACCCACCAGGAGTTCAAGTCTCAAAATATGTGGCTTGTTCTCACCTCATAGGTCATGCTTGTTAAGTTGGGCTCGGGTTGTAATGCCTGTTATGTCGGGCTGAAGTCTCCAAAGATGTGATTTGTTCTCACCATATGGGCCATGCCTGTTAAGACGGTCTAGGGTTGTCACATTCAAATCCCACTTCTTGATAGTTGGTAGATTGCTTGGACATTAGTCTCAATGGTCAAGGGCTTACATGTAGATGTATTTTTTGATAGATGGATGGGACATCAAGAGTCTAAAGGGGCAAAAATTAGTAGCATTTTTAGATTTTCAGACATTTAGGAGCTCATGGTCATGCCTGTTAAGTTGGACTTGGGCTGTCATGCCTCTTGATTCGGGTTGGGGTTGTCGTGCCGCCTAAGTCGGGGCCGAAGCCTCCAAAGGTGTGGGTCATGCCTGTTAATTTGGGCTTGGTCTACGACACTTAGTGTGACATCAAATACCTCTTCTTGATAGGTTGTAGACTGTTGGGACATTAAGAGTCTCCAGGGTTAACATGTAGATGCATTTCTTATTAGAAGGTTCGGTCATCGACACTCTCAATAAGGGGCATCATGCTGTATTTTCTAGTTTTTGGACATTCACAAGATTCTTTTTTCTCCAATGCGTATTTTTTTTTGTTTGGTTTTGGATTCTTGACCGGTGAGATGGATGGATTTTATTTTGATGGTAACATTAACAATTATTATAGGAACATTTGGTCAAGTGTTGGAGTGTTGGGATCGAAAATCAAAGTATCTCATGGCCATTAAAATTATCCATGGATTACAAAAGTATCGAGAGGCTGCAATGATAGAAGTCGATGTACTTCTTAAAGCATGAACAACAACCTTATTAATATGTAGAAGTCGATGTACTTCGTAATGAGGAAGCTCCATCAAACCCATTATTAGATTGGATAAAACCCATTATTAATACAGCAGACTTATAAGATGGATAGAAAACCCCAAATCAATTAGCCTTCATAAGCATCATTGTTCCTTTGTTTCCCCTTAAATGTGTTGGTGTCCAATTAACAGATGGTCAGATATCTCAAATCAGAATTTATGCCATTTGGCCGACACGATTTCTTCTCTTGTAAATTCATAGGAGGATCATTTCTTGAGGCAGATTCAAAGGCAGGTGCATTCAGTTTCGAATTCAGAGCAACAAAAGTAAAGAAGATGGTAAAGTCCAGTATTATTCATAATACCAGCATATCCATGAACATCACCAACAGAAGCACTGAGTTAATTCATGTGGAAGAATATCCGAACAAGAGGGTGTTTCGCCCATATGGGACTGTCGCATACTTGTTTATCCATATGGGGGAATATAGAGGAGGTCCTGCTAAGTTTTCTATATTTGGACTTGCTTCCCACATGTAGCACATCAAGACACTTCCCTTCCATAGTCGCTCCACCTCTCGGCGTTCCTTTGCGCCTCCGGTGCAATTGCTAGTTTAACACATATCGAGTTGGTGAAGAGATCCATTTTTGGGGGCGAATATGACGAGTTTCAATTGAAATTTAAATGAAAGTTTTCATGTGGCACAAAAACAATAGACATATATACTAAAAATCTTGTTATGTTTGATATGTTGGACAAGGATCTCGGATTAATCTTAGCCTTTATTTTTATTTTTTTAAAACACGTTAAATAATAATAGCTCCATATTAAATTTCAAGTGCATTGGTTTTTGTTTGGTTTGTAAAGTGGAAGTTATTAATTCAAATTCAATAGAGGTGAAAATTTGTTAAGTATTTGATAATTTTGACAATTTTTAGCTAGGTAACAATTTCGTTGCCACGTGATGAAATTTGATTGGTCTGCATGGCAGCATATGATTGGTCAACATTACACAGTCATCACCCAAATTTCTTCAATGTCAACCTATCTAGTTAGCAATCCACACTATTTCCAAGTCATCATTGCCACATCATCTGCCATGTGGCACTCCCTAGTGCTGTGACGTGGCACCCAGGCACCCAATTTTACTAAGAAAAAATGAATCCATATAGGTTGGCTGATTTGAACAATATGTGGAAAAAATTGTGATTTGTTTATTATGTACCCTATTTTACTATTTTTCTAAAACTTAAAACAACCATAACTTTCTCATACAATGCATGTTTGACACGATTCAAGTGTCGTTGGAAAGACACTGATAAGAAATTCGCAATGAGATAGTTTTAATTATCATTTTAGATAATAAAAAATGGTCATTTTTTACGTATTTTTCAACAATTGGACTTCAAAAAATCAGTAATTCATTAAAAACATGTTTCTGATATGAATTTTCTTTAACTTGGTTTTTGAATCACTAAAATTCGATATCAAATGAAGAAATTATCAACCAAATACTGACGGGTAGTCCAATATGCATCGCTTCCCGACAAGTAAAAGTGCATTTCATTTTTATTTTATCTTCCTTGAATTTGTATTATTGGCACTATTTATGAATTTTTTCGTATATATCGTATGAAGATATACTGATCACCTCTCTCCTTCACAAATATTACGCTTTATTGTGGATTAGTGCTAAGATTTTGCAGGTTTCGGGATGATTAAAGAAGATCAATTTATGCACAAGTGGTTTTTAAAGACCAAATTATTTTTCAAGAAGAACATGAAGAATTCAAGTCCATGTCAAATAACATTCATAATGCCATTGCTAGTCATTCGTTTTCCTCTTTCCCTAAGCATAAAATTCATCCATGAATTTTAATCTTCCTAGAACATTATTTCAAATCATTTCCCTTTGCAAGTTTCACACTTTCTTGCCTCACTTATATTCATCCATAACCCATGAATAAATTCATTCAACTCACTTACAATGTTGAGTTACCTTGTTGCCATTTTCCTTTCTTCCAAATAAATCATGCTTGATAAATGAAAATATTTCATCTATGGTCCTCTAAATCATTACTTTATGCTCGTGATAGATGATGAGGAATTAATTAAGGCCTTCCTTATAGCATGTCATGACCCATCGACTTTAACACTTTATCTGGGTTTGAGACTAGAGTTATTTTTAGTATCTTGAGGCTTGCATGCCTTAATGGAAAGTTCTCTCACCAATGAACATAGGGAATACATCAATGTCCCTTGTTTTTTGGATCTTCTAGGTGACTTGACCTCAACTCATTTATTTGTACTTAGTAATATTTACTTGGGCATCTTGACTCTCATTTACAATAATGGCGAGAAGTCTCGTGTTGGTTAATGACATTCGTTAATGGTCGTTAATCCATCAATTTCCTTCTGTGCTCGACATCATCAAAATTTATTCACATAGAAAAGAATTATGCCACGATGCAGATATGAATGAAGAATATATGATTTCAGCAGTTTGCAATATTGTTTCAATAAAACAAGATTTAGTTTCAAAGCTCAACAATAGTAGCATCAGTTCCAGCAATAAGAAGGCACAAATATTCCAATTTCATATTTTATCCACTATTCATAAAACCTATTGAGATTCAACAAGATGATGAGCTTAGTGAAAAATAAGCACCTTTACTAAGTGGGGCCTGCAGGCTATTTTTAGGTGTATGTCTATTTTTAGACATGGTGAGCATATTCTATAAGTTGCAGGATGCTATTTGTAGATGGTTGGTCAAATGTGAAAAATATATGAGATTCTATTTTTAGAATATTGGGCGAATTCTATTTATAGATTGTCAATCTAAATATAGATGCATGTCGATTATTATTAGCCCTTAATAATAATCCGACAATAAATATCAACTTATTCTCTTGGAGCACTTTATTTCAGTGAAAAGATATGGAAAATCAGTGGGCTGAAGAAATTACGCAATTCCTAAGGTTATTGGTGGCTCATGCATAGGAGACTCAGTTAAAACTGAAGTGGAAAATTTGTGATAGAGTTGGAAGAGTAGTTATGGGAGTTGTTATTTAGTTTAACCCAGTTAAGTGAGTTAAACTCAGTGGAGCTAATTGTATCTAGTATAAATGAAAGATACACTAGTGAGATTTTATTGAATTAATTAGTTAATTAATTCACAACTAATAACTCACTAAAAACTGAAAAAATACAGCAGTTAACTACTTGCCTGTCAGTTCCAGTGGAGACCCAGTGGAGAGATAGGTGAAAGGGTGAGACAAACTATCTGTTGTGACTATAGTGATGCGTTCAATGCATCTGACACACATTGGAGATGCCAATGAGGATTGCGTATTCAAGGAAAGGCCAATTCGAATTCATTCATGGGTCTTCTTCAGCAGGGATTGTGCAGTGGAGGCAGGTTGTCAGGAGGCAAGAAATTGGTGCATAGGTATGCAAATTTCTGCATGATAGTGTGTAATGATTATTGATTGTACTTAGAGCTTGATGTAGTAATATTTATATGATATTATTACATGATCCATTGATATACATAATATATGATAGTTGGGGGTTTTAGCTTTAATATTTCCCATTAAAAAACTGTGTTTATGTGTGATTGATTTGCTTCATATGTGTTTGCAATTGGCAATTTAATTTCCGCAAAGAATTAAGTGGAAGGATTATGTATTTAAAATAATATTAATTTGTTAGATCAGGATAATCTGGTAATACTATCATTATTAATAAATTTCTACATGGTATCGAAGCAGTGTTAATCACTGGGGATTGCAATTGTGAAGAGGTGTTGAGTTTTGTGTTGGTGGACAATTCGAATTTGCTACAGAAATTTCTTGGTGCGACAGTTGAGTATTCATTGAAATGTCTTTCAATGGGTTGCGATTGGAGTATGCCCTTGAGGGTAGCTTGAATTACATGGCCTAGAAGGATAGTATGGAGGTGTTTCTTGAAGATAATGGATTGAAGGAGTTCATAGATAGCGATGTTCCTAAGCCTACTTCTAGCGATGTTGCATTACTTGATGCATGGAAAAATAAGGTAGCAAAGACAAGAAGAATTCTATTGGAAGGTGTGAAATACCATATTTTTTCAACCCTTCACGGGAAAGCCACTCCATTTTCAATTTGGAAGGCTTTGATAGATATTTTCCAAAGCAGCACCGACCATAGGAAGTTGTCAATGAAAGATAAGCTCAGAAAAATCAAAATGGAGAAGGGAAACAATATTCCAAAATATATCACGAAGTTTGTCCAATGTGGGGATGAGATGGGAAGTGTGGGAATTATAGTTGCGGATGATGACTTGGTGAGCTTGGCTCTCCTTAGGCTTCCTAAGATCTGGCATATCTATGAAGACTCTGCCAATGGACGAGAGAAACTTCCAGATTGGGAGTGACTTTGGTCGGATCTTATGCAGGAGGAGATAAGGCGGAATGCCAGGGATGGCTCTTCATCGAAGAATGATGATGAAGAGAATTGCACTTTGGATGCCAAAGCAAGGAAAGGGGAGGGGAAGAAATCCCATCCAAATTTTGAGGATAAAGGCAAGAAGTTGGATTTGTTCAAGGTGAAGTGTTTTCACTGTCACGAACATGGGCATCTCACCACTAACTACCCACAGAAAAAGAAGAACAAGAAGGTTGTTGGAGCTACAGCGGGTGAGGCCTTAGCCTCACAATTTGAACTTGAGTTCTCTTTGATCGCATGCTTAGTTTCAAGTGCAATGGGATCGGTGTGGTATCTTGATAGTGGTGCTTCCTCCATATGACAGGAGACAAGGAGTTGTTTAGTGACTTGGAGGAGAGGGATCTCCAAATGCATATAGAGATGGGCAACGATGGTAGACACAGTGCGACCGGAATTGGAACCATTACCTTTGAAAGGGAGTCAAGTAAACCATTTGTGTTGAAAGATGTTATGCATGTTCCAGGTCTGAGGAAGAACTTGGTCTCGGTCGCTATGTTGGAGGACAGAGGTTATGATTTTTTTTTAGCAAGGGAAAATCCTTCCTACGACATAAAACAACGGGTCAAACCAAGAGGCTAGGGATTCGAGTTAAGAATCTCTACAAGCTAGAGTTAGATGGTTGCGCTGCAATGATGGGAAAAGCAGAAGAAGTGGTAAGCCAAGATGAGGGTGAATTATGGCACAGGATATTGGGCCATCTTCACCATGGCGCCTTGAATATTTTGTAGCAGATTTCTACTGGACTTCCAAAGGGTACTCTTGCGCAGTCAGATCAATGCAAGGGATGTACTATGGGTAATTTTGTGAAGACCACCTTTCATGAGAAGGAGAACCATGCTTCGGTGATCCTGGAGAGAATTCACATAGACGTGTGTGGACCTTTCTTGGTTGCTTCAACAGCAAAACACAGGTATTATGTTATTTTTGTTGATGATTATTCTCGTAGATGCTAGATCTTCTTCATGCAAAAGAAGAGCGAAACATTCTCAAAGTTCTGTGAGTTTAAAGCATTGGTGGAGGAGTCGGGGAAGCAAGTGAAGGCTCTAAGGAGCGATAATGGTGGTGAATATATCTCGAACGAATTCAAAGACTTCTGTAGCAAAGAAGGAATTGAAATAGAACTCATATCGCCTCAAAACCCATAGTAGAATGGGGTTGCAGAGAGGAAGAACAGAATGATCGTGGGTGTTGCACGAGCTATGCTGCATGACCAAGGCCTACCGACGCACTTGTGGGCGGAAGCATGCAACGCTGCGGTTTATGTGCAAAACCATTGTCCTCATAGAGTACTTGGCATGAGTACACCTAAAGAATATTTTACTGGTAAGAAGCCTGATATTTCTCATTTGAAGATTTTTGGCTCATCTATTTACATTCATGTGACAAAGGACACCAGGAAGAAGTTGGAGCCGACTGTAGAAGTTGGGATATTTGTGGGGTACACAGAAACACCCCATAATTATCATGTGTATTTTCCAAACAGTCGAATGACTGTGGAGCGACGAGATATAAAATTCAATGAGGTGAAAGCCATGAAGTTTTCGCTTGAGAGGGAGCTACACTTGCATGCAGAGGAGGAACTTCTTGTTCCCAAAGATGAGCCTATAGATGTGGATCAGACACAGGAGGAGATTTATGGAGTGGAGGATTCCACTCATGCATAACCAAACATCAAAACAGGTAGAAAGCATATCACAGAAGCTGAGAGACTGAAGTTTGATGCGGCACAGAATGTAGGATTTCCTACATCACGACACAGACAGAGACAGTCACATGACTGATTTACTGGATACATGGCTCTTATGAGCAAGTGTATCATGACAGAGCCATATTCTTTTGAAGAAGCGGTGTAGGAGCCCACATGGGTAGATGCCATGGTGGAGGAGTATGACTCCATTTTCAGAAACAATTCTTGGGAGATTGTTCCAAGGCCGATTCGTAAATCAATGGTAGGTTCAAGATGGATCTACAAGGAAAAGCAAGCTGCTTATGGGAGCGTTGAGAAGTATAAGGCAAGATTTATTGGCTGGGGCTTCTCACAAATCGAGGGAATTTATTATGAAGAAACCTTTGCACCTGTCGCACGATATTCTTCCATCAGTACCATCCTTGCTCTCTCAGCACAGATGGGTTGGCACATTCATTATATGCATGTGAAGACTATGTTCCTTAATGGGATCGTTAAGGAAGAAGTATACATTGAGAAACCTAAAGGATTTGAGATCTTCAGCAGTGATTCACATGTGTGCAGACTCAAAAGAGCACTATATGGGCTTAAGCAAGCACCACTTGCTTGGTACACACGGATCGACAACTATTTCACTGGACTTGGCTTCACCAAGAGTGAGGTAGATGCAAACCTGTACCAAATTGTGGTGGAGGGTAAGCTTTTAATCATTGTTATTTATGTTGATGATTTAATACTAATGGGTAATGATCAGTTGATACACTCATGCAAGGAAGATCTTTCAAAGGAGTTTGAGATGAAAGATTTGGGCCTCGTTCATTATTTCCTTGGATTAGAAATATGGAAGCGAGAAGGTGAACTATTTGTGTCTCAAGGCAAGTATGCTCGGGAGATACTTGGTAAGTTTCACATGGAGGATTGCAAGCCCATAGATACTCCTCTTCCAGGAAAATGGAGGAAAGAGGATGCTACATTGGCAGAGTTATTGGATGCTACTATCTATCGACAGTTAGTGGGTTCGCTCATGTATTTAGTTAATACAAGACCAGACATATGCTATGCGGTGAACCAACTTAGTCAAGCGATGGTTAAGCTCACCAAGCTCTTTTGGAAGGTAGGCAAGCATGTCATGAGATATCTCAGGGGCACATCTGAGTATGGATTATGGTACAGACAGAAGGATGAGGTGAAGTTGCATGGCTTCACGGATGCAGATTGGGCAGGCAGCCCAATAGACAGAAAGAGCACATCAGGATGGGCAGTATCGTATCTACAGTAGTTTCTTGGTACAACAGGAAACAAAGATCCATGGCACTCATTTCAGCGGAAGCAGAATACATGGAAGCAAGTCAAGCTACATGTGAGGCTATCTGAATGAGGAAGATCCTGGTCGGTTTGTTCGGTTCTCATTTAGATCCTACAGTGATACATTGTGATAATCAAAGTTGCATTAAAATCTCAATTAATCATGTGTTTCAAGATATATCTAAACATATTGATATTTGGTATCGTCATATCAGAGATTGTGTACAGTGGAATATCATGTTGCTTCAGTACATTCCTATGGAAGATCAGGATTCAGATATTCTGACGAAGGCATTCCTCATGAGAAAATTCGAATACCATAGAGGCAGGATCGGGGTGAAAGATAATTCCTATCTTGTTGAGAGGGAGTGTTGAGATTCAACAAGATGATGAGTTTAGTGAAAAGTAATCACCATCACTAAGTGGGGCCCGCAGGCTATTTTTAGGTGTATGTCTATTTTTAGACATGGTGAGCATATTCTATAAGTTGCAGGATGCTATTTGTAGATGGTTGGTCAAATGTGAAAAATAGATGAGATTCTATTTTTAGAATATTGGGCGAAGTATATTTATAGATCGTCAATATAAATATATATGCATGTCGATTATTATTAGCCCTTAATAATAATACGACAGTAAATATCAACTTATTCTCTTAGAGCATTTTATTTCAGTGACCAGATTTAGCAAATCAGTGTGCTGAAGGAATTATGCAATTCCTAGGGTTATTGGTGGCTCATGCATAGAGGACTCAGTTAGAACTGAAGTGGAAAAGTTGTGACAGAGTTGGAAGAGTAGTTATGGGAGTTGTTATTTAGTTTAACTCGGTTAAGTGAGTTAAACTCAGTTGAGCTAGTTCTAATAGTCTAACTGAAAGATACACTAGTGAGAGTTTAGTGAATTAATTCACAACTAATAACTCACTAACAACTGAACAAATACAATAGTTAGCTACTTGCATGTCAATTCCAGTGGAGACCCAATGGAGAGATAGGTGAAAGGGTGAGATGGACTATCTGTTGTGACTATAGTGATGCATTCAATGCGTCTGACACACATTGGATATGCCAATGATGATTGCACAGTCAAGGCAAGGCCAATTCAAATTCATTTAGGGGTCTTCTTCATCAGGGATTTTGCAGTGGACGCAGGCTGTCAGGAGGCAAGAAATTGGTGCATAGATATGCAAATTTCTGCAAGACAGTGTGTAATTATTGTTGATTGTATTGAGAGCTTGATGTACTAAGATTTGTATGAGATTATTACATGATCCATTGATATACATAATATATGATAGTTGGGGTTTTTAGCTTTAAGCCTTCCTATTAAACAACTATGTTTATGTGTGATTGATTTTCTTCATATGTGTTTGCAATTGGCGATTTAATTTTTGCAAAGAATTAAGTGGAAGGATTATGTATTTAACATAAGATTAATTTGTTAGTTCAGGAGAATCCGGTAATACTATCAGTATTAATAAATTTCTACAAAACCAAGAGAAGAAGAAGCATATAAAATTCTTTCACTTCACGTTCCATGATCCAATAGCAACAACTAAGATCTCACTAATACATATCTTATCGAATTTTCAGGTAATTGAAGGTATGGTGTTTTATAATCTTTAATCATTAATTCCTTGAATGTTAAAATACATGTATTTGGAAAATTTCCCATGAGACATTATTTTCCCAGTTTTCAAAAGACAAAAAAACCTTTAGTTGGGGGGAGGATATTCATTATCATTTTTCATTTCCATATTCCATAACATCATACATTCTTTACCAAGATACTTCTCCTAACTGAGTGTGGTTGCTATTTTTGGTTCTCTAAAGATGGATATGTTTTATAAAATATTCAAATTATGAGCAATAATGAAATGATATTTATATGAATAGGTCTTCATTTGGAATACATTCTTAAGTATTCTTTATTGCATCAAGAAGAATAATAAAAGAAAATTGTTGTCACACAACAACCGACACTTGAAATGTTTCTGGTAGACACACAAGAACCAACCATAAGAGTTGCCACTTAGACATGTTTCAGATAAAGAAGACTTAAAACCTCAGCTCTAGCTGAGCACTCCAGCAAAACCAGTCATCATATTTGTATTGAAAACTCCTACGTGGTGGTAAAAATTGACCATTATCACCACATGAAATTTATGGAAGCAGTCAATTGGTAAGCACCCTGAAAACCTTAACCGTGATGATATTTGGAAAATAAGAAACAATTGTATTCTGACCTTAAACAACAATCACACCCATACCTAACCGCTCCCTTCCTAGCCCTTCATCCTTATTATTCCGTCTCTGCTCCTCCCTCTTTTCCTCGTTTCCTCCTCTTACATCCTCAACCCTTTCTCTCCTTCTTTTTGAAGTCTTTCCTCCCTCCTCCTCTCACATAATGGAATGGAATTGAATTAATATTAATTTATTAACTTATATATTTTTTGAATTAATTTAAACCCTAATTCTAATTAAAATCTACATTTTCTAACAAATTAATTAAAATTAAGCATTCTTACAATATTGTTAGAACTTTAAAATTATTAAAAAAATTATAATTGTGAATAAAAACTTTTAAATTAAATTAGATAATATATGAAACATCATAATAATGTATATTTTTTAATTTTTTGGAATATAATAATTAAATTTAATAAATTTTATTAATAAATTATTTTCATCATTATATTAATCTATTTTTTGACATTTTAGGTCGGCCTCCCTCGCATTTTCCTTTCCGCTCATCTTTCTCATCCTCCTATTTATATATATTACTGTGAGATCATACCAACTCATGGATATTTCCTGAAGATGAACCACAGTGGATTTCTTCGAAACGTCGACTCTATCAACAATGGACGTGATATATCTGGAAAATAATTCTACACAAAATGCTAATCGCAGAAGCCTTAAATCTATAAAGAAGGCTTTTCAAAAGATACAAGTCTTGAAGAATATCTTAAAGTCACAAAATGACTTAATCTTCTACCTCATAAAAGGCTAAAATCCATGATAATCAATGCAAAGTTGCATGAGGACATACAACATCTTCAATTGGGGGGAATGTTGGGTTCCCAAAATTTCATCCGCTTCACTCTCTTTTATTTCACTTTGCTTCAGAATTTTCCATATTCTACAGGTCCATAACCATACACTAAGACCATATTCATAATTAAATATGGGTTTAGACACATTATTTTCCAATACATTTATTTTGGTGTTTTAAGTGAATTTATGGTTAAATATTATAAAAACAACATGTACTCACTTATATATAAAATTTGGATGAGTTTTGTGACATGTGTAGGAATATTTGAAGATTTTAAGACAGTCCTTTTTGGCCTCCAAGGTTCATATTCGAATTTCATCTTCAAGCTCTTGAAGATTTGAGATCATTGGTCAAGCAGAATTCATGGAGAAGAATCATGGAAGTTTTCTTAAGTGTCTCATATCAAATCAAGGATAAATTTGTGAGAGGATATGAAGAGATGCTAATTGTTAGATGTCAACACATGGTTGTAACCACATGAAATATTTGTGGATTTAGGAAAGATTTGTGGATCTACATTTATGAGTTAGTTATCTTACTTTTTGTATAAATAGGAGTTCCTACTCCTATCAAATGGTGTGAAAATTTTGGGAGCTATGTTCATGCTTCAATGTAGAGTTTTTGGATGTTAAGGATTGACATTATGCTTATGATTTTTGTAATGAATACCATTGTAGTTCACTTTGATATGGTTGTGCCTTCATTTGGTGTTTGATCAAGAGTTTTCTATACTTTCAACCTCTCATATACTTTGGGATGACCACCTAATGAGTATGGGATGTATTCTAATGCTTTATTTTTTTTTAGTTTCTTTATGTTCATTTTAAGTATTTTTATTATATGCATTGTTTACATTCTCCATTCTCATTATGTTTATGTTTTTTTGCAAGTTAAGAATTATTTCTCTCAATTATAGATTCATGGCTTTTCATTTTGTTCGCATTTAGATTTATAGATACTCATGAATTATTATAATTTGACAATGCACACATTAGTAATTTCAATTGATCTCTCACTGTTTTCAAAATATGTTGCCTTTAAATTTCACAGTTTAACAATTCAATGCTTTCTTAATATAGAATTTGTTGCTTTCTAGATTAAATTTACTTTCAAGTCATTAAAATAGATTTACTTTTTTGTTGGCAAAATATATTTACTACTTTCTTGTTGGTAAAATAGATTTACTTTCAAGTCACTAGAATAGATTTATTTTCATGTCAATAGATTCCGTTTACTTTCATGTCAATTGTCATTTCAATTTCATAGATTAAAATATTTCTTTCCAAGTTCCGAATTTGACACTTTTGAAAAACAAAGTGTGTGCATACTCATCTTAGAAATTTTTCATGAACAGGTTTTATTTCAGTTTTTCCATTTCTTTGAATAAATCAGGATTCCATTTTGAAATCTAAATTTTATTCCTATCATATATTGTGCACGTATACTTCGCAATTTTACGAACCCCATGTTTGAAAATTTAATGACAAGTAATTTAACCAACAATTAAATTACGCAACACGATAATATTGAGTCTCGGAACCCAAATTTATTAAACCTATCTACTCATCGGTTTCCAGATCATAATGTTACTCAAACCATCATTACTGAGAAACAAACCTGAATTCTCGATACCATTATGCTCATCACATTCATAATACATCCATCAGCAAACATCATATCAATATGGTGCTGAGATCAAATGGTAAACCCAGATCGGCGTTATTTCATTATGGATTCCACACTTCTGAAGATGAGCCTTTATTGGTAACACCCCTTCCTTCCCCCACTTTGAACGCCTATACTCTTGCCTCCCCTACTATAGTGCTCCCCTACAAATATGCTCTAAATCTTACTGTTATCCCTTCCTATACAACGGTCACTCCCAAGGTTAATCCCCTATTTAAGTCTTATTTCTCCTTCCATAATTCTAGAGTTAGAAATAAAAATGTGCTTTCTAGAGAGACAAACCTATCAGACGTTATTTAGGGAGGTTGAGGTCTCTCATCACCTGCAAACCTAGAAGAAGATAAAAGGGTGCTTATACCTTTTAATCCCTCTTTATCTCCCAAATAATTATTATATTATCTCTCAACATTTTATGGATTGGAGGAACCTCGCCCATCTTCCTTCCATCATTTGTCTTCAATAAACATTGGTCACGGGAGACAAAGCTAGAGAGAGCCTTCAAAGATTGTGTCCTGGTTGGTTTTCTTGTACTATGGACTCAAATGGCTTGTTAGGAGGTCTGATAAATTTATGGGACCCAAATGTTGCATTTGTAGGATTTTTCCTCATCCAGGGGTATTATCCTAGAAGGATCTCTTACAGGTTTTGCATTCCCCATTAATTTAATTAACTATTATGGACAAGCCTTCTAATATGAGGTGCAAATAAGTGGAATTATTTCATACCGATCTCTCATTCTAACAGGGAATTTAAACTTCACTACTTCTGCATGAGAGACCTTGGGTCATTGAACCCATCCTAGCCATGTGTGTTCTTACTTCTTGAATACTCTTAAAAATCATAACCTTCAAGATATTACCCCCTTCCCTCTCTCTCCTACCCGAAGAAATGGTAGATCGATCTCGGATGGCATAGAAAAGAAGCTAGATAGATTATTGATGGCCAATTTTTAAGTCAATAAAGTGGGGAGGACCTGATCCTAGATACCTACATACAATATTTCTGATCAGATGGCCATCCTTTTGGAAATATAATTTGACCTACATTATCTTAAAAATCCCTTCAAATTCAACCACTTATGGTTGGAAATAGATTCATTCAGAAGAATGGTGATACATGTTTAGAAAAAATATTCTGGTCAACACTTCCTCTTCTGCCATGTCTTGCTTGGTTAGCAAACTTAGGAGGATAAATAAGGCTTATAACAGTTGGGAAAGTATCTGAACAACAAATCAAGAAAAATATCTCCTAGATATTGAATCTAAATATGATCACATCTTCCAAAATGTATTATCTTCCTTCTTAGTCGATGTAGCTCAAAAAATGAGCTAATGAGCTACCTGGAAGCTAAAAAAAGATAGATTCTAAAAATTGAGGAAGAGGCCTGTAGACTAAAATGTAAGTCTAACTGGATAAAAAAGGGAGATGGAAACACTAAATTTTTTCACAGCTATGCAAACCATAGAAGGAACATCAACTCTATTTTGGAGCTTGAGTCAAAAGACAGAAAGTTAATCTCCTCCTCTAAAGAATTAAAATATGTTGCTTCTTCCTTTTTCTATTCCATTTTCATAGATCCAGGGGTTTTCAATATCATCTCTCAGCTCTGGCTTATTAAATTATATCCTTGATTTTCCAGTTAAGAGGAAGCGACTCAAATTGGAACCCCTATGTCTCTAGAGGAAATAAAAGCAGTTCAAAAAAAAAAATCAAAGGATAGAAGCTTGGGTCCCAATGGTTGGACAATGGAAATATTCCTCTCCTTTGATCGTATGGGACCATATCTATGTCAAATGGTGGAAGAATGTAGAAATAATGGGAAAGTCTCAGCATCTATCAATGCTACCTACATAACTTTGATATATAAATGCTCCAATCCTGAGACTTTTTTGGAATTTATGTTTCATTATGTATTCTTGTCTACAAGCTTATCAAAAATATTATTTCAAACATAATCAAAAGTTTCCTTTGCTGAAAATATGTCTCCCAACCCATTTAGCTTCCTTTCTGAGAGGCAAATACAAGATGTCATCGGAATTTCTCAAGAAGCCATGCACTCTATCGAAACAAAGAATCTGAAGGTGATGGTACTCAAAATGGACTTGAACAAATCATTTGATAAAGTCAACTAGACTTATCATAGACTTGTCCTTCTTAAAATAGGATTAGGACTGGAAGTGAAAAACTAGATTACAGGTTGTGTTACTTCAACAAATTATTCAGTCTTATTTAATGGTTCGCCCTCTAGAAATTTTTCCATCTCCCGGAGCCTAAGGCAGGGATTCCTATTATCTCCTCTTATGTTTTTACTAGTGATGGAAGGTCTAAGTCACCTTTTGTTGAATGAAAATAAGGTTGGTAAGTAATAGGGATAAATATTTATAAAAATCACCACATCACCCACTTACTTAATGTGGATGATGTTCTACTACTAGGGATAGGCTTCTTAGCCGAATGGTGGGATTTCCACAAATTCATACTTCTATTTTTTTTTGTGAGTAAGATATTTCTATTAACAATGAAGTTGAATAATTACATTATGGTGAGTTTGTGCAAGTGACATGCATCAGCATCCAAACTCTGAAAGATATATCATGGCAGAATTTTGGAGTTGTTGATAATACCATTACACAAAATGTTACAACTTGAGGGGAAAAAATTCCCCAAAGCGATGTGTGAGCTTTAGTTACATTGGGGTATATTTTTGAAGCAAAAAGGGTTACGTAGAAGCCTGTCATTCTTGAATTGGCTGGCCGAGTAGGGACCGAGGGCTCTTGGGAGCCTAATATATATTAGTAGCAAATTATGAGGCTGGAACCAAAGATTGAAAACATACAAAAAAAAAAAAATATGAAATGGTCGCTCGTTATGGCATATCCTTAGCAAAGTTAGCCTCCAGGTTGATTGCCCACTCAGGAGTGTTGCCTTCAATGGTGGCTTCCTGGGCCAGCTTGCTATTGGTGGCACCCCCGACCTCTCCTTTGATAATGCGAAAAGCGTCAACACTTTCCATCCTCTTCTTTAACAACTCGTAGTAGGGAGAATCTTTGGTGACGAAGTGGTGACGTTGAACATCACCGACATAAAGAGTGATATCAGTGAGAACATCCAAATTATTTTCCAAGATATTATTGTGCTCCTGGTTAGCTTGTATGACAAGACCTAACATGGTTTTAGTCTGCCAGTGAAATTTGATTTCCCTGCTGAAAAAATTTCCCCTAGCCCTTGTTAGGTCAGGGTCAGGAATCCAATTGAAGTCCTCATCAACCTCCTTAGTGACAATTCATTGCCGGACCAGCTTGGCTTGGTTTTCTAACTCAGAAACCCTGTGATGAGTGTCCGGATTGACCACAACCTCATAGTTCATAACAGCTTGTCATGCTGCGGACTCCACCTTGGTGGTGAGAGTCATGCTAGGAGAAGCCCAACGTGATGCATGAGCTCCCCTACCATGATTACTTCCCCTTTGAGCAGAGGAATTGGCACGACGGGTGGACATATTATAGTAGAAGTTGGGTTTTCAAGGCAAGCAGGGATATTTTGGGCGATGGCCGCGAGGGAGGGTGGCGGAGGGGCATAGCACAAAGAGGAGCACAATATGAACATTGAAATTGAATGCAAAGAATGGAGAGAGGTTCGGGTATTCATAGGCATGGGAAGGAGGGGTCGGGTGAGAAGACAGGGGGTGGGGAGTAATGAGCACTTGAGTGGGGTGTTGGGGGTGATTAAAATTGTATGTGCTGCCAGATGAGGATAGGCCTTTTGGGTTACTCGACAAGATGTGTCTCATACTTCCTCAGCCGCGATCACACAAAATGGAGGCTGGGATCATGATTAGAGTCTGGAGGTGGAGTATTGTGCTCCTAAATCCCGTCAGGCATGTCCTGGTGATCTTGCCTCATAATGATGGCGCACTCTGCCTTGAGTTTCCCTTGACTGAGCTCATCCCAAGCTATCAAGAGAAGCTTATGGGAGCTCTACACCCCAACATTAGCCAGCTTGTAAGCTAGCTGGTTGCCAGATCGTCTGACTGCCTGAAAGGTGATACCCCTGGAGTGATGAATGTGTGTCTGAATCCTGCTAAGGATCTTACTTAGCCTCCAGTTGTCTGACACCTGCATATTTTTTCTGCCATGTTGTATTTTTCTACAAACTTGGGTAGCGATGGTCGAGTCTCCCTTGACAATAAGAGGCCATAATTTCCTGGCATGAGCAATCTCAATTCCGTGTTCTAGAACATGTAGTTTGGATGCGTTGTGGGTGGAAGGGCTAAGATTTTTGGCATAAACCCAGATGATTTTCCCTCTGGAATTCCTGAAGACGCCTCCGAAACCTGCCATCCCATGGTTACCTTTGGCAGCCCCATCATAATTTAGCTTCGAAGTTCCAAACTCTAGGGGGAGCCAATATTTATTAGGGTAATGTTTGGTGGGGATCTGGGATGTCAGGTTTATAGTGGAGATAGGGATGTCCAACAATGAAAGGATGCGAAGATCTTCCCGGGTTAGAGGGTTGGTAAGATCTTTTAGTTTCGATGTGGTGATCAATTCTATAATCATATGTTTGATTGAAGAGATGGTTCATTCTTCCAAGTTGATAATTCCCTGAAGTGTTCTTTCATTCCGCTCCTTCCATAGGGACCAGAAAATTATCCCTGGGAGGAGATTCCAAGCCTTGTTAATTGTGAGTTGTTTGGAGATGGTGGAGTGCTAGAGTTATATGGTGTTGAGAATGGAGGTGGGGTCTCTATCGGTGGCATTGAATAAAAAATAATCCCAATTCCAAATTTTGTTAGCATACTTGCATTAATTTAATAAATGGTTGGTGGTTTCCTCATTGACACCATAGAGAATGCACCTAGAGGGTCTGATGAAGCCCTTGTTTATTAAATTATCCCAGGTCAGGGTATTCCTGTGTATTGTGAGGCAAAGGAAGATGGAAATTTAGGGCCATTTCTTTCTCTCCCATAGTATCTTCCATTTCTTCTCCAGAGGTGTGGAGATAGGAGATGACAAGTAGCCACAGGCTTCTTTGATGTTGAAGTTTTCAGTCAGATTCTTCCCCCATCTAAGCTTGTCCTCCTCATTGTCTGTGTCCCAGTTTTTTAGAAATTTTTTTCCATGATCCAGGGTAGACGTTGTGATCCCACTCTTCTTCAGTGATCCAAACCCTCCAACCAGCATTTTCTTTGTTGGGCTACCAGTAGTGATTGACCTACGTTTTGTTTTCGTTTTCCATATTCGCCTTAATCTAGTTGAATTATTCGTGGTCCAGTTTTTGGCACTGTTGTCATTCATATCTCCAAAACGAGGCTTTCTCTCACGTGCCAATTCCCTAGAAGCAATGGTTTTGAATGACTTCTATGTTGCCCCAAACCTGGTTCTAAATAGAAAATCATTTGAGAATGAAACCTGATAAGTTGATCGTGATGGTGTGAGGGGGCATATTTTGCCTTGCATAACTTACTCCATGGGGAGTGAGGGTTGGTGGTCCGCCTCCACCAGGGTTTTTCTCCCAAGGCCTTACCCAAGATTTATGGGTCTCTGAGGCCTAGACCACCTTCATATTTGGGCTTGCAAGCTTTATTCCAAGCAACTAGTGCCCATGCCTTTGTTTCCATTGTATTTCCATAAGAAGTTCCTCTGTATACTTTTGAGATGGTTGGAGATGGTTGGAGATGGTTTTGGGAGCTTCCACGGCAAAATAGAGATAGTGAGGAATGGCTTGCAGCACAGATTGAATCAAAACCAAACATACAACCAGGTTTAACGATCTGAAGGTCCAATTGGCTAGTCATTTTTCTAGCTTAACAGTAAGGTTTTCCCAATTATATTTGGATAAAGGCTTGTCGGTGAGGTGGAATCCTAGGTATTTGGAGGGGAATTTGCAAATTTTGAAGTCGAGAGTCCTGACAATGTTTCTTTGGATGTTCAGATTGGTATTTAGGAAAAAAATCAGGATTTCTCCACATTAATGGATGTCCAAAAGGCATTGGAAAAATCATTCAAGATAACTTTAAAAGCGAGGGCTTCTTTGAGAGTCGAAGATCCCATGAGGAAGGTATCGTCCAAAAAATTTTGATGGGTGGAGGGGGGTATAGAGTTGTAAATCTTGATGCTAGAGATATCCCCTTGAGAGGAATAATCATTGATGGATCAAATGAGACCTTTTGCTATGATAACAAAGAGAAAAGGGGAGATTGGATCTCCCTGTCTGATGCCACGAGAAGGACTGAAGGTTTGTGATGAGGATCCATTGAGGAGTATAGATAAGAACGCCCAAAGACTAGATCCATGATCCATTTGATGCATACTTTGTTAAATCAAAAATATTCCAGGACTTTCCTCATATATTCCTAGCTAATTTTTTCAAAGGCTTTGGACATATCTAGTTGAATTAGCATTCCTGGTTTTCTTTTTTATATGAGGGAGTGAATAATTTCTTGTGACAGGACAATGTTGTCAAGGATTTTTCTGCCTTCAACATATCCCGATTGGTGTTGCGAGATGAGGAGGGGGGAAATATTCTTGATCATGTTCGCAAGGACTTTGGATATGATCATGTAAATGACAGTGCAGATAGCTATAAGTCTAAACTTGTCAGGGAAATCATCACATTCCGATTTTGGTATTAAGGTGAGGAAGGTGGCATTAAAATATTTCAAGACCGATTTTTGAATGTGATATTCCTCAACAATATCATAGACGTCCTCCTTGAGTAGAGACCAACAGACCTTTAATAAGTCTGTGGTAAAGCCATCCGAACCTGGCGCCTTCCCGTTGGGCATGGACATGACCACATCTTCAAACTCCTACATAGAGACTTTCCTCAACATCATCTAGTTATGTTCTTTAGTCAGGATAGTAGGTACGTGCCTTGTAATTTTTTTGACTGCAACAGACCTGTCTTGACCGTTTTATGTTAGGAGCTTGCCAAAGTACTAGGTGAGTTCTTCTTCCATCTCATCATGTGTATGGATAACTCCACCTCCATCGGTCTTTAGGCTTAGAATTCTATTGTGTCTCCTATGTTGGATCATGGATTGGTGGAAGAACTTCATATTCATCTCCCCACATTTCAGCTAATTGATGTGGGACTTATGTTGCCACAGTTTTTTCTCTTCAATAGCCCTTTCCTCCCAGCTATGTTGGAGTTGGATTTCTTCCTATTTTTTTTGTTCATTTATGCCTTTGTTTATGATTTTTTTTTGGAGGGCTTATTGTCTGATTTCCAGCTCTCTTTTCTCTGAAGTGATGTTGCCAAAAGTTTCATTGTTCCAAATCCTGATCTCGGCCTTTATGAATTTTAGTTTTTGATGAATTTTTTACATTTTGTTCTCGTGATGGGTCAGGGGGGGCATGCCACCATTCTTTCATCGTTTCCATGAATTCTGGATGCTCAAGCCAGAATGCTTCAAATCTGAAAGGTTTCTTTTTGGGTCCAACAGAGATGCGGATGACCAAAGATATGGGCCAGTGATCCGAGCCCACTTGAGGTAGAATCTGGGCCTTAGTTTCCCAGGAGGTGAGGTATATTTCCTCCGATAGGAGAAAATAATCCAACCTGGAACCAATCTATTTGTCTTCTCCACTTTTGTTATTCTAGGTGAAGGTGCCATTTTTGGTTGGGATGTGTATTAGCTTGAGATCATTGATGGTGGATTGGAAATCCATTGAGTCTCTTTCAAGCTTCTGAATTCCCCCCTTCTTCTCTCCCAAGTGGACTACCATGTTGAAGTCCCCTACAATTATTTTGTAATGGTATTGGAAGGAGTTTAGAGTCTGACTTAGACTATTCAGCATGTTGATTTTCTCTGCCACTCTATGTGGTGCATATATGTTGGTAAATAAATGTTGTTATTTGTGCTTATGATTTTCAGAACAGTCGTTAAATCATGTCTAGTGGCAGCTGACTCTGTGAGCTCGAAAACCAAGATTTTCCATAAGGTTGTTATTCCTCCTGTAGTCCCATTAGCATAGATTTCAATGTGGTCGTATTTTTTGAAACAATTTTCCTATTTCCTATTGCTACTATCTGAATCAATCTTGGTTTCTTGAAGCAATAGGATATCTGGCTTGTTTGTGGTGACTATGTTTCTCAAGATCCATTTCTTTCTAGGACTATTGAGTCCTCTAATATTCCATGTGGTGCAAATCATTGCAAAATTTTAGAGAGTATGTTTAGAGTTCTTACCTTTCCTTCGTTTATGAGACGGGCGCCCAACTCTTGACGGAGTAGACTGGTAGGTTTTTCGCCATCTTTTTTAGTTTTGTCCTTTTGGGAAGTATTGACCTAAATCTAGATTTGTGAGAATGCTCGTGTATGCTCCCTTTTCCTTAGCTACTTGTCCTGAATTTTGTATCATTGCCTCCTGTAGAAAGTATGCGAATTCGATTTTTTGGATTTGGTCCTTCGGTATTGCTTCTATTATGTTCTTTTCCCATTCCTTTACAACCTTTAATAGGTAAACACCCTCCAATGCCTCTTTGATAACATTTTATTCTGACGTGATAGCTTATTGTACATATTCCATCTCTGTGTCTTCCTATGGTTGATCATTTTTTGGCATGTTGTGATCTTTTTCCCCCTTTGCAGGTCTATAGTTATCTGGAACTTGCTCACTTTGCCTGTGGTCTTCCTCCTCTGAGTTTAGAGGGATTTTTTCTTCCTGTTGTGTGTTCAAAACTTCTAGTCTAGGTGGATATTGGTGGCCACCCACCTATTACATTTGGACCCCCACCATCGGTTCTTTCAGTTTTTCAGTTTCAGCACAACTTACTATTTTTAGCAGTTTTTCGGGTCCTGGACTTCCATAGCCGTTTTGAGGCCCTAAACGACTTGTTTTGGGAAAACTGAGAGCAACATGGAAGTTCCTTTGATGTTTCTCATGTCAAAAGTTGTATTCCTTGGATTGATCTTTCTAACGAGGTATTGAGCATGTCAAACGGAGATCTTATGCCAAAGTTATGTCCTCGGAAAGTTGATGTACCAATTTACCCAAACGGGGCCCATAGTTTTGGCGCTTCATATCCTAGGGTTAGGTTTTTGGATGTTTATGGTTTCCATTGTTTCTCAACAATAAATCAGCCTTAGAGCCTCATTGTAACACAGTTTAGAGGCTTGTAGCCACCACATCTTTTCTCAGAGGTAAGCTACCAGCGCCCTAGCTAGTTTATTTTCATTCTATCTATAAGCATATTTCAGTTATTGGTTATTAATGAAGTGAAGTTTTATTTCGTTGCATCTCCATTTTTATGTGTATTTCTATTTTTCATTGTGTTACTGCATAAATCCGAATTAGTGGTATCAGAGCAGTCTGCTCTTTCTCTTTTTTTCTTTGCATGTCCCCAATGAGGTCGGGTATAAGGAGTTAGGGCTCGATCTGGTTGAACCCTTGCAAGATTAGCCTTGCAAACCCCGATGACCTCCCATGGCGGAAGAAAATAAAGACAAGGGAGTAGGAGATCTTATCAAATTATTGGTCGATGAGGCCCTCGAGAAACAGAGGAACACGATGATGGATAACATTTCCCAGATCCTTCAACTACTACCCATGTGCGGTGCATATACATCCAGCAGCCACTCTGGAGGCGCCTCTCCTTTGAAGGTACAGGTCAACTTAATAATTCTTGTATTTGAAGGCCAGATAAATGCAGACGTTGTAGATATATGGTTTAATTTGCTGGAAGTGTATTTCTCGGTCCATTATTTTTTTGACTGAGAAGATATTATTTTTTCACTCCTCAAAGCTGCCCCCCATGTCAAAGACTAGTGGGAAACCTACTGTACGAAAAATGATGAGAGGTAACCCTCTCTATTCTTGTCCACATCCACTTGGAATTTGTTCCGAGATGACATCAACGAAAAATATTACCCCATGGGGAGCTATGAGGACAAATACATCCAATGGACCACGTTGCGATAGCAAATGGATCAAGATGTGCATGAACTGACGCATTTGTTCCATACGTTGCACACAAATTTTTGTATTAAATATTTATAGAGACATTGTGTGCTCAAGTACCGTGGTTTTTTACACAAATACATTCAAGAGGAAATGGATTTCCTCAAGATCGAGCATATCGCTATGTCTCCAATATTGAGCATAAATTTAAGGAGAAGAAGCAGGACTTTGGATAATCTGAAGCCAGGGAAAGGTTCCCCTGAATCACAGAACAAGGGGAAATCAAAATCGGGGCGACTCAAAACAACACCACGAATCCAAAGAAAGACATGGGGAAGCGGTGCGAATTTCATAATAGCCCCACTCACAACACAAATGATTTTCGAGCCAAACAGTCGCTTGTAGCCGAACTAAAGGCACCTGAATCAGATGCATGTTCTAATCCTGAGTCAGAACCAGACAAGGGCAATGACAAAGGGAAGCAGATCATTGATGTGGATCCCAGTGCCATTGTTGCCACCACCAAGCTCTAAAGGTAGGATCTAGATGATCTAGAGGATGGGGAGCGCCTCTTCCATTCACAGATGTGGGTGAATGGTTCTCCACTGCAATTCCTTTTCGATAGCGGAAGCCAAAATAATCTCATTTCAGAAGAGGTCATGAATCAGCTCAGCCTACCAACCATAGCAAACTTGCAGTCATATACCATTGGGTGGCTTCACCAAGGAAGAGATATTCACGTCCACCAGCAATGTCACCTTCCGTACAACATCAAACCATTCACAAATGAGGTACTATGTGATGTTGCTCCTATTGATGTGTCTAATGTATTATTGGGCCAACAATACTTGTGGAAGAAACATGCTATGTATAATTCTAGGCCTCATGTTGTTTTTATTACTATTGGAAATAAATTGTACAGGATACCATAGGTATTACTTCCTCTTGTCATCTCTTTGACTACTGCAAAACAATGCAGTAAGATTGTTTCCCAAACTAAGAAATTAACTTTCCTTACAATTTGCCTGCAGGGCAAGAAGAATATTATGGCCATAACCTTGAAAAGGGGCTCCCCTGCATGGCAGCAGCAGATGGAAAAATTTGTGGAGGAATTAGAGGACATCTTCTCCTCACCCACAGAGGTTCATCTACACTGTTAGGTCAAGCACTCCATTGATTTGACCCCAGGTGCGTCGCTGCTTGATATTTCCATACCTCATGTGACCACACAGACATAATCCACACATGTACTATCTGAGGTTGATAAAGCAACCAAATTTATTGAATGCATCCAACACGTCCACCAATAGGTCCATGACATCTTCGACAAATCCAATACCAAGTTCAGCAGAATTTTCCTCATCCCATGGAGGAACTCAATGCAATGGGGACCATTGATTCCTAAGGGGGGAGGAATGATCCAAGTGGATATTGGTGGCCACCCACCTATTCCATTTGTCCCTCACCATCGTTTCTTTCAGTTTTTCAGTTTCAGCACAACTTATTATTTTTAGCAGTTTTTGGGTCCTGATCTTCTGTAGCTATTTTGAGGCCCTAAACAACGTTTTTTGGAAAAAATGGGAGCAACATATAATTTCCTTAAAATTTTCTCACATAAAAGGTTGTACTCCTTGGATAGATATTTCTAACAAGGTATTGAGTGCGTCAAACGGAGATCATATGCTAAAGTTACGTCCCCGAGAAGTTGATGTACCAATTTACCCAAAGGGGGCCCAGAGGTTTGGCGCTTTATCTCCTAGGGTTAGGTTTTTGGATGTTTATGGTTTTCCATTATTTCTCAACAATAAATAGGCCTTCGAGCCTCATTGTAACATATTTCATAGGCCTATAGCTGCCACATCTCTTCTCATAGATAAGCTACCAGCTCCCTATCTAGTTTATTTCCATTATGTCTTAAGCATGTTTCAATTATTGGTCATTAATGAAGTGAAGTTTTATTTCTGTTGCATCTCTATTTTATGTGTATTCTTGTATTTAATTATGTTCCTGCGTAAATATAATCCAACTTCATATTTGTTGTGATGTGTAGCTTTGGGTTGGTCTTTCTTGTTGAGTGTTTTCTTGGTATGTTTGTGCTTGTTGCCAGCTCTGGAGTATACCTGCTCGTCCTTCTTCTTGTTAGTTTGGTCCTCTCTTGGGGGAAGCTTGTTTTGAGGGAATTCCCAGAAGAGGTTCCCATGCTCGTGGCACTTCCTACATCTGAAGGGGATGTTCTCATAATAAATACTTTGCATCCAAGTCTCATCCCTATAGATTAACTTGATAGCTTCCGGTAAGGCACCTGAGACATCAATGTAGGCGCAAATTTTGGCATATGAGATGTAGTGCCCATTCCTGGTTCCCTCCTACATCTTGATGTATTCTCCCAGTTCATCGTTGATTCCTTTGAGGACTATGGAGGCGTAGTAGTCTGTTGGAAGGGAGTAGATCTGAATCCAAAAAGGGACTCTTATGAAGTCCTATTTATCTAGTGTGAAGTTCTCTTTCCAAAATCACATATAGAGACCAAGGGAGTTGAATAAGTATAGGCCTCCTTCAAAAATGTTGCCTCTATCTTCTAGGAGGCTAAAAACTAATGTGAAAAATCCCTTGGAGCCAAGTTGCAGTTGGATCTCTCCTTTTTGCTTCCATTTAGAATGGATCTAGCCATTGAGGGCTCTTTCCATTGGCCAGATTCCCATGAATTTACAGATGACAGTGTGTTACTGAATATAGTCTTTGTAGACCACTATATCTGGGTCCTAGATGATCAGTTCCAGTGTCTTTTTGGCATTTGGATGACATGTGATGGTCTATTTTGATTGGTTTTTTACTCTACCTTCCACAGAAGCTTCTTCTAGTACCTCACTAGTGGAACGAGGGGTGGTAATGTCATCTTTGTTAGGGGTTTGGTCCTTCAAGGGTTCCAAAGCTTCCTTTCCCTTACTCTGCAGAGTGCCCTTGGTGACCGTGCTTTGTTCTGGAGGATCGTATTTTGAACTCGAAATCAACCTGGTGAAGAAGGATATATCATGCTTGGAAGAACGACCTGCGACAGGGGATATATATTGATCCACCAACGGCAGGGACCGTAGGGCCGAGCAGCGTAGCGCAACTAGGTCAGAATCTGGAGCATCATAACTAGGTCAGGCAGTCTTTCAGCTTTGATGCATACTTCTATTTTGAAGTTCTATTGAAATGGAGATTAATCTCACAAAATCACCTTTCCATCAACATGTTTTCAGGCCTAAAATTCTTGCATATATTTAGTCCTTTCTCCCTTTGCAGACCTCAACATTGGAGACCAGATTTAAATATCCTGGTTTCTATCTTAAACCCAATAATTACCACAAAGAATATTGGATGTGTATGATCAGAAAGGTGGAGCAGAGCATAAATCTCTAGTGCTATGACTAGGTATCGTTAGGTAGTAGAATGATTCTAGAAAAATATGTATTGGAAAATATTCCCATATTTTGGCTATCCTTGGCTAAAATCCCAATTTTTATCCTTGTAATGATCAGAAAACCAATTTTACATTTTTTGTGGGGTGGAAAAAAAAAGGAAATATTCATCTTTCTAATTGGTCCACAGGAAAAAATTTAGGGGCTAATATTCACAGGTGGGCTAATTTTCCATGCTTTTTCCAAAAAAATGATTCGCCAACTTTTTTGAAAATTGATTTGCCCAAATGTTATAGCATAAATTTTTATTTAACCCTAAAAATCGCCAAAATTTTATATATACTAATATAAAATAATTAGAAACTTAAATATTTTTACAAAAATATCATAAAAAATTTTACAATTTAAATATTAGGGACTAGTAAGATTCGCCAAGGTTTCTAAACTTTAAGATCAACTTCCATCCTTAAAATTTTCCATGTTGGTCCATCCTTGCTACTCCCAAAAAATGAGGTTGGGGTTTTAAAAATATATCCTAGTTTGCCAAAGCATTAGCTCTAAAAAATCGGTGGAGAATTCTTTTCAAGGAAGGTCTATGGAATCAATTCATAAAAGAAAATTTTATAAGAAGATAAAGGTTGTGGAATGGATTAGAGGACAGTCTCTTTATCCCCCAAAAAGAGGCATTATGGTCTGGAAATCTCTCATGACCTCCTACTCTCATCTCGTTAAATGGATAACTTGGAAAGTGCGAGATGGAATTCAAATCATCCTTGGCAAGGATCCCTTCATAAGTGGTTCCAAAGTATGCAAAATGACTTCAAAATTAAGACAAACTCTAGCATCCAAGAGATTCATCTATCTTCAAAATATAAAAAATCCAAATTCTTCTCATCCCTGTCAAAACTATTAGATGTCTCTAGAAGAATTAGGATTAGTGGATGCCTTAGCATAGGAATGGAATACCTTCATAAAAAATTTAAATATTAATGGAGTGAGATTGAACAACTTCAGGGACTCTCTGGTTTGCAGCTGGGATTTCTCAGCTGGTAAGATTAGATATGGCTCAGCTTATGAGGATATTGCACACTCTAATATTAAAACAATTGATATATGGTGGCATAAATATATCTAGAAATGGAAAATTCCAAACAATTTAAGATGTTTTACGTGGCTAGTTCCCCACAACAAAATTTTGACAAGGGAAAACCTTCAAAAAATATGTTTCTAGGGTCCTAGTGGATGTGTTTTATCCAATCACAAGAAGAAACTATTGACCATATTCTGATATATTGTAATTTCAATAAATAAATATGGTCCTTTGTTCTACAGTTTTTGGGCATCAAACAAATTATGAAGAAGTCCTCCTTTAAAGAAACTCTTTACACTTGGGTGAAGAAGTACAAACATCTTAGTACCCGGCCTATATTTGTTGCATGGGGTATTTAGTTGTTAAGAAATAAGGTCACTTTCAAAGATGCTAATATATATATCTTGACCCAAGTCTCCAAGATCGTCTCCCATTTCAGGGAATATCTTCCTCTCCAGAAAATAAAATCTCAGAGAATATTTCATTTTTTATTCATATCACATAATTTTCCATTGGGTTTTTTCGATGGGGCATCTCAAGGGAAGGTTTGTGGAGGAGGGATGATTAAGTTGTTAGAAAACAAATCCATTCATTTTAGAATTCGAATTAGATTTGGATCAAATACCGAGGATGAATTGATAGTTGCATGGACTCTGATGAAGCTTGCTAAGCTCAAAAACATTAATAATATTCACATTATGGGTGATTCAAAATGTGTTATCGATTGGCTGAAAGGAGTGACTTGCCTGGAGGTTCTACATTTAGAAGCATGGAAACTTAGAATTAAGGAAATAAGAACAAGTTTCTAGGATATTAGTTTTCAACACATTTACAGAGGATTCAATACCACAGTGGACATTCTCTCAAAAAGAGTTTTGAAATCGGATCCAGGCTATATTATTTTTGAAGACCACATTCACAAAAAAATCCAGAGCACTCACTCCATTCCTATTGCTCTCCCGACATAAAGCACCCAACGCCCAGTTGTTTGGTGACAGATAAAAAAATTTCAGCAATTTAGATCCAAAGATTGCAGGACATCACTTGCAGCTCTGGTTTTAAATGCAACCTCTTAAGAATTCCTGTTAATTGTTGTGTTTTCTAGATGTATTTTCCTACATTTTTAGCTTTTACAAGTTTTTTTTTTTTTTTCCAGTTGTTATAGTCTTTTAAGACCAGTTTTTTCAGCTTTATATGAGACTCAAGTCTGTGAAGCACATGCCTTCTCTCAGTCAGGTTTGAGTCTACAACATCGATCTTTTCCTTCAATACCATTTCTAACATTTTTCAATGAAGTTTGTGAATACGAAAATATGTATTTTTTTTCATTCATATTTAATGAATAAAAAAAAAGTTTATTATTACCCTGAAAAAAGGTATTATCATTATTATTATTATCCAATTTTAAGGCCACAACCAAAGGAGACACCAAATTAGTGTACTAGACCCCTTGTTTGTGGGACAAGGGACCCACCTCCATACAACGATTTAACTGCTAAGTCTACAAAGATATATATACTCTACCCCCTTTGGTTTTGAACCTATAACCTCTTATGAGGAAACACATGCTCTTAAGCATTAGGCCCACTCAAAAAATATAAACCAAAAAAAAATATATATATGGAAAAGAAAAGAGATTGTATTCTTAAAATAAAAATTCTGTTGATAAAGCTAAACCACCTAATAATTCATAGACTAGAGACTAGAAATCAATTTAATGTTTGTTGGGAGCCTATTGTATAAAACAAATATGCCATATGGCTTAATTAAGACATCACAAGTTAAATATTTAATAGATCAGATTAAATTAGACTCTATTCCTTATCCATAGCTCCATAAACACTTCAATAAATTTATTAAACATGAGTTATATGTAATTGTCATTAAAATGGTGCACGATGTATGATTTATAGACCAAGAAACATTGGTTTGACTATAGATTTATTTGTTGAATTTAATGATTTATTTTATATTTGACAAATGACAATTACATGTGTTTTTCGTCCAATAAAATATGTTTGTAATTATTATTTTTTTAATGGATTTATAAATTATTATTAGTTGGATTTAATTTCAGTAGATAAGATAATTTGTAATTTTGTTTGTTTTTTTTTATAATTTTTCTTGTGATATGTTTATTATTTATTAATGGATATGTTTATTCTATTAATGGTTAATAAGAGCTTTCCATAAATAAATTGTTAATTTAAAATTGTTATTTCAATGTCTATTTATTTTATATATTATTTTAATACATTGAATGTTTTTATTTTTACGAAATAATTTTACGAAATATCAAACCATTGATCTTGTTTGTTTAAATTAAAGTAAGATATTAAATAAATCGATTTTATTTGTATTTTTTAATAACATTTTAATTTATATTATAAAATAATATATAAAATTTAATGTTATAATATTATTTTCAATTTTGATCTTTAATTTTAATACCATAGATGGCTTTAATGTATACGTGGTAAATTTCATATATTGTATATTTTAAATTTCATATACGATTTCATTTATCGTCTTTAATTTTTAACAAAATGTCTTTGCAAAGGGAAACAAGTCCTTGTTAATTTAGATATTGTGTTTTAATTAAAATTATAAATGTTTAAAGAATTATAATGGATTTTTCATGAGAATTTGGATTTAGAGATAATAGATTGGTTTTGCAAATAAGCAATTTTTCATCTTAACCAAATCTCATAGATGTAGAGTTTTTAAAACAATGTATCATGAAACTTGAAATGAGGAAATATGTATGAGTCTAAGATTAGGGGAATATTGCAATTTATAAAATTGAAACGAGAAGAAATTAAGATGTGAAAACTATGAATGTATGTAGTTATCTATATTTTCTTATCCATACATGCAAGTTAGAAATGTAATGGTTTTATATGATTTATAACCATGCATCCAATATGTGCCAAGAGCTCTTCCAAATGCTTGAAATGATCTAGCCCATTATATAATGATTAGATATAAGTTGTTCAAGGTAGCAAAGAGTCTATATGTGAATAATATACTCGATTAAAGTGTGGTCTCTCATATATGCATGTTTTTTCAATTAAACGACTTAAATAAATGCTAATTGTCAAGAATTATAATGCAGTAGTTAAAAAGTTATTATTAAAAAATAACAGAACAAATTCTAAAAGTTGTACATGACATTCTCTTGATTGGATTTTTCAATTCACTCATCTTTACTTAGTCCAAAAATTTTCTCATGGTTACAATTGATAACATTTTATTAAGATTAAGATTAAGATTTATTAAGATTAAGATTAAGATGTAGTCCAATTGATTAAGATTTATATAAAAGAAATGTATATGCCTATGTTATCATGGGTTTCCTTAACTTTACCATTATGATTTTTTATAACTTTAGTTTAGGAATATAAGTTATTTGAAAATGGAAAAAATGGTATTGAAATTTACTCAGTAATTGTTATAATTGGTATAAGCAATTTTTCTTTTAATGTATTTGTTTATGTATATAATTCAATTCATGAAATGAATAATTTTTTAATTAATATAAGACATTTCATTTGTCAAAGATGACCATTTTGATTTTCATATTATTACAAGAGTATTCATAGCTTTTGAACTTTTGTCTCAATTTATAGAAGATTTTTCTTGGTTGTTAGAACTAGTATTCCTTTATAGTTTTGTTGTGTGTGAAAATCGACATTCATAATGTAAGAAGTAGTTTCGGTTATCATTATTTTAATTTCAGTTAAATACTTTTGTCATAAACATCAAACATGGAGGAAGTATTTATTGTAACATGAAATTTTAAGTAATATCAATTACTTTCATAGTAAATCTAACAAATTCACGTGCGTGTGTGTTATAGAAGATTTTCTTTCTTTCTTTCTTTTTTAAATAGGAGATGGAGGATTTTACTATAAAAAGATAATGCAATGTCGATGTATGAAAACCAATACCACCGCAAAAATTATTAATAAATCTATTTGGAGAATATTTAGATTATGAAGAATTTAGCAAAAAAAAATTCAAGCCAAATATCCTTTCAGTTTCCTCTTTCACGGACAATGATTAGTATTTAGCAATGCTTACATATCTCTTATCTATTTTCCAAATTCTAAAAATAATCAAAACTCTAAATCTATAAGTTCTATTGATATATTCAAAACTCTAAATCTATAAACCTTATTGATATAATCAAAACTCTAAACACATAAAGCTTGTTTATGTAGATTTAAATAAATTAAAATTAAGACAGAAACTCAAAGCTTTAGAAACTAAAACAAATGTGAAGTATTAGAAAATAAAGAATTGGATTTTAATACATTTTCAAAAAAAATCAGAGATAATTAGTATACATAAAATTAACAATACTCTATGAAAGATAGGTGCCATCCATTATACAAATCATCATGGAAAACTTGAATGGAATGGAAAGAAGAAATTGAGATTAAGAGGATTGAACTTCCATGTCAATTTTATATAAATGAGTATTTGATTAACTTATAGTAGAAACAAAAATGATAATGAGTTTTGTATTGAGTTAAGGTTGAATTCTCACGAGAATTACTTCAATCTTATCATCAACTAGGCATCCTCTAGGCCACACTAGTGGCAAGAGCTTGGATGCATAATGATAATTGATATTTTGTAGCAATATTTTTATGTTTATTTACAAATCCATGAGCTTATCTCCTTATGCAACAATTAAAAAACAATGAGTCGAATATTATCAGGTTCAGGTGACTTTAATGAGTAGTAATAAAATAGTATAAATGATTATAACCGAGTCTATTTACAAACCCATGAGCTTATCTCCTCGTGCAACAAATTGAAACAATGAGTAGAATATTATAAAGTTTAAGTGAGTTCAATAAGTATTAATAAAGTAATGTGAATGATTCTTACAAGAGGGTAATAAGAACATCTTACAACTTTTAGGGTTTAATGGCATAGAGGCTTGTTGGTGGTAGTTTAAAACATCACCATATAACAATATATGGTCAATGGCTAAATTTTCGAAACACCATTATCTTAAAAGTGTTGTTAAATGATAAAATGTTAATGTGTAACTAATAAATTTGTTTCATATTTATGTATATTTTTTTGTTCATGGAATAAGAAATTTACTTCTATGTAAAAATTTGACTTGTAAAATATACAAATATAATTTTTCTAATTTTTCTAAATTTATGTTATGAAAAAATATATATTCTTATTCATTAAAAACACACATACATATATATAAACATAATTAGTATCTACAATTTAGTTTAAATATAGTTGAATTAAACATATATTTTTTAATAGATAAATATAAAATAAAATAATAATTTAATTCTATAAAATATATTACGCAATTAATATAGGTTTAAACTATAATTTTTTTAGTTGAAATCATTAAATTTGAAAAAAAAATTATAAATATTAAAAAATTAAAATAGAAAGTATTTATTCATCATATATAATAACATTGATTCAAGAACTTAACTTGACGTATATAGAAATAATCTTAACATTAATATTATATTTCTATACTCCCTTTTAATATATTATAATATTATATTTCTATTATATTTCTATGCTCAATTTATATATATTATAAGATTTAATAATTACTAGCTTTGGGTATGATGTCATGCCATACGTGTTACATGGAAAATCATGTCATACAAAATATATTTATTTATGATTTGTTGTATAAATTATAAACTTATTTTAATTTATTTTTATTTGAATTATTTTATTTTATATAAAATTATATTTTAATTATGTCATAATCATATAGATATTAGGTCTAAGACTTTTGTGATCTATAATGTAGATAAAAGAATTTTTGGATTAATCACATCATAATCAATCACACTAATTTTTCACATCATTATTCTTCATACTATATCTATCACTTTGACAATGACATGAAGACATGCAACAAAGCAAAGACTTACTCTCACAATGACATGAAACAAAATAAAGACTATTTTGGCTTTGTTAAAGTGACATACAACACCAAATCAACAATTGATCCCATTGGACCCAGAGAGATTACCCAAAGAACTAGCCACTCGATAAATTACCATATTAAATATTGATTAAGAAATAAAAAGGATATGATATAGATAATAATTATTAGTCAAATTAAGTTTATAAAGACATGGTATGAGTATATTAGTTAAATGAAGTTTATAAAGACATAGTATGAGTATTTATTAAATGAAATTTTATTAATTATTATTTTAAATTAATTTAATTTAAAATATAACTATTTTTTAAAATAAATATGATTAAATTGGTGATAAGTTTACAAATTTTAACAACGGTATATAATATTTAAATCTTGTTAATAAATAAGAATATCATTATAATGTCAGTAAATAAGAATAGGCACGCGTATTTTTATGTTTTTATATTAATTCTAATTTAATGTTTTTAATTTGAACAAGTATATATTATTTTAAATAGAGTAATTGTAATAAAAATTCATATGGATAAATTTTAAATATTAAATAAACTTGTTATGAATATTGCTAGAACTTTTCTCTTGTGGGGTATATCTCCCTTTGATAACCTATTTCTTTAGTTAATTATATGTCATCTACTATATAGTGATATGTGGTTTAACGGTAAGTTTCGTTGGGTGAAACCCACGAGACCTAGGTTCAAATCTCATTGAGTATATTGTCCTACTATGATCTCGGCTCAAGAAGTAGACTCCCCCATACTCGTTTGGGGTCTCCGCTCTTGCTAAATCATAAAGAATGCGTATCTGGCTTGCAGGTATAAGGCAACTAATGGTGTTATAAGGAAGCCACGAGGATTGATCCTGGGACCTCCCTTAGATTAGTCTAAAGAGTTACCGAGTCACCATTGTAAAAAATATATATGTCATCTACTAACTCATTTGAGTAGATTCTCTTCTCACTAAATGTTTCAGTGTTGTCATGATATATGCAAATCTTAATGTCGATTTCTCCATACTTGTGTTGTTTTGTGTTTAAGTTATGGTTGTTTCTTATTTCTCCAAATTATGATTTCACTTCGACTCTATAGATAGCCCCACTACAATTGCAATGACTATGATATCTAAGTTTGTTAGTTTTAAAAACCTTGACTTTTTGGTATGTGTCTTCGTTTATGGTTGGAAATTATTCATCTTTCTCTACTTGTTATTGTTGATATCTCTTGTCCTTGTATTTCTTTGTGTAGAGTTTTTTTTCCAAAGAAGACACTAGAGAAGAACCCTTCCCTTGCCTCACCTCAATTGTTGCCTAGGATCCTCCCAGATTCTTGGCTCCATCTTAGTTCTCCTATACACTCTCCCCATCCCCCATATTTTTTGACTTGTTGTCTCTTCTCCATGGGTGGTTGTATTTGTCCCTTCTCACCATCTTAGCTCCTATGCTTAATTCCCCCCTACCTTTCCCTGATCTCCCCATCTCTTTTCATTATTCTAAGATCAATCTCCTCCTTTTCCCATAACGATTATTGAAGTAGAAGGTGAAAACCTTATTCAAGGGCTCAATTGGGAGTTGTGATGTCTACAAAAACTTGATTTGATCACACTTCTCTATTATCTTGCAGGGAAATTAACATTATATAGTAAGAGGCTTGGGTGGAGCATTGATTCATTTTTTATGTGGATGTGGAATAAAATGTGGGATATCCAGTACTTGATAGAGAGAAAAATTGGACAAGGAAAAAAAAATATTTTTAGGACATAAATTTGTATTGGAAAATGAAGACAATCATGATTCATAGACAAGGTGTTAGTTGAAATAAGTTATACCCAACAAAAAAATATTCTTAGCGTTTCTATTTCGGAACTCTAGATGAAGAAATTAGATGCTAAAGTTTCTAGCATGGCTAAGAAACTTGTTGATATGGAATTATCTGACTCTAAGGATGTGTTCCATGCATGACCCAACTTGGTCCAGTTTTGAGTTAAGGACTCCACATTTTGATCTAGTGGATATTGGTGGCCACCCACCTATTCCACTTGGGGCCCCACCATTGTATCTTTCATTTTTTCAATTTCGGCACAACTTACTATTTTTCGCAGTTTTTCGGGTCCTGAACTTTCGGAGCCATTTTGAGGCCCTAAACGATGTTTTTTTGGGAAAAATAGGAGCAACATGGTTCCATGGAAATATTTTGCTCACATTAAAAGTTGTATTCCTCGGATGGATCTTTCTAACGAGGTATGGTGTGCATCAAACGGAGATCATATGCCAAAGTTACGTCCTCGGGAATTTGAAACACCAACTTACCCAAACAGGGCCCATAGTTTTGGCACTTCATCTCCTAGGGTTAGGGTTTTGGATGTTTAGGGTTTTCCATTATTTATAAATAATAAATAGGCCCTCGATCCTCATTGTAACACAGTTTAGAGGCATGTAGGCACCACATCTCTTCTCAAAGATAAGCTAGCAGCGCCCTAGCTAGTTTATTTCCATTTTGTCTGTAAGAAAATTCCAGTTCTTTGATATTAATGAAATGAAGTGTTATTTCCACTGCATATTTGTATTTATGGTTATGTGTGTATTATTTTGTGTTCCTACATAAATCCGGATCAGTGGTATCAGAGTGGTCTGATTTTTCTCGATCCTTCTTTGCATCTCTCCAACGAGGTCGAGGTATAAGGAGTTAGGGCTCGATCTGGTTGAACCTTTGCAAGATCAGCCTCACAAACCCCGACGGGCAGCATGGGGGACGAAAAGAAAGATGAGGGAGCAGGAGATCCTATCAAAATATTTCTCAAGGAGGCCCTCGAAAAACAAAGGAACATGATGATGGATAACTTTTCCCCGATCCTTCAAAAACTACCCACTGGCGTCGCATTTGCATCCAACAGCCACTCTGGAGGTGCAACTCCCTTTAAGGTACAAGTAAAATTTGGCATTCCCATATTTGAGGGTCAAATAGATGTAGATGTTGTAGATAGATGGTTGAATCTATTAGAAGGATATTTCTCGGTTCATGACTTTTCTGACCGGGAGAAGATTATTTTTGCACTCCTCAAAGCTACCCCCCATGTCAAGGACTAGTGGGTAACCTACTGTGAGAAAAAGGATGAGATATAATCCTCTATGTTCTCTGTCGTACCCACTTGGAAAACTTTCTGAGACACCATCAAGGAACAATACTATCCTGTGGGGAGCTATGAGGATAAGTACATACAATGGACCACGCTGCGGCAACAAAGGGATCAAAATGTGCATGAGCTGAAAAAATTGTTCCATACCCTACGCACAAAGTTGGGTATCAAAGATTCAGAGAAACATTTGGTGCTAAAGCATCACAGTTTTCTGCACATATACATTCATGAGAAAATGGAGTTCCTCGACATCTCCTTGCTTGGTACAGCATACTGTTATGCTTCCAAGATTGAGCATAAATTCAAACAGAAGAAGCGAGACTTTGGATCTACGAATAAAAAGCAAGGGAAAGGTGCCCCCAAACCATGGAACAAAGGGCAAAGCCAAGGCATGGCAGCCCAAGACAACCTGCCAAAGCCACAAGCAAAGAAAAACACCACAAATCCAAAGAAGGACACGGGAAAGTGGTGTGAGTTCCATAAGAGCTCCACTCACAACACAAGTGAGTATCAGGCCAAGCAGTCGTTGGTGGCCAAGATGAGGGCTTCTGAATCATATGCATGCTCTAACTCTAAATCAGAACCTGACAAGCGGAATGACAAATGGAAACAGATTATTTATGCAGATCCCAGCATTGTTGCCACTGCGAAGATCCACAAGATCTAGAGGAAGAGGAGCATCTCTTCCACTCCCAGATGTGGGTAAAGAGTTCTCCGCTACAGTTCATTGTCGACAATGGGAGCCAAAAGAACCTCTTTTCAGTAAACGTCGTGAAGCGGTTGGGCTTGCCGACCACAACACACCCACAGCCATACACCATCAGGTGGCTTCACCAAGGACGGGATCTCCGCGTCAGCCCGCAGTGTCGCCTTACCTACAACATCAAGCCATTCACAAATGAGGTATTATGTGACATTTCTCCTCTTGACGTTTCTGATTTATTAGGCCAACCATACTTTTGGAAGCGACATGTTGTGTATGAGTCCTGGCCTCACGCTGTTATTGTTACTTTGGGAAATAAGTTGTACAGGATACCATAGGTACCACTGCCTGTCGCTATCTCTTTGGTTACTGTAAAAAAATGCAGTAAGCTCATTTCCGAAACTAGGAAATTTTTTTTCCTGATGATCCGCCCCTAGGGAAAGAAGAAGATTGTGGCCACGACCTCCAGACAGGGCTCCTCTGCATGACAACAATAAATGGACAAGGTTGTGGAGGAGTACAGGGACATCTTCACCTCACCCACAGGGGTGCCTCTGAAATGCCAGGTCAAGCACCCCATTGATCTGACCCCAGGTGTGCCGCTACCCAATGGACCAATCTATCGGCACTCTGTTCTGAAGAAAAATGAGATCAAGAGGCAGATTCAAGAGCTCCTACAGAAAGGTCACATCCGGCTAAGTTCATCGCCCTGTGGGAGCTCGCTCATATTGGTACAAAAGAAGGATGGGACTTGGAGACTCAATATTGACTATCGGGCGCTGAACAAGATCACTGTTTGGAATAGGTACCCAATCCCATGGATTGATGACCTTCTGGCCCAACTCAAAGGGGAAAAATATTTCAGCAAGATCAACTTGAATTCTGGGTATCACCAGGTACCAATCGAACCCTTCAATGTGTGGAAGACTGCCTTCAAATCCGAGGAGGGCCTTTTCGAATGGCTATCCATGCCTTTCGGGTTGACGAATGCTCCTGCAACCTTCATGAGGTTGATGGACGGAATCTTGCGGCCATTCACCAACTCATTTTTAGTGGTGTACTTGGATGACATTATGATCTTCAACCAAACTTGGGAAGAGCACCTCCACCACATCTAACAAGTCCCCCAAACACTTCGGCAACACAAGTTGTGTACCAATTTTGAGAAGTTCACTTTTGGCATGACCCAGGTTCAATATCTAGGATACATTATTGATGGAAGGGGGGTGCATGTGGATCCAACCAATATCCAAGTCATTCAAGATTGGCCAGCCCCAACCACTCTAACAGAGCTTCATAGCTTTATGGGTCTTGCTAATTTCTGTTGCAGGTTCTTGTTGGGATTCTCTCATATCACTTGGCCCTTGAGTCGAGTCATCAAGGGAGGAGCGAAAGAAAATTTATTTTGGTCGGAATCTCAACAGAAGGAATTCGTAGAACTAAAACATCGCCTCTGTTATGCCCCAGTGCTCACATTACAAAACTTGTAACAACCATTTGATATCGAGACAGATGCCTCTGAATATTCTATTGGGGCAGTTCTTACTCAACAGGGGCATCCAGTGGCATATCACAGTGATAAATTATCTGACACAATTCGCAAGTATCCCACTTATGAAAAATAAATGCATTCCATTGTGCAGTCTTATCGACAATGGAAGCATTACATTTTGGGGAAGGAAACAATCATCCACACAGACCACTAACCCCTACAGTTCATACAAACACAAGGAAAGTTGCAGAATGATCGCCATCAGAAGTGGTCCACATATCTGCAACAATTTCATTTGAACATCAAGTACAAGAAGGGTAGCACCAATAATGTTGCAGACTGCCTCAACCGACCTTCGATCGTGGCGCTCACCACCGTTCTCAACTCTTGTGGGCACGAGACTTCTGATTGGCTGCTTCTCTACAAGAGCGATCTAGAATTCGGCCACACATACAAGGCACTCTTGGGGGGTATGCAAGTTCCAAATTTTCACCTCCAAGATGCAGTTTTATGTCACCTGGGACACCTTTGTGTTCCTTCAAGCGAGCATGCCAAGATGATATGAGAATCACACTACAGTCAAGTCCCTAGGCATTTCGGGGTCGAGAAAACAGTGGCAATACTGTAGAAGTATTTCTATTGGTTGAAACTTCGACAGGATGTCGGGAAGTACATCAGATCTTGCACTGCTTGCACCATTGCCCAATCAACCATCAAGAAGAAAGGCCTATATACTCCGCTAACTACCCCTAATCGACCTTGGGAATCGATCTCCATGGATTACATGTCGAGCCTTCCTTCTACTAAGCATGGAAATGACTATGTTTTCTTGGTCATCGATAGATTATCGAAGATGGCCATTATGGCCGCCTGCAAGAAGAATATCACAAAAGAAGCCACTGCTAAACTCTTCTTTGAACGAGTGTGTGTGCACTTTGGGATCCCACAATCTATCATATCAGATCGAGACAGCAGGTTCCTCAACACATTTTGGTCTAGCCTCTGGTCAATGCTAGACACCAAGATCACCAAGTCCACAACTTTCCATCCCCAAACTGATGAACATACAGAGGTCGTCAATAGGATGATTGTACACATTCTGCTCATGTAAAATTCAAAGCATCCATGCACATGGGATCATAGCCTCCCCTATGTACAACACAGTTATAACCAGGCTCTCCACAGCTCAATCGACTATAGTCCCTTTCAGGTGGGCTTGGGATTCTAGCCACTACGTCCCATTGACATAGCCATGCCATTTGCGGATACTCAAGCTGATTTGGCTCATGTCCAGTGTGAATTTGACAAAGTGAACAGCTTCAACGAGTGCATTCATCACATTCACCAATAGGTTCATGACATATTGGACAGAGCCAATGCTAATTACAAGCAACGACATGATCAACATCGGGTGCCACACAACTTCCAAGTGGGCGACAAAGTGTGGCTACATTTGCAGAAGGAGCACCTCATTGGACCCCACCGCAAGCTTTTCCCACTCTAATATGGTATGTACACCATAACCAAGGTTGTAAGGAACAATGCCTTCAAGCTCAGTATTCCACCATTTCTTGGTCTACACCCAGTATTCAATGTGAACCGCCTTCATCCTTAATTCCCACTCTACTGGACACCTTTGACATTGAAGAACAACTCACACCAATAGATTTAAACCCAGATTGCATGGAACAGGCCACCATAGATTGTATCATGGACATGAAAATCAAGAACACTCGCCAACAGAAGATCCAACTGTATCGGGTTGTTAAAGTTGGCCAACTCCTGCACCAAGGCAAGTGGTGCATAAATCCGGATCACATTTTGAGGAAGTGGAGTGCGCAATTCAGCGGAAATAAGTAAATCATGCAGAGTTTAAAAGATTTGTGTAGAGTTTTAGGAATCTCTAATGAGTTTTATGGGCTTTTAGGAGGGTCAAATCCCCTCTTTTGTAAAGGGATTGGGTTTATTTTTCTAGTTTTGAGTCCGCTCATGGTATGTAGACCATGGTATTGTAATATGTAAAGGTTATATAAAGAGAACTCATGTAGATAGAGATAGATCCATCATTGTATGAGCGCAAACTATGAATTATCTGTGTTTTAGTTCGTTTTGGGTCTTCGGAGAAGGCTTCGTAGCTGTGTGCACGGAGGCCTTGGTCTGCAACTGTGTGTTATGAAACAAACTCATAAAATAGAATAAAAGAGAGATCAATGACTTAGAAATCAACCACTTCGAGGGGGAAACCTCCTTTGTAGTACATAAATGAACAATTCTCAGATGATACAAATGAAAAAACTCCTTTCTATATATAGGAGTCCATGGGGTCACAATATAATCCTAGCAGACCTAACAATAATAATGTAAGGGCACAACAACAACAACAACAAAGGTGGGATATTATGGGGCACAATAATAACAATATGGGGACTACAGGGGTACAAAAATAACAATAAGGGGGCTACACTAACAACAATAAGGAACTACACTAGTAATATAGGGCCTAACATGCTCCTCTCCTTCAAAAAAGTGTTGTCCTCAATGCTTGAGTAGTTTTGGATGCTTTTGTATAAAATCCTTATCCTCCCATGTGGAATCTTCAGTGGGCAAGTTCTTCCACTTAACGAGATACTCTGAAATTGATCGATTTCGTAGCTGTCAAGTTCTTGTTTCCATGACTACTTCACGTTCCAATATGATTTTTTCTTCCTCATAAAGTTTTTTCAATATTGTTTGAACCGGAAGTTTGTCACCTATAACCTTCTTTAAGCATGAAACATGGAAAACATGGAGCACTCGAGAAGATGCAAGAAGCTCCAATTTGCATGCCATAGTACAAATGTTTTGCAACACCTTTTAAGAACCATATTACTTTGCAGATAATTTATTATCCTTCTTAGCTTGCTTGAGGGAAAAAATTTTGTATGGTTGTAGCTGTAAAAATACCCAGTTGCCTACATCAAAACTTATCTCCCTGTGATGTTGATCTGCCTGTTGTTTCATTTGATTCTATGCCAAATTTAGGCTATCCTTAAAGAGTTGGAGAACTTATTTTTGATGCTCGATGTGATCTTCCACTGCTTGAACCTTGTTTTTTCTTTTAAAGATGATGGAATGGATGGCGGATGATATCCATAAAGTGCCATACATGGGGTCATTTTTGCAGCACTGTGGAAGGAAGTGTTATACCACCATTCAACTAGAGGTAACCAATTGACACATTGTGTTTTTTTATCATATACAAAGAAATGAAGATATCCTTCCAAACATTTGTTCACTATCTCAGTTTTCCCATCAGATTGAGGATGATAAGATGAGCTATGAGCTAGTTGAGTACGCAAACAAGAAAATAATTCCATCAGAAAATTTCTAGTGAAAATGGGATCTCTATCACTTACAATAATCTTTGGGTTTCAATGTAGCTTTTGAATTGTTTCTGTAAATGCAATAGCAACTATACTCGATTTAAATGGATGAGATAATGCACAAAAGTGTGCATACTTGGTAATTCTATAAACTACCACCATAATGACACTCTTTCCTTTGGAATTAGGTAAACCTGTGATAAAATTCATTGCAACCTCCTCCCAACATTGACTTGGAATATGTTGGCGCTGGAATCGGCACTTGGACTACTTCAAGTGACTGACCAGACACATCCTAAACTCTAAGGAAATTTAATGATTTGGTTTATGAGATTGGTAGGTGGTTTAAACTCCTATTCACTGAAAAGAGACTTCAGTCAAGTCCACTATTCTACTAATGAGGGTATTGGGTCTGATGTGGTAGCAAAAGAGTGAGTTTTTAGCCTATGAGGGGGAGAGAAGGTGAAATGGAAGAAGAAACAGTGGGTCTGTAAGGTAGAAATCCACTGCTTTTGGTAGAAATTAACACAAGTAGAAATTTGTCAATATTTCAACGAGAGAAAGCTATTTCTAGACTTACAATATTCTCACTAAAATATCAAGTAAGATAAATGTTATAAGTGATTCTCTTTACATTGTATCATCATTTATATTTCATCAAGAAAACTCACTGTGTGAGACTAATAAAATTTGATAAAACACATGAACATGTCAAGAGACTGATAAAAACACATAACAATATGAGGGATTATAAGCTACCACTAAATATAATAAGATATGGAAACATAAGAGAAGATTAACAATACACACAGTAGATTGATAATAAGTACTTAGAATTTTCTTCAATTTTATTCACTGAAAAGAGTACTGATCATATGAGCCAAGATTCTAAAATCACCAACCAACCTATTTTACATAGCAGTTTATCAAATATATACAAAAATAATAAACTATCATCTCCACAAAAGGAGTAAACATGTTCCCAAGAGTTATTATGATCTCGTGCAAGAGATGAGGCTTATCATAAAACTTTAATACAAAGTGCTATAACATAATGAAAATAAATAGCATCAAGGCTAACAATTTGAAGTGGTTTGTATGATGTGGTAGTCTATGGGAGAAATCCTCTTCTGTTCTGGTGCAATGAACTCCACAAAAAGTGTAAACAACAGTGAAAATGGCGTGTGGTTGTTCCTTGAATGTTGCCTAGTGCCTTGTAGAAACATGCTAGTGCTAAGAGTAGTGGTAGAAAATTAACTCTGTCGTTGTTATGTTGTTCCTTTCCTTCTTTGGTGGAAAATCCTTTGTAATGGCGAAAAACCCGAAACTTTTTGGATAAAATGGCAGAGGTTCAATTTATGAGATATTACAAAGAAACCCTTTGAAAAAGGTTTAATTGATAGGGGAGATGTGGAGTGGAATGAATAATAAGCGGGAGGAGAAAACAGTTTAGACATATATCGCGCTTGCCAATCAGGGTCAGAGCGTTTAAACTTAAGACACAAACGGTAGAAAATGTGATTTGCGATGGGGTGATGATGTGGCAAGGAAGTGGGGTTGATCGTAGATCGCGCATTGGAAGTTTTATTATGGAACGCAAGAGTTAAGTGTTGGAACTGGCGAAGTGCGATGTGCGATGAGACGGAGGTGACGTGGCATAACAAACAGTGGGGTCGCCTGCAGATCGCACGTTAGAAGTTTTATTATGAAACACAAGAGTTAAATGTTAAAACTAGTGAAGTGTGATGTGCGCTGAGAGCGAAGGGTGACGTGACATGACAAATATTCGCCCGCAAATCACAAATTGGAAGTTTTAAGGAAGCGGAAGTGAATGATGTAAATGAACTTTACAGAAATGTGATGCGAAAAGGTAGGTGGGGCCCTTTAAACGGATTTTAAAAGCAGAAAGTGAATATTTCGTGAAGTCATGGTAATATGATAAAAAGACGCCCGAAGCATAAAAAAGGCTTTATAACATATTCGAGGCATATCAAAGGGAGGTATGGGTCCCAGACCATACCGCAAATCCCATTTCGGGTGTTTTATAGGAGACGGAAATTGTAACGTAAATGGGAGTTAAAACTGTGAAGAGTCAATTGCGATGAAAGGTAAGGGGGTCCACAATGTTTATTAAGTGTGGTAAGTTATAACATATGATATATGATATAACCAAGGTTTTGTTGTGGTGCGGGTAAAAGCTGCAATAAAAGAAATATATTTTAAGTTAAAAAGGAAATATGATATGGCTATTGATGGGTGTGCGGAGTTGCTTTTTAACTATAAAAATTGGATTTTATGAGTTAAAAAGGGGTTTTGAAAAGGGAAATGAGAGGCTGGACTTTGGGTTTTTTGGGAAAATTAAAGGTGAAAGAGGGAGAATGAAATGAATGAAGCTAGAAATGAAATTTTCTCACCACTACATTTTGACAGCGACACTTTCATCTTATAATCAAACTAAAAAGGAAAATTGATTCCCTAGAGAATGATGACCAGAATTTGAAAATATTTGGAAAAATTACAGTGCTAACAGTGGCTCCTATTGGGGATGAAGTCCTCCCTGTGAGGCTTCAAGGATTGTAGACTCAGTGCCTTAAAAAATTTTGAAACTCATAAGACTTCTTGAAAATTAAGACTAGGACTGACCATTGACTGACTGCACTCAAGACTGACTATATATGCAGACACAAACTCCATTGGGCATGGAGTCTTATTGACACATCACACCGGATATTTACAATGGAATGACTCAACTGACTTACTGAAAAAAGAACTTCTTAAGAAAATGACCATTGACTGGACCTCCAGTCAGCTGATCATCATCCAAATGTTTGAGTAGAAAAGTATTTTTTTCCAAAACTTCAACAATTCTAAATGGCCCAAACCATAGATTGTCAAACTTACCATGATTTCCATGTTTTTTCTCTCCTAAAATCCCAACGTAGCACCAAATCATCCTCCTAAAATAATTGTTGATTTGATCTTTTGTCAAAAACATATTTGACTTTAGTCTTATACTTCTATGTTTTATCGATCAGTGATTCTCTGATTTGGTGTGCCTCTATCAACTGCAGCATTCTCCTTTCGATTGGATTTTCATCATCAAATTCATATTGCAGGAACTTCATCTTGCAAGAACTTCATCACAGGAAGAGCTAATTGCAAAGGCATTACAGCATCAGTACCATATACAAGCTGAAATGGAGACATTCTAATTTATTTTTTACCACTTACCCTATCTTCCCAACACTACAAGAAAAAAGCACATTGGTGAGGGTCATGCTTGTGACGGACCTTTAAGGTCCGTCACCAATGTCACATATGGTGACGGCCTTTAAAAAACTGTCACTGTAAGTGTATATAGTGATGGTCCTTTATGGTCCGTCACCAAAGACATTTTCAATGACACTTTTGGTGAGGGTTGTTAAAGGCCTATCACTAATTCTCTCTTTGGTGACACTTCTAGTGACGAACTTTTAATGACCCTCACCAATGCTCTTTTTGTTACTTTTGGTGACGGTCAAAAAATGTCCGTCATCATTGATCATTAAAAAACCGTCACTGTAAGTGTATATAGTGATGGTCCTTTGTGGTCCGTCACCAAAGACATTTTGAATGACACTTTTGGTGAGGGTCGTTAAAGGCCCATCACTAATTCTCTCTTTGGTGACACTTCTAGTGACGAAGTTTTAATGACCCTCACCAATGCTCATTTTGTTACTTTTGGTGACGGTCAAAAAATGGCCGTCATCATTTATCATTCCAATGAGTTTTTGATGACGCTATGTACCTATTAATATATTTTTTTGTCAAAAGTTAACGATTTAATACCATTATTGTGGAGTATTTTTTATAATATGTCCAAAGCCATAGTGGTTAGGGTCAGTGAATTTTTTAGAAGTAATTAGTGTGTATCTTTTCCCTCAAGTAATAACTAGTCAAATAGAGATTTCCTATGAGTCAACAGATTATTCATATATATTAAGTTTATTATCTAGAAAATTCCCTTTAGATAAAGTTCCACTATTGTGTGTAGGAAATATATTATTTAATACATAATCAAGCTTTGACAATTCTATTAATGATAAAGACCTAACGATCCTCACTAATCTGGGCACGCCTTAAATTAATGCTTTGGCACACACTAACATTTCTTAGCACCCCACATGTATTGGAACATCTTTGTACCTAGAACATCTTGTGATGACACTTACGCCCAAGCACATGGTGACATGCGCTAGCACAACATCGTACTCTGCTAACATGTGTTGGCATGCTGCATATAGCCCCTAGCATGCCCTGGAACACCTTGGTTGAATGCATTGACATACATTAGCACTTGGCACACAATGCCACTTGGCATGTATTGGGACCTATTATTAGTGTGCCTAGCATGCCCCTTTTCAAAAAGATAAAGTCCCGACTTATTAACCCTCTTATTGGTTCTTCCTTTTGTTGCCTTGACACATATTGACATACCCTGGTCCCCTGCACCACATCCTTAGCACCCAGCATGTATTGGCATATCTTGGCACTATTAATTGGCACATGATATAATTAGCACACTCTGGAACTCCCAAGCACACTTTGGGAATTCTTGACATGCCTTGATATTCCCTAGCATGCCTTACCAATGCTTAGCATACCTTGTCAGTCCCTCCTTGGCATGGCAACTAACACTCATTAACACTAGTCTCTGGCGCACGTTCCTCATATTCATTAACTTTCATGAATTTTTACTTAGTGCTCCCTTAATGTTTTTTCCTAGTAATCCTTAACACTCATGAACATGCATTATCACTCTCTAGCACACTTTAGCACTCTTCAAAATTCCCTTCCACTTCATAACATGCATAACACTAGTTCTTGACACATATTGGCGCTGGGCACGTGTTGGTGCTTGGAAAGTCTTAGCATGTGTGGAATACGTTGAGATGCCTTGGTATGATTTGGCATGGTTTAATATTAAATTTATTTGTGATTATCAGTTGTTGGAAAGTAGATGAGAAGAAACAAAGGAATACTTGGCACTTAGAATGCACTAAGACTTTGCACTTGGCACCTATTGTTGCCTAGTGTTGGTGTGCCTAGCATGCCCCTCTTGGAAAAGGTAAATTGATGACTTATTAACCCTCTTATGTGTTCATTTCCTTGTAGTTTAAATTTTTTCTCCCTTTTTTTTGTCTTGACATTCCCTGACATGCATTGACACACCCTTGCACATCTTGGCATGCCTTATCACTTATCACATATTAGCATGTTTGACATGTATTCCCACTATCTGGCACATCAAGGGGGTGAAGAGAGATGTAGTCCTAAAGTAGGTCGAGTACGAGGGCGAGTAAGGGTTTCTAAAGGGAGGTCATTATCATCCTCCAAGAGCAAGATCATCATGTGAGTGTTCAGAAGAATGTTACATACCTTAAGGGTCGGTTTGCGCTAGGAATTAGGATGACATATTGTTGGTTCTCTTCTGGCAGATCGAGCTTAAGAGAGGTTTCTCATGAGAATCTGGGCATGTGATTTCAATGGTGTCTTTGTGTGAAGGCCGCATCAAATTCTGAAATGTTGAAATTTGCAACAAGAAACAGTGAGATTGGAAACCAGAAAGGACAAAAAAAAAATGCACCCACACTGGTGAGGAATTTTGATGCACCATGAGTGAGGAATGTGGGGCGTCTAATTTATTTTTCCCTTAAATAAATTGGACAATAAATTTTAATTTCATCTCATAACAACTTGTGTCAGTTAATTAAGTCACGATGACTGAGTTAGCTCAAGAAATTCGAGTTGAGGGTCTAATATGAGGCATCTAGAGGGATTCTAATATTTTTGGGGTCCAGTTGAAGTTGATGCATTAGTGGGGTGAAAATGTAATTAACTCAATTAAATGAGTTAAAATCAGTTTAACTAGTTCTAACTGAGTGATGAGCTAGTGAGAGGTCCAGTGAATTAAATTAGATTTAATTCATAATGAGTGATCAATCAGATAACTGATAATTCGCTATTAATAGTTGCATGCATGTCAGTTTCAAGGAATACCCAGTTGAGACAGAGGTTAAAGGGAACATAACTATCAGTTGTATTCAGAGAAAATTTCCCATGTGAAATTATAAAGTCATTGGGATTCCATAATGGATTGTGCAATCAAGGAAGATTGATTTTCCTAATTAATAAGTAGTTAATTCCCTAGCTAGGATTGTATGAGCAAGGTAGGCTGAAGTAAGGATCAGAATTGGCTAAGTACTAGACCGAGTTTGCCTAGATCAACGGGATACAATTGACAGAGTGTTGGAGAATCTCATGAGAGATTAAGCATTAATGTTTTGTTTCATGATTCCTCGACTTAATACACAATAGAGATAGAGGGCCTTTGAGCAATTTCTTTCCCCAAATACATCATGTTGTTGTGCGATTGATAATTTATTTCTCTTACTTATATGTGATTGTGCGATCATGTTTTGTTTCCGCAAATTGTAGGAAGGATTCAATATCTTGTTTTAGTATATTACAAGATTAGATTGAATCTTGTTGGTTAGATTTTCTACATGGTATTAGAGCAGAATTTTTTTGGGTGGCGAGTTTGCATAGAATATTTGAATATTTTGGTGTAAAATTTTCAAAAACAAATAGGCTATTTGGATTCCTTGCGAAAATCTACCGAAATAGAAAAAAAAAATCGGTCGAATCGGAGCTCGGATGAGGGAGATATCATCGATTTAAACTCAACTCTTCTTTAGAAACCTTTTGTAACGTCGGGACAATTACACTGTGTGCGAGTCAAGAACCTATATGTAATTGAGGTACCAGATGCATGCAAAGCTTTGAGGAGAAAGGCAGAAGTTAGAGACTTGGTGGTTTAAAGGGAGCATAAATACCTCTTAACATGAATCTTCATGAGAAGCGGTCTCAAAAGGTTGTGGAGTAGTTTCCACAATTGGAGAAGCAGAGAGGAGACTGAGTGGAAGCATCCACTCAAGCAGAGACCTCCATGAGGGGGAAATTTCGAGCCAAATGGGAAGAGGGAGCAGCCATACCTGGAGATGTAAGCTGGTGGGGTGATGTGTAGACATAATCCCAAGATAAGAAATTTGGGCAAGGTCCATTGAGATGGCATGTGATCTCATGGATCGAACCTGGCTACGAGGAGCCACAGTACAATAGTAGTAGGAAGGATCAGTTAAATTGATGTAGTCAGATGTCAGCAAGACAAAAATCAGAGTCAGATGTCAAATACTGGATCACAAATTAGAGTTAGCAATAGTTCAAAGGGCACGGATGCAGATGTCAGCAGCAGCGCAGAGAATCCAGTACTAGACATATGCAGTAGCTAGTAGCAGTCAGAAGATTCTGATGATAGATGCATTATACTGAGTAATTTGTTTGGAGGCTATTCAGTTTTAGGACTTGCAGGTGCAAACAACACTAGATAAGTGTAGCATGCAGAACATTCCAAAAGTACCTAATGGAGATAGATTGAATTCCTTTCTTGTTGAGAGGGAGTATTGAAATTTGCAACAAGAAATAGTGAAATTGGAAACTAGAAAGGACAAAAAAAAATGCACCCACTCTAGTGAGGAATTTTGATGTACCAGGAGTGAGGAACGTGAGGCGTCTAATTTATTTTTCCCTTAAATAAATTGGACAATATATTGTAATTTTGTCTCATAACAACTTGTGTCAGTTAACTAAGTCATGATGATTGAGTTAGCTCAAGAAATTCGATTTAAGGTGATCGAGGTGGATATTGGTAGCCACCCGCCTATTCCACTTGGGCCCTCGCCATTGTCTCTTTCAATTTTTCAATTTCCTTAATTATAGCACAGTTTACTATTTTTGTTAGTTTTTCAGGTTCTGAACTTCCTGAGCCATTTTGAGGCCCCAAACGACGTTTTTTGGGCAAGAAAGGTTTAGCGATTTCATAGAAATCACATTATCAGTTGTAATCCTCAAAGAGATCTTTCTAACAAGGTATCATGTGCATCAAACGAAGATCATATGACCAAGTTACGACCCCGGAAAGTTGGATGCCCAACTAACCCCAACGGGGCCCATAAACTCTTGGTGTTACATCTCCTCGGGTTAGGGTTTTGATTGTTTAGGATTTTATCTTATTTTTAAATAATAAAAAAGACCCTTCATCCTTATTGTAACACAGTTCAGAGGAACATAACTATCAGTTGTATTTATAGAAAATTAACCATGTGCAATTATAAAGTCATTGGGATGCCATGATGGATTGTGCAATCAAGGAAGGTTGATTTTCCTAATTAATATGGAGATAATTCCATAGGAATTGTGTGAGCAAGGCAGGCTGAGAATTGGCTAAGTATTAGACCGATTTTTCCTAGATCAACAGGAGACAATTGGCAGAGTGTTTGAGAATCTCAAGAGAGATTAAGCATTGTATTGTTTCATGATTCCTTGACTTAATAAAAAATAGAGATAGAGGGTTTTGAGCAGTTGCTTCCCCAGATACATCTTGTGTTGTGCGTTTGATAACTTGTTTCTCTTACTTATATGTGATTGTGCGATCGTGTTTTGTTTCCACAAATTGTAGGAAGGATTCAGTATCTTGTTTTAGCACATTACAAGATTAGATTGAATCCCGTTGGTTAGATTTTCTACATGAAATAGAAGAGAGGGTTGATACCATCTTGCCTTGTGGTGGTTAGTAGGTCGCAAGGTCTGTGATAAAGACCAACATAAATGGAGGAGGGCTTGCACTGTAATTTAGAGCCATAACAAAAGTTGACATAGGTGTAATATTGACTGATTTAACCCTAGTTTGAGGTTCGACATTGAGATCTGCAGTTCATGTCAAGATTCAGTCAAAGAAATGCCTAGAATATATGGATCCATATGAGCTAGGTCGAGTCTCTTATGGAGGCAAGAGTCGTGTTTTTTCTATGTGTGGATAGGGTTTGTTCTACAACAATTAGAAGTACATAAGTATAATGCCATAGTTAGGACAGTTTCCTAGCATGTTTAGTTCATAAGGTATGCCCTTAAGACTGTGACAAATTTGCGTAGAAGAAGACAGGTTGTGACCCTTAGAGCGAGGTTTATTTCTGCAATAAAGACCACAGATCTGGAAGATGGTTTGTAGATTCAGTATGTGTGGAGACAATAGATCCAAAGGAGGGTGGAACCTGAGCAGAAGATTGAGCATGCAGAAGAAATGTGCCATATGGAGAATGGATTGACATGCAGAGGAGTTGATTTTGGTGGACTTTCCATAGAGTTTTAGACAAATATCTGAAGAAACCTATAAAAAATTAGTAAATGGACTGTTAGTGGCTGATTTGTGACCCCAGTTCAGTCATCTAGAGATTGTTAGAAGTATGATAAGAGGAGTAATTCATATCTGTTCGTAGATTGGACAACAAAGATCAAATTGTCGATACACAAGAACATTGATCTTGAGAGGACTCAAACCCTTGTTAGGTGGCAGATTTGAAGAGCCCTAGATGAAGACAATATTGTGGGGCCCTAGATCAGTAAAAAAAATTGATTGTGGTTGGGCAGATTGATGGTAGTCCAAGTACAATTGGAGGGTTGTTAGATTACTGTCAAAGAAGAGCCCTGACTCTTGTTCTGGTGAAGGACAACAAAATTGGTAGAAGCGTAGGTGTATAGGGCCTAAGGATGTGCAGACTTTCAAGGACTAAAGTAATAGTCAAGTGGGCGAACCAACTATCCCTAGTTCACTATATTGTAGAGGATTGATTAAGAGAGAAGAAGGGCAGCCTCCATAGCCCTGGACTTCTCATCTTGGAGCTGTAATATGGCAAAAGTGGGCATACGAAAGAGTTGTTCACAAATGGAATTGTGAACAACTTGTTACCACTCAAACTAGTAGTGGACCTAAAAGGTGTCCCTAAGAGGGCAATTGCTAGGACAAGGGAAACGATGGAGGCTTAGCCCATTGTCACCACAACTAAGGCTCCGTGCTCTTCACGAAATTTCACCGATGGGTGGAGTCTCGGTAGTTTAGGAAGTCACTTGTAGAGTATTGGTCAATGAATAGGTGGGAAGTGACCCTCGAAACCCTTTCTCTAAGATAAAATAAAGAGTGGGACTTTCTTTCCTTCTAAGCAAGTGAATTTATCTTCTAGGGAGAGAAGAGGGGGATTGAAGGGTTGAGGGAGAAGAAAAAGACTTATAAAGGAAGTTCTCAATCCCTAAAATCCTTTGGGAACTTGGATTCCCAAATGATCCTTGATGAAAGGCCTTCGACACCAAATGGGACCACACGGGGCCAAGTGGACCCAGCCCAGGTTCGGGGATGGAATTTAGCAACCAATGATGTTCCTATACTGGAAAGGTTAGGGGAAAGGATTAGACAAGAGTTTCTACTTCGATAGGTCAAATTGATCCTACTAGGTTCTATCCTTGGGACCACCTAGGAAAAACTTGATCCTAGAGCTAGGGCTTGAGGTATCTGAATATTCCACCGTCGGAATTGGCCCAAGTTTTGAGGAGAGTGAGGGTACCCAACAACGAAGCTGCCTCTAGGAGATAGAATTTTTCCTCTAGCTAGATTCCTAGGAAATTGTTGCCCTAGGTGACCTAATGGGGCTAGACCTAGGGAATGTGAAAATTTTCTTTAACTCTAAATCTCCAAATTCATCAAATTATATCCTGTATTCAAACCTGATCCTCTATGTTAGCCATTCTGATGATAAGGCTGATAACTTACTATAGAACCATCACCTACATGTAGTGATCTTATTCTGTGAGCAGACAACCTACTTTCGAGAAGACACGGAAAGGTAAACACTCTCTGCCAAGATTTTCCATACAGCCTAGGTTGAGCAACCACATATACATCACCAATTTTTTCTCTTCAGATTTGTGACTTAGAAGAGCTATGTCTGACCACCTCCGGGTTGCTCCCAGAGTCACCCAAGCAAGCCCTCTCAGCATCATCCTCTTTCTGTAGTACCTAATTAGTAATTTAACTAACCATAACAGTTTCTTGATCATGCAAGTATTTCAAATATATTGCCAATAAGCATAAAGCTTTCATGTTAAACAATCACGTCAAAAGACTTTAGACTATGATGCAAAAAATACAAAGAAACCTCACCAACACTCAAAGGACAAACAAATTCAAACCTCTACAAAGTATAAATAGATATCTGATAAACTTCATTCCACCACAAAATTGTTCTTAACTAAAGAAAATTCTAATTACGGTGCTTTCAAGACAAAGCTTTCAAGGGCAATGATGTTATAAACATACCCCTAACACCTCGTGAACAATCAATGTGTATAAGTAGACCATCATAAGGCTCATTTTAAACATCATTATTATCATTTTATAAATCATTTTTATCAAATCAACAAGAAGCAAGCAACAATTGCATTCAGTTCCACCGAAGAAAAGTATATGGCAGTTTCATATTCTTATTATGAAGCTATCTAGATTTGCAACTTGATTGTAGAGTCAACCAATCACTTGTTGAAGCCCAATATTATCTCTTGTGAGAATCAAAGTTACATCAAGCTCTATGAAAAACCAATGTGTCATAACCATTTCAAACACATTGATATTCAATACAATTTCCTAAGATTCCAAGTTCATTAGGGAGTTGGTAGTGTTGGACCACATTCTGAAAAAGTTGCATATGGTTAATAGTTTGACAAAGCTCCTAACAAAGGGGAAGTTGCACATGGTTAATGCTAGTCATATCTGTAGAAGGAATATTATAAGCATAATTTACTAGAAAAACAAAAGAACATTATCAAAGGAATAGTCATGAGAATGCAGGTTGCAAAGGATATCTACATGTACAGGATTTTCTAGAAGTTTAAACACCAGCCCAAGGAAAGAAAATCAAGGGAAGGGCTTGCTGCTTCATCAAAGCACTGATCCTAAGATTTGCCTAACAGAAACAGAAAAAAAATGCAGCAAACCAGAATTTTCCTGCTATGAAATGACGGAAATATTGCAGACTGGACACTTGTTTTTCTAAAGCAACCACTTGTTTTTCTTAAGTTTGCTTCGTAACTTCTCACGGTTCTTAACTTGCTTTTTTGTACCTATAAGTGAGACTACAACCCCCCAACCTCTCTAACAATTCCACCTCTTCAACCCTTGTTAGTGTCTTCTTAGACATGCACACATGCCTCAAACAAAACTTAACACTAGCATCCAAAATGTGCATGCTCGTTTCATCTTTTAATGCCTCACTGAAACCACATTATCACATTGCTTAAAATGAAATGTTCACAACTTAAGGCAAAACACCTACTTTTCTTATGACAACCTAAACTATGCAAGTGACTTCGAGATGACTTCATTTTCTCAAGATAAAAACACATGGTCTTACAACCCCATTCACACAACAATTTGAATATATTTAACCTAGAAAATGGTACATATGCTAGTCCTTTCAAATTTGTCACGCGACTTTCAAGAAACTAATACTTTGTGTTTTAACTATCAAATCCACTTACTATATACTCTTTTTTTTGTACACCCACCTAATATACAAGAAAAATTAATTTTTTTCAATGCAACCAAGTTAAAAATGCATATTTCCTCTATACACTTAAATGTTTTCAACACAACCAAGTTAAAAACACTCTTACATTCAAATTCCAAAAATACAACAGTAAACCTTAACAACAAAAACATTACATAAAATTAATAATCTTAAAATTAAATCATTATTATTATAATAAATAATCCTACCCTTTCCATCACAACCAAAATCATACACTAGTTTGTTAGTTCCTCAAATACAACAAAGATATCTAAGTGAAAATACAAAATAAATTAAATCATTATTATTATAATAAATAATCCCACCCTTTACACCACAACCAAAATCATGCACTATGTGAGTTCCTCAAATACAAAAAAGATCTTACTATGTAAGTGAAAATAAAAAATATTGTAATTATTGTTTTTCAAGAAGCGAAATTCCCTCCGAACCCTATTTTTTTGTATCTGCTGGCTTTTCATAAGGAGAGCGCCAAAATGGGATTGAAGAGAGTTGTGACTTATGGTTTTACCAGCAGCAGACCCGATATCGAACCCCACCACCGGTTTTTTGATAGCGCCAAGGTACGTTCTAGGTTCAAAATCCTCTGTATTTTTGCATCCAACTCTTGTATGTTTAGAAATTAATCTTTGTGCTTTATGTTGTTACTATTCACAGGGATGGCATTGGCATCTGATGAGTCCGAGAGACCATTTATTAAAATAAAGGAGCAGTAGCAGAATACCCGAATGCGAGGCTTATATGCTGAAAAGGCCAACATTGCGACCACCAGGGCGTTGCGAGAATCTCCGCACCTCGCTCGGCCTCAAGGGAATAGAAAAGATTCTGAAGAGCCCGGACAGCGATGCCACCATCAGTGAGTTCTTGTTCCATTTATTTATTCTTTATTTTTAGATTGTTGGAAACCCTTAATTCTTGAAAATAAGTAGAAAATGTATGATTCACAAGTAGAAATTACTTTAAAAAAATTGTAGATATTCTAATGAGTGAAACAAACAAATACTGTGTGATATGTTCACTCTTTCTCAAAAACAGTGAAGCCCAACGAGCTAGATGCTCTACATAGGCCGATGTCTGCCTATGAAAGCTATCGAAAATTGGTTAATGCATTCAGGTGTCACCAATTGCATGCTCTGCAGGGATCTACTTGGCGTAGAGGTACTTGTGGTGGGCCTTTCACTGGCCAAGAGCCACCTGCTTACCTAGTTGGATACTCACTGCTCAACCGATTCCCAAAGCTCCATAAGAGATGCATTTCCCAGTTCTAGTGCTAACACCCAAAGAAACAAAATGAAATTGAAAGCAAAGGACATTAAGCCTTAGCCCTTACAAGCAACCTGTTACCCCTCAAAATGCATTTGCATTTTCAGCATATTCTTTCGAGTAGTTCATCTAATCTTAGATCAAGGAAGAAAAAAGGATATTGGTGTAACAATTAGGAGGACAAAATCAGCAATTAGAAGCATGCATTCTCCAAAATGTTTCTAAATATAGTAATATATAAACATGCAAATTATTTTTTTAATCCATTCTAAAAGGATGTTGTTCCGAGATCCTAGGTTGGACTAAGACAATATGCATGAGAATATCTATCTGTCAGTGATGTTAGCACAGAGTAAGAAACTACTATTTGTGTTTGTGGACCCTAGATAAGGGTTTTGGATATAGAAGTAATCATGTAGCACAAATCAACAGATTTTTTGGATACCCATTACAACATGGGTGCACAGATCAAAATGATGGTTGAAGCCTGGGAATATACATTTGCTAATTGGCATTTGTATATCCTTCCATTGCATCATATTCATAATTCTTTAATGCTTTACTTACAACTCCGTAGGTTGGTACTGTAATTGACTTCATGCCAAAATATAGCAATAGAGGTGTGAATGATACCGTATTGCTGGAAACAAGTCTGAAAATGCAATATCTGTGTGATGGATCCAGACTTTTGAAAGGTGGCTGCATCATCTGCACATCAGTGGCATCTAATGATATGTGGCTAATATGCTCATCCTTATCCTATTATAGAGCAATGAGGAAGCATCAATAGGCATTAGCTCTAGAAGCATTATGGTATGACTGAGTTTGTAATGACACTGTCAAATATTTTCCATGGAATCTACATAGGAGGCACAATGGGTAAACCCTCATTCCTGTAGGCACATGTGGTAGAAAGTTAGCCCTTATCAGATCCATATCTCTTGTTTCTGTAGTGCCAGCTATTGCATACTTGTTTCTGTTGAGAATTTGGAGGGCTGGAGATTAATTTAAATTCTCTTCTTGATAATTACTTATGAGTTTACTTGAGTTATTTATGTCTTCTCTTCTTTAGCTTATTTAATCTTTCATCAAGTCAATTATCAAAATACACGAGACACACAAATTATGCTCCTAGAATCAGGGAAAAATCTCTCCCTCTTCGAGAGGAAAACCCATGAGAAATTCTTTTATAGATCTTCAAATGACAAGTACCATGACCCAGACTTAGACCCTTGACCTATGGATGCTTCCAAGACCTTGTTACTTATTCTTTGTCGATCTTCCATGTTGATCTTTCTTTCTTGCACCAGTCTGTATTGTCCTTTCTTTTATTAACTGCAGAGATTTACCTTCCTCTCTTTTCTTATCCAGTAGTGACCCTTAATTTTCACATCCACTTAAGACCTTCATCATAGACTCCGAATCTCACATACGTAGGTGCATACAGTGAGATCGCCCTGGAAGATATTCCGTACTCGACAACAATGTATCTTCATTCATCCTAATTACAGTAATCCACACACATCATGGTGATCTCGTTGAACTTAACACCGGTTTCATTTCTCAGATAAAAATGACACTTATATACCCACTTAAAATTTTAGAAAATCCGCAAACTTCAGCTTCAGAAATCTGTTTTTATAACTTCAGTAAATCCACATTTTATATCTCCTTAAATCTGCATATATATCACTCCTGAAGTTATCCGCAATCCCTGCGCTATACTACGCACTTCCTTTCCTTACCAATGCAGGTATCTTTCTAGACCTAACTCTTTATTATATTTCTGGTTATCAAGTATATATGCCTCCTTTTCAAACTTAATTCTCCATTAGATGTTGTCAAAGGTTCGCATTCCAGCTCACATATATCCGCACTGTATTACTAAGAAAATCTGCACTTAGTCACATATGTAGTCTGCATTGTATCTTTGAAAAGGTCGCATTTCTATTTCTGAGATTCACCAAAAATCTTACTCAAATAAACCGCAGAGGTGTGTATATATATATATATATATATATATATATAGTGCACTTGTCAAGTCTTTTAGGCCGACCATACAATCAGCTAGAAGGCCGACTTCTCAGCTGATAATTAGGTCGACGTGTAGCTGCATATAAGCTGACTTTTATCATCCATCTCCAGCGTTGAGTTGAGTCAGTTTCAAGCCATCCTTTTGCGAATTCTTTTGCAAGGCCTTGGAGCATCTCTTTTGACTAGATCCTTCATATATAAATGATACTTAATTACATTTTTATCTAGAAGACAAAGCCTTAGATAAACATCAAGAAGAAGTCTATTTAACTTATAATAAAATCTTGCTCATGAAACCCATGAAGCAAGTACAAAATACATTTTATTACCTTTGTCTTCTTCTTTACATAAAATATATAATTACATAGTCAATATGAAGACTGACCTAGTTACACTTTTCAACACTCCCTCTTAACTAGGGAGGTATTCATACAGGTACATGGTCACTTTCAAACTGAAGAATCTCATAAGAAGAATCGGATTGGCAATCGCATATATATAGCATCATATCAACCAACATTTTCCTAGTGTAAGGCCTTGACTAACAACCCCATCTCTCAACCAGACAATGGGCTACAATGTTGGCGAGACACATGACTTATAGACACCAAAGTCATTGTCTCTCTTAGGTACATACCCCACCTAGGTGTTCCCAGAGTATCACCTTCTTGGATTATTCTTCTCTTGGGTAGCCAGCCCTCAAAGAATATCGGTCCTTGACTACTCTTATATTGAATTCTCGACCTCATTCTCAGAGTATTGAATGCCAGATGATTACCCAATCCTCTATTCTGTCTTCCAGGTGAAGACCAAAATGATGTGTCTATCCATTCTCTTCACATGGCATTCACTAAGACTTACGGCTGTTAGTCCTGGTATAGTGCATGACACATGTAATAGAGAATTACATACGTCACTCCCTCTTAACATAGAAAGGACATACTTCAAGTTTCTTCCAAGCAAGAAACTTACCACCAGGCTCCCTATCAACCAGGGTCCTGCAGCAACAATCCAACTACTCATGAAGAATTCCTCCCCTCGATGTCATGGATTTTGATATTGAGGAATCTTCAACTTTTCGCTTCATAGGGCATAGATCATCCATCACTTTTAGTCACGAGTCATGCCCACTATCAGAAAGTGATTCATCAGTCTTTATCATCTGGTCCATCGTTATTTCATGCTGCTTTCCTTCGAATCATCTCCAAGGATCATACATCCTTTCTCATGATTAGCAACCCTACACAAATTCATCCCGATAAACATAGACATATGAAATTTTAAAACCAAAGTTACCTCAGTGATGACCTTTCACCATGACATGTTCCTGTCAGCATCAACATCCTTTATTCAGATTGACACATCTCCTAATGATATGTTTTGTCAAGGGTCTTCTTCTTTACCAGACTTATGTTAGAGTCTACATATCTTCCCAGGAGATCTCCTAGTCGCATCTTCTTGGCTTCCAGATGATAACTGCCTTTAGACATGGTTGCATTTCATGATCTCTTCATTTCTGCACATTCTTCATTCCTAAGAACTTACAAATTTTCCAGTTCCTCGTTCATGTACAACCACCTCATATTCCATGAGGATATATATATGTTGATTTCATCTGTCAGTGCATCAAGAGATACTCCTTCGTAGATCATACTTCTAAATACAAAAGTCCATTACTTGCAACCATATGACATGAATTCACAGTATCCAGTGTCAGCATATAAATATGTACAGACCTCATACTTTTTTTTTTCTTGAGTCATCCTGTAGCAGGTTTTCTAGAATGAAGAGATTCATTCCCTTTACTTGCTCCATCAATATGTCATCTGAATTTTGTTTCCATGATGACCCTTGATCTTGATGACTACCTTCCATTAGTAATGTTATTAGAGAGGATTTATCGGAGCTGTTTCACCAAGAGCTCCTACCATGCTTCGATCATGATGCTACACTGCTTCCTATCTTACAACCAACATAAATCACTTAAAGGAGAAGATGATCTCAATCATAGTGGATATCCCTTGCTTCTTCTTTCTTAGATTACTTTGCATCATGTTCTTCCCTCATTTCAGAGACATGGGATTCTTCCCTATTTCTCTTGTCCTTTTGAGATTAAGGATAATTTCTATTATAATGCCCAAGTTTATCACATCCAAAGCATCGTGCTTTGTCCATATTTCTTCTTCTACTCTGAGGACAAAACTTACTGAATCTTCCTTTCTTCCCGGACATGGCTGCAAAGGCTTGATTCCCTTCACTTGATTCTGTATCAGCTTTGGCTTTCAGTCTTATTTCCTCTATTTTACATAGAGACCCTAAATTGTGGAATGGTGCGGCTTCTTTCTTCCAGAATAAGCCTGAAGTGAAGTTTCCCTATTCTTCTAGTAGAGCATTCAGCACCAATGTAGTCATCTCAGTGTCAGACATTACTTCTCCCAGTTCCTGTAGTTGATCTCAAAGAGATTGCTTCTCCTGTAGTACTCACATAGAATAGCTCCACCAATTTCTCATATATTCCTTTTGATGATTCTAGATTTGGTACATTAGAGATGAGAGATTCTTTTATGGATTCTGTAAAAATCCTTTGGGCTCTTATATCTCCTTTCATGTATTTGGCATGACTTCATTGTCCTTGTCTTCTATTAGGAAAGTTTGAAACCCTAACCAATTTGTTGCTTTCTTTGCAAAGAAGAAATTTTTATAGATTCATATGAAGTCATAAAGATACTTACTTGAGTAGATGTTTTTCTTCTTCTATCAGCTTTCTTGTTGAAGATGATGGCAGGAACTCCCTCTTAAATTGATTTCAAAGTAGGTGATCTTGGATCCTCCTTGCTGTGTGGATTATTTGAAAGTCTTCTTGAGATGGTTTGAGGATTTCCTTGATTTGACTTTTCACCCAAACTTTGATTTTTTCTTCCTCGAGTGTCTCTTTTTCAAGCCATCCTTGTGTTCAGCACCTTAGCTTTGAAACCATGTTGAGAATTTGGAGGGCTAGAGATTAATTCAAAATCTCTTCTTGATAATTACTTGTGAGCTTACTTAAGTTATTTATGTCTTCTCTTCTTTAGCTTATTTAATATTTCATCAAGTCAATTATCAAAATACACGAGACACACAAATTAGGCTCCTAGAGCCAGGGAAAAACCTCTCCCTCTTGGTGAGGAAAACCCACGAGAAATTCTTCTTATAGATCTTCAAATGACAATTACCATGACCCAAACTTAGACCCTTGACCTATGGATGCTTCCAATACCTTGTTACTTCTTCTTTGTCGATCTTCCATGCCGATCTTTCTTTCTTGCACCAGTATGTATTGTCCTTTCTTTTATTAACTGTGAGAGGGAAGGTAAATCATCCTTCCTCCCTTTTCTTATCCAGCAGTGACCCTTAATTTTCACATCCACTTCAGACCTTCATACTGCAGACCTGATTCTTTCATAGAAAGTAGGTGCATATTAGTGAGATTTCCTGAATCTCTTATTACAGACTTGATAGCAACATACATACATTCATCCGCATCATGGTAATCCACATACATCATGGTGATCTGCTGAACTTAACACTGTTCCATTTCAGAGAAAACAACACTTATATACTGCACTTTTAAACAGAGGAATCCGCAAACTTCAGCTTCAGAAATCTGTTTTTATAACTTCAGTAAATCCACATTTTATATCTCCTTAAATCTGCATATATATCACTCCTGAAGTTATCCGCAATTTGCTTCAGGTTATCTGCACTTCTGCTTCAGTCAATGGTGGCATTTCTGTTCTAGAGACCGCAACTCTTTATTATATTTCTGGTCATCAAGTATATACGCCTCCTTTTCAAACTTAAATCTCCATTAGATGCTGTCAAAGGTTCGCATTCTAGCTCAGATATATCCGCACTATATTACTAAGAAAATCCGCACTTAGTCACATATGTAGTCCACATTGTATCTCTGAAAAGCCCACATTTCTATTTCTGAGATTCACCAAAAATCTTACTCAAATAAACCGCAGATGTGTGTATATATATAGTGCACTTGTCAAGTCTTTTAGGCCAACCATATAGTCAGCTAGAAGGCCGACTTCTCAACTGATTTTTAGGCCGACGTGTAGCTGCATATAAGCTAACTTTTATCATCCATCTCCAACATTGAGTTGAGTCAGTTTCAAGCCATCCTTTTACAAATTCTTTTGCAAGGTCTTGGAGCATCTCTTTGACTAGATCCTTCATATATAAATGACACTTAATTACATTCTTATCTAGAAGACAAAGCCCTAGATAGACATCAAGAATAAGTCTATTTAACTTGTAATAAAATCTTGCTCATGAAACCCATGGAGCAAGTACAAAATACATTTTATTACCTTTGTCTTCTTTACATAAAACACATAATTACATAGTCAATATGAAGACCGACCTTGTTTCACTTTTTAACAATTTCCACTAGGGAGGACTCTAGTCGTTGTGGCTGTTTGGCAGCATAGAAAGCATGAATAGTAACTGTATTACTTTGGGACACTCAACTCTTTATAGGCTATATTTTGTAGCAGAAAAACAATGCATTTGCTATGAAGATTAGACCTGTAGCACGATTGGGAGACATATAACAACAGAAATTTACTGAGACAACATTAAAATTCAAAATGCAGGAGACTATAGGGATATGATGATGTGGCTACAATTTGCAAATCAATTTGTGGGAAGATCCTATAGATTGTCTTGATCATCAAAACAATAGCTGAAAGGTATGCTTTTAGATCTATAAAACTAAATTATTTTTCCATCTTGGAGAATGCCTTGCCTGGAATAAGGTTTGTTTAAAATAAAAAAATCAAGAAAACATTCCAAATTGAGAGATCTAAGGACCCCTTAACTCATCCATCACACAAACCCTAGGATGAACTCTCTTACTATGCAAGTTATTTCAGGCAATATGACACAATCAATGACAGATTTTAAGGTGGAAAAAGAGTGCGTTATTAAGGTAGGTTTTCTAAAATATTTGTGTGGTTTATAGAGTTTGGAAGATAAGCTCATACTTTGAGGAAACTCCCCACCAAAAAATGGAGTTGTCTAACAACCCTTGATCTTTTTTGCACATATCTACAAGAGTTGTGTATCTCTCTCCTGACCTTCCTTACCAGCTAGCTGTAGATGATGTCCACTTAACTTGTGGTTGTAGACAAGCCATGGACTCCCTACCAAAAAATGCAGTTGTCTTAACAACTCTTGATCTACCTTGCACATATCTACATGAGTATCTTTTAGCAGTACTCCCACTTTGAGTTGTGTATCTATTACAAGTTTGATGGAGTTTGTTAGCCTTATTTCGAGTGCTCCACTATGAAGACAAGTCGTGTGTGAAGCCCTTTGGCATGGTCCACATGTGCATATTTTAGGAGTTCTAAGGAGATGAGAACCCCCTTTTTTGTGGTTTATCCTTACAAAAATCATTCCCAACTTCTGTGAATTATTATAGCATTCCTAATCTACTAAATTTATATTCTCCATGTACAGGGGAATCACTAGAGATAACTACTAAAAGCAATGGTTTGAGTAAAGTTCTTTTTCCATTGGAGATGTGGCAATCTCGCAGGTATATCTTTGTGTGCAAATGCCCAGTTTGCTCCAGAATTTATATTGTTGGTTTCCTTTGCTCTCAGATTATATTATCCTTCAGTGTTCAGTTATTCTTATTTGGTACAAATGAGCTGGACTAGTGTAAGGGTTGAAGTTGCTCTAGTGGCTTTCAAAAGCATTTGCACTTGATTCTTATCCAAAGACACGAGTCACACCATGTTGCAATTCAAGTTTTTTTGCTCCTTAACAATCCAGTCATACTCTCAAAGCAGTATTGGTTCTATGATCCTTTGCCAAAGTGCTCCCAAGTATCATTTCATCTAACATGAAAACTGATGAATACCCTTAAAGAGAAGTAGGTGCTCCATCCTAAAGGTCTTGATACTTATTTATGTTCCATACTCATGAATATAACAAAGGGAATATCTTGATAAATAGCTTCATTTCCAGGATGTCCTCTGCTGCCAAGAAAAGTGCCTAGAATGGACCCTTTCACGTCCAGGATGTCCTCTACTACTAAGAAAAGTGCCCATAATGGACCCTTTTCTAATGTAGCAAACCTCTATGCTAACTGTCACACACTTATGAGGGAAGAGTTGCTCCTAAGAAGGTGTCTCCATTGTTCTTCATGGTACCCAAAACAAAGATCTCCAAGGTTACTTCATGATGACCAATGCGTCATGGTCTTCAACATTATCTCCACGACCTTCAAGGTGTCTTCAATTGGAATCCCAAGTTCTACACCTGCTCTAAGCCTCTTCAAAGGCTTCTTCAAGAACTCTCCAAGAAAGTGTTCACAAGGTGCTTCAAGAGTGTCTTCACATGGTGCTCCAAATACTTCAATATTTGGTCAAAAATCTGCTCTAATATGCCCACTGTCAATATCTTCTTCACCTGTACACCCTTTCAAGTTCACTGTTCATTAATGCTCATTCATTATTCTTCATAGGACTGAAATCCAAGCATGTGGTCCCTGTTTTGATGTCCGAGCCTAAAGTGGACTTGAGCCTTCAAACCTTGATGTAAAGCTGGGTCAATGATATACAGTTGTATCACAAGTATATCTAACAGGTGAATTATCTCAAGTCTTCCATCAATTTACCGATTCTGAGATTGTTGTTTATGCTAGGACATGAAGAGCCTTCACTATCACACTTAGCACAGTCACAGTAGTAAGTTCGAGCTCGTTAAGATTCCAAGAGATCTGAGTTGTGTTGCTTCTAAGGTGTATATCTCTGTTTCTAGCCTTTACAATGCTACAAAAGACTGTCCCTTTTCAAGTCCAAGGTCTTACAAATATGATATAACACACTTCCCACCAGTCTTGAGCTTATCCTTCACAAGTGACTAACACAGGTCTGAGCTCTTGTAAGAAGCAGCTACAGGACTATGGTCTGAGCCTTCAAGCTGCAATTTCTGGTATTTTAACACACAGGTCAAGGTATCAAGACAGCTAATCAGAGCTTATTGTTCACAAGTTATCACAAGTCCGAGCCGAAGACACGAGCTAATCTGACACTTCACTGCCTTCAACACCAAGTTCGAGCTAGTTCACATAGTCTTGTGCCTTTTTAACAATTATCCTAGGCTTGTTACAGTTGAAAAGATGTTATGTTGCTGCATGCGGAGGTGTCCTACAGCAGCCTGCTTCAATTGACAAATAATCCTGTCCTTAACCCAAACCAAAATATTCTTGTCCTCGTTGTGCTGTCCCTTGATCGAAATTTGGTGAGATAAATGACAAACGGTGCTTGCATTTATATGAATTCGACACTGGAATGAATTCTGCATTTTCCTCCTAGTCCTTGAGATAATACTAACTAGTATTCCATCTCCATTCTTGGTGTTTACTGGTGCTTTAAAATATTACATTGACATTCTGATCTACTGGGGATTTATAATTGTAATTCAGATCTTCTTGTGCTTCTTTATGTATTGTCCATCCGTGCAATGATTGTTTTTCTCCAATTGATAAATTGCTTCTTCCAACAGTTAAAAAATAAATATGACTGTAAACTTGCCATTCAAGTATAATTGTTTATTTCCTTGGAAACTATGTAGGTGCTTGATAAGGATGGTGACTTTCTTTAAAAAGGTAACCTGGAAAGTGGTGCAAGCTGGTCAGTGGAATTGGGTCGCCAAACTATGGGGTGCCCTATCATAGTGGAGAACATGAGTCAGCCCCAAGAATCGCTTATAGAGGTCAGTTAAATTGTTAGATTAACAGGGTTTTTATATGCACTCAATAATTCAATTTTGTTATTTTGAGACATGGTTTAAAGTCGTCATGCTATCTTCTGTTGGTTTTCACCAATTTTGTAGATGCTATGTGAGAAGTGGGGGCTCTTCCTTGAAATGGATGACATCATTTGAGGCTTGGGGTTTATGATTTTAAAGGGAGTCATGGAAGCTCACAGTGACAAGATCTGGGATCGCTTTGTTGTTGAGGTAATGCCATAGTTGCAAAGACCTTTCATTCCATGTAAAGCTTCCTCTTTTGTTTGTGTTTGGTTGCTTGAACAGACCATAGAATTCAAGAATTTGCATTGTGATTTATAATGAGAACAGAGTATGCAATTTATTTGAAGGCTGCGTGTGTTTCTAGAGACCAAACAAATTGCATGGTTGATGCTTAATGGTTCTTGGGAATTTGATTGTGTAGGGTTGTAGACTATAATATATTCTATCTATATTCTAGAACAGAACATCGTCACTATTTTCAATGATTAAAGTTAAAATCCCTTTTCGTTCCCAATAATATCTTTAAGTTTCTGAGGATAGGTGGCTTCTGGTGCAAGCTGCACTGATTTCTCAATATTTTCAGGTTCCTCTACCAATGGATAAGTCTTGTCAATATCTCCATTCTCTGCTGCCATGCCCGTTTTGGCTATCTTCATAATGTGTCTACAATAATCAATTCACTTTCCCACACATTCAATATTAATTCATTAGATTGTTGTTTAAGATGAGGCTTCTAATCTGTGTTGATCTGTGAAGTGCCCAATAAAATAAGAATGAGAAATGCTTTCCCTCATTTTACATTTAGACTTGATTATGAAACTAAAGACATTGCAGAACTACAATTCATTTCCCAACAGAGTTCTACGATACACATTAGCTATTTACTAATAAAATTATGAAGACTTGTAATAGCTCACCTTTTGGAAAGGGAAAGGTCATATTGAAGTAGACATATTTTTAGTCTCTGAGTTTTTCACTGCATCACATTCACTCAAATTAGCAATGACAGATTACGAAACTAAAGACATTGTAGAGCTAAAATTCATGTTCCAACAGAGTTCTACTATGCTTGAGTGTTAGATATTTAGTGATCAAATAATTAAGACTTGTAATAGCTCACCTTGTGGAAAGGTAAAGGTTCTATTGAAGTCATAGTTTTAAAAACCGGAACCGGTGACCGGACCGGTGGATCTAATGAACCGGGTTTCTAATTGGAACCAGTCTAACCGGGAGCGGTCAAATGCCAATGAACCGGTTTAAAAAAAAATACATTAAATAATTATTTTTTTAATAAAAAAAACTACTTTTAAGATTTGCAACCATGATTCCAAGCCAATAGAGACAAAATATGCAACAGGAGAGAAGTTAGCCAGTACTGGAGCTGATGTACCTGGTCTGATATTGGCTACTGGGTTTGGAGCTTCACTTTACTTTTTACGCAAGAAAAACATGAAACTAGGTGAGAACATGAGCCATGTATTATTTTGTTCACATTGCTCCAAAAAATAAATTTGTCTTGGATGTTGAAACTTGAGATCTATGGAAAATCAAGAGGATAGGATTAGTTCCTATCTGAAATATCACAATAAATCTGCATTAAAAAGAATAAATAAAAATAAAAATTGAAGGATTAGCACATTTGAGATTAGATGGGAAATGGATTGATTTGAACTTTATTACTGTCAAGTAGTCTGTCCAACCTATGGGACTTGTAACAAGGGTTTCTAGAGTGAAACTTCATGAGTTCTTGCATTGGTGATTTCAGAAGGGAATCTAGTAGGACTGTTGTATAAATCAAAAGGTTAAAGGTCCTGTAGTTTGTCCTCTTTAGGGTGCTTGCTAGACCTGGAATTTGTTATGAGAAACACTGTATATCACTTTGTTAGATGGTTGTATGTGAAGCATCTAAGAATGGGATGGTTGTCAGTATGGTCATTGTCTAATTTTCACAATCGTAAGCCCCTTTTCTTGATTCATACATTGGCCATTTCTATCTACCAAATTTAAATTTAAGTCATGCAAATTTGTCCTATTCGTCGGTTTTCAATATTCACTTTCAGTGCCACCCCTCAGCAGCCCTACCTATGTCAGCACATGTCTGTTTACAAAGGAATAAGAGATTAGGAAATAGGTATCTTGCCAAACACCCGGTCTGGTGTTTTTTCTAAGGATTCATATACAGAAGTATGAAGTCTTGACTTTGAAGTATTCTTGTACTTTGCTGCCTAATTTTATGTTTTTTGCTGATGCAAGGGATTTGCATTTTTTCTAGAAATTTCCTTTTAGGTTGCCATTGTCTACGTGCTTTAATGAATGCCATCCATTCAACCATTTGCAGTTCTGATTTTCCAGGTCCCAACTATTGTTTTTCAATTTCTGTTAATATTTCCTGCTAGGTTATTTGTTTAATAGCAGATAGTGTTAGATGATGTCACACATGATAGGAATCTCCACAGTTCGCCATGAGTTCCTAAGGTTCTCCACGAGTGTCTCATACTTTCTGCGTTATACCGTTTAATCCCAGTCAACTGCCTCATCTTCTGGGTCCCGATTGTGGTTTTCTTTTAGTTTTATTGATTGGATCTACAACCTTTGGGAGAGTTTTGGTACCTCAAATAAATTATTTAATAGTTAATACCTAGTTTGGTGACTGGTCACATTGATGAGAAACTTCACTGAGGTATCCTTCTTCGGTGCTATCACAAATTCGCAAATTCCATTAGGAGAAAAACTCATGCATATTACAGGTCACTGTAATACAGATGTACACTGTAGAAGAAGTTGATTTAGATGAGGTTAGTTTCATGGAATGGGCAACTTGTGAAATTAAATTATATTGGTAGAAAAATGGATGTTCTAACTTCTATGTGACAATGGATAATGTCGGAGATGCTGTCGTCGACATGAAATGTACTGGTTATGTAGCTGAGAATGATGTCACAGTCAATGTCTTAGGTGATGTTCTTCAGTATAAGTGCCCTCCTGTATTGATGCCCTTCTTGGCATTGGTGTAGCCTGTAAATGAGACTTCCTGTACAGATGTTCTCTTGTTAAAATTATGATGGCTTTGACAAATATTAATTGCTGCACTTATGACACCTTTGTATGGTTGTTTTATCAGTTGCAATAATGATGTCTTGTACATTCACCATCTCATTCTCCTTAATAATAATGTCTTCAATTGACGTGGTCCTTTCAATTAGGGTGTCTTGAATGGATGCCCTTTTATCTATGAGAATGATGCTTTCTAGGGAGGTTCTCTGAGCTACAATTTCTGCAGGGAATTATTTAATGGGAAATAACATGGCTACAAATTCTGCATAGACTGTCAATTGGAGAAAACTCGTGTTCAAATTTCCTTGAACCCAACAACCTGGCAATTTACTACCTAGCAGATTACAGATCTGCTGAGGAGGAGGTAGCACCTAAATTATTCACTTCAGAACATATTGTTTTAAATTATTCACTTCAGAACATAGAACAATCATAAGAATATTCTTATTTTGTGCAGGCCTGCAATCCATGACTGAGGAGGAATTGACAGCAAACAATAAACCACATTGCTCAGAGGCATTCAACAAAATTGGCAGATCTTTGGTGTTTTTTCTCAAATTCACCCGACTGTTCAGACGTTGGTTGATTCTTCTTACCCGTATGTTCAAACGCATCTCCCAAAATATATAGCCATCTAGAAGGTAATGACTCTTTGAGCCCTTTGAAAATACACCACATAATAATCTCTGCCCAATTGTTTGAGCTGCTTATCAACTCACCAATGTCTGGTCCAAACAAGTTTCCTTCAAGGATCAAATTAATTTTCTCTTTTCAAATAGAGTTTAGAAGCATTTGAACAGATTCTGGAGTTGTTGCTTTTGACCATACATTTAAAGGTCTCAAATTGCTTGATTTATATGTATTTGCATCCATTTAAAGGTCTCAAATTGCTTGATTTATATGTATTTGCACCCATTTAAAGGTCTCAAATTGCTTGATTTAAAGGTCTCCTCCTCATATGATGTACTATTTTGAATATTCTATTCTTTGCATATAAAACATTATAAAGCCTCTTGCACACTGTTCTCATCTCTTTTATTTGAACATAATTCCGATAATCATTGCATTCATGAAGAAAGGATATATTCATGTGAAACCCTGTCCAGCGGCTTCTCTTGGCTAATGCCATCACCTACATCCCATAGAGAATCCGACAATTGAATGTCGACTTGACCAAAGGCATTGCTTACTTCCTGCTGAGATTGAACAAGAGAATCAAAATCTCTTCTTCCAGGGGTCATTACTCTGTGCTTTGAACTTGAAGTTTGCCTCTTTTCCCTTCTCTTCTATCCCGATATCTGTAAAACTTGATTGCAGTCTCATCCTTTTCCTCTCCTCCGCCCACCGAAATTTCAAAAGCACTTCATCCTCGCCCCTTATGCTCCTTATTTGAACCAAATCACTATCGACCATATTCTTGTTTTCCGTATTTACTTCCGTTGAATCGTATTTTGTGCCAGGTTACTTACATGTTTTAAATTAGTTGGTTTAACATAGACCAACTGCAATTCTGCAAGAATACTCTATTTTTCAGTTCATAATCCATGACCGAGGAGGAATCGATACTAAACAATAAACCATCGTCGAGGCATTCAAAGGCACCAAGGGTCTGTGTTTTTTCTCAAATTCACCTGACTGTTCAGACGTTGGCTGATTCTTCTTACCTGTATTTTCACACCCATCTCCCAAAATATATAGCTATTTAGAAGGTAATGACTCTTTGAGCCCTTTGAAAATACACCACATAATAATCTCTGCCCAATTGTTTGAGCTGCTTATCAACTCACCAATGTCTGGTCCAAACAAGTTTCCTTCAAGGATCAAACTAATTTCCTCTTTTCAAATAGAGTTTAGAAGCATTTGTACAGATTCTGGAGTTGTTGCTTCTGACCATACATTTAAAGGTCTCAAATTGCTTGATTTATATGTATTTGCACCCATTTGAACTGAAAGCTATATTGTGCAAAGTTGTTTCAAGCTCAAAAGTATTATCCTGCCTATAGAAGCCTGAACCCCAATAATCCTTGCAATGGCCACTTTCACCAAGTAGAATATGTGCTTCATAAACATCATCAAACCTCAAACCTCAATTTCCCTTCCAAGTTTTTCTCTATAACAATTTTTGTGAGTCCTGCTTGCCGGACACCAGTTACAAACTTTCTTTCACTTGAAAATTCACAATAATTGAATTTAAATTAGCCTCACATGGGTTGTATTTCATTTTTAGTATATTTCGCTTGATTATTTCTTTATACAATCTCCCCACTTCTCTTATCCATGTTCCAGCATTCCTTTGCACCTCTTGGTGCAATTGCTAGTTATAAGAATATTTAAGATTCTAGATCTATCGATCTGAGATGGATATTGCAATATAAATCAGAAGGATTCATGAGATTACTTCATGTTTTATCAGATTTTTTTAATGATAAATGTTATCTTGTAGGAAAATTTCAAAATTTGAAGTCATATTAATTCAGTACATTGATGCAAATTCATACGCTGATGCGATGTATATGATGGCAATTTCATTTTTTTACAGTTACTTTTAGTTTAATTATATCATTTAGCTCGATGCTTTCTATATATTTAACTAAACCTTTCTTGCTTAACAAGACTTTGTCATTTCCATGTTTTAGTGAAACTGTTTATGGTTTGATACTCTCATACAACCTTTATCAAGTTACATTCACCCTCATTCGAAAAAACAAGAGAATTTTGCTTGCCATGACTAAGTTTCTTTGTCATTGTTAACTTAAGAAAGTCTTTTAGCTAAGAAACTAGTTTCAAGGTTATAGCATAACTTGTCATATAAATTGAACATAATTTATATCCAAAATGTTAACTTGTAAACTACTTAGCTGGTTTTAGGCTTTCCATTTAAAATCTACTTCAGTTTGAACTTTGAACGAGTTGTTCCATAGACTTGAATATTAAGAGATTTTGGTGCAAGGATTAAAAATTAGCTCGTAAGGCCTCTCAGTTATTCATTTGTTTTATCTAATATAACATTTACTATTAAATTAGAACCACTCGGCACAAATACGTCATAGATCAAGATCATACTTTGTAGAGTGTCATAGAATAAAAATAGGAGCAAGGACACCGAGTTCTTTCAGTTTTCCTGGTTCTTATTCCTTTGGTGTATCTTTGCACCTTTAGGGGCAATTGCTAGTTTAAAGTCTAATTTTTTAAAGGGTGCTAGCTCAATGGAAGAGCACCTGCTTTACAAGCAGGAGGTTGGTGGTTTGATTCCATCGTGCCCTGATATTCATATATAGGGAATGACGAAGATCAGTTTTTGGTGACGGATGCTCTTTTGACCATCACCAATGAGTTTATGGTGAGACTTTTCGACCCTCACCAAAATATGAAATGGTGATGGTCAACGAATGCCACCATATATATGCATCAATAGTGATGACCATTAAAGGTCCGTCACCATAAATCGTTGTTGTTTATATGAAATGGTGAGGGTCACTGTTTGTCATTATAGTCATTATTCATGACGGACTTTGATGTCACCAATG